>BPLR01008745.1:0-351139 GCA_021605095.1 Caerostris extrusa | reverse complement strand
ATCTACTTATTTATTCTGTGAGTACAGAATGATTATAATGAAGTTTTAATTTACAGTTAGTGTTCATGTTTACTTAATTATCGTTTCAGTATTTATTTATTTATTTATTTTATTTATTTTATTTTATTTTATTTATTTATTTCTTTATTATCATTATTTTATTTTATTTATTTTTTTTTGTAAATTTAGCTCACAAATTTCCATGTATTCTAAGGTATTTTGATTGCGGAAAATCTTTCTTTCCTTTTTCCTCCTTATTTTTCAAGCATTATTATTATTATTATTATTTCAATTCTAAATTATTTTTTAATGGAGTAAAAATGGAGAAGAAATTTTACAATTTTTCCAGACAAATGCCCTGCTTCCAAAACAATTGTAGAATATTTTTACAGAATGGAAAATCTTAAAGGAAATTATAGAGAATTAACTGTAATGAACTGCAATTTTAATAAATATTCCTTATAAATTAGTAGCTTGGTGGGTCCTTAAGGCCTAATTAAACAGAATTTGCATGCAAAGTTGTATCCCGATATTTGTGGCTTAACTTCAGGGTATTACTATAATACATATCTACGTTAAAAACAAGTAATATAAAAAAAAATTCTAAAGTCAATTCCTACCTTTTTTTCACTTTATTGCAGAAAGTATTTTATAAATAACTTTCATTCATTTGTTTAAGTTTATCTGGCACCATCTATTGGTAGATATATGCAACTTAAATTTAAAAAAAAAAACTAAATTAATTCATTAAATTTAATTACTGAATTAATATTTGAAAAAACTGTATTAACATCAGTATCATCATCCACTACGCGTTCAAAAAAAAAATGTATTTGAACTCGAGTGAATGAATAAAAAGTATTTTATGAACGATTGAAAATTTGAACAGGATATACATAGGGAGAGTGTCAGCTAATAGAAGGAATTGAAAAACTATGGAATACCAAACGATTTTATAAAAAAACAATCGAAAGAAACAAATAAAAAAAACAATGAATTCAAACGATTTTATAAAAGAGTAATTGAAAAGAAATTTAAAAAAAAACTATGGAATTCCAAACGATTTTTATAAAAAACAATTGAAAGAAATCTAAAATAAACCAATAAGAATAGCTCGTGGAAGAAATTTTTTGTGAAAGTATTTTGATTGAGGGAAAATCTTCATCATAATCAAAATTGTTTCCCCTTTTATTTTCAAGCATTATTATTGTTATTATTATTTTTCTTCAATCCTTAATTATTATTATTTTTATTATAATTTTCATGGAGATAAAAGTGGTAAATTTTAGACAGTGAAAATTTTAAGAATTTTCCAAGAAAATGCCCTGTTTCCCAAACAATTGACAATATGTTAGAGAAATGAAAATTGTACAGGATTAACTGTATAATGAACTACAATTTTTACTAAATATATTCACTTTTTAATTAATAATTTGGGTGGGTCCCTTGGGGCCTAATTAAGCAGGAGCCTGTATTTGTAAGTTGACTAATCGATATGGCTTAACTTCGCGTATTACTATAATACATATTCTACATTAAAAAAAAAAAATGTCTCCAAGAGATATCTCAATCATTCAGATGTTAAACCATTCCAATTTCAACATACATTAAAAAATATTATCAACCCGTTATTTTTTTTTTTTTTTTTTTCTTCAACTGGCTAGAGGAATATCGCACGTTCATTTATGGCAATGTTTGCATTCAACATTGTGGAAACCTTATGACCGTGGGTGAGGCCACACGGGTGCAAGACGCTTCTTTTCGCCATCTCTAGGTCCACTGCGAAGGGATTCGACTTCTTCAGCGGAAGGTGATATGCCGTCTTGCGTCACGCACTAAAAATATCGAGCTGCTGCAGAGGTTAGCTTTATCGGTGGCTGTTGCTGAAAAAGAAAACTTCTGTAAAAAATCAGTGTTTCGCGATGGCCACTCGCTGTCATTTCGTCGCCCCTCAAACCCATTTTCTTGTTTTCTTTTAGATGTTTTACAATGACGTAGTTTTTAAAAAATGAAAGCGAAAATATTGTTTTTAAATAAATCGTGTAGAGTTACATAAAAGATAAAGTAAGTAGATTTTTGAAGCTGGCACTTTTAAAAATATCACTTGGAATTTCGTCGATATTCTATTTATTGACTAGCGCTCTGCCCTTTCGTACCACAGGCTTCGGTTCGAATCCTGACGTACAGCATGGATGTTTGTGAGAGGTTCAAAATCGTTAAACTGTAGTTAACGTTATTGTTAAACCGGTCTAATTAGCCTACAATGTACAAAAAATGACAGTACAACGGCAAACCAAATCTATTTTTACATTTGATAAAAATTCAAAACAGCTGAGTTATTAGTTATGAAAATATTCTATTGGTTCGAAATACGTCAAATAATACCAACTAGAACATGATGGTACATTGACAAAAAAAACACGAGAGGGTGGATGTGAACCCTGTACTTAGAATGGCAGCAGGGAATGGGGAGGGGGAATAAACTACATTTCTTCTTCATTGGTGCAACAGGCCGATGATTGGTCAGGGCCTACTGACAGATTTCGAGATAGGAGATGTTTTCTTTTTACGGGATAGGGTTGTCAGCCCTACGCCCAACTATCATATATTAGACCAGAAACTATGATTTAAGAAGTGGATTCAAACCACTACAAACATCCATGGCACCACCAAAACTGGCCCTGTGGTACCGAGGACCAGAGCGTTAGCCACTCATTAACACTGCATTGAGATTATTATTATTTTCAATTTAAAATGTTTCTACTTTCTCTGCACATAGGTAGCCTGTTTGTCCCTACGAGCAATCCGACAACGGGCGTTGAAAGGCTGCGTTGCTTTCCGGGAAGACTTTTAAGGGTAACAGCATTTGCGTGTCCTATAAATTAAATATATCAGTTTAGAACAACTTTAAAGCCTCTTTTAAAGAAAAATATGTGTAGGTCTTCCCATTTAAAAAACCTCCCATAAAATAACAATAGCTATTAGCATAAAAGTTAGTAAATAATGAACAACTTAAGATATGCGCCAATGTGACAATAACTGGCAGAGAAAATGTCCAGCATTGGAAAACATCAACGTATAAGAAGATTAAAACGACAATAATATTATTTATCCGTAATAAATGCAATAATATCCTCCTATGTAAACATTAAGCCCCAAACCTAACAATATAAACCTTGGGAAATGTATTTGCATTGTTGTTGAACGATTAACAATTACGTTTGATAAAATCATACCCTTTCACATTTTTTTGAGTTTCATTCACAAACATACTGATTTTGATATATATACGCCGTCGGTCAACATATATATTTAAATCACACTTGCACCATATTTTTATATATATAATTTAACCTGTACGCGTCATAACTTTTTCAGCATCTCAATGACATTAGTGAATATGTGCCGGAGCATACTTGGTTCAGAATTCAGCGAACTAGGCTCTAAACCCGACAAACAAGCTGGCTTTGCTCTGTTAAAGATAGTATGTGTTTAAGTACATAGACGCCAAGATAGGCTATGCAATCCCCATTACAACCAATAAAATGACGCTGAAATTTTATTTGAAATATAAAAATCAGCATCATTTTATCGGTTGTGGGCATAATGGGGACTAACATAACCTATCTTGATGTCTATGTACAAACATATACTATCTTAACAGAGGAATGCTATTCAATGCTATACAAATGTGGCGTTGCATAGAAACATTGAAGTTTAGCAATATATCTCTACCTTTTAAATTTTAAATTGTAGCACTAAAAATACAATTTTTAAATTTATCATTTTGTTATGATTGGCTTTTACCTTTATGGCTTTTTTTTTTTTTTTTTAATTTGTTTAAAATGTTTGTTATGTTTATATATAAATAATTTTTTTTTTTAATTTCGTGTTTTTTAAAGGTAATTTATATATATATAATGTATAGCCAAAAATGACAAAAAAAGTCGTTATTAGATTTTAAATTAAAAAAAAAACTATTTTTTTATTTTTAAATTGTATTTTATTTGTGCTCCTATGAGTAATTCAAAAAATCGTCTACACAAAAATTACAAATTGCAGAAAGCGTCATAGACATATACGCATTCTTTCTTGTTCGTTGTCAGGCATATTTAACACTTTTTTTTTCCTTATTTTTTTTTTTTTTTTTAATTTATAAATAATCCATAAACAAATCAGTTAAAGAGACTGAAAATTATTTTTACAATTTTTTTTTAATTAAAATGGTAAATTTTTGTAGTTTTTATCATTATGTTCTTCCTTTAATATCTTTTTTTGTTCGTTTGAAAGACTTTTAACATTTATTTTTCACTTTAAATTTCGTTTTTATTTATATTTACTTTTATTTTTCCGTAAACAAAATAAGCTAAATACCTGTGTGTGCTATTTCTGTCGATAATCTTTTTTTTTTTTTTTTAGTTAAAATTCAGCTTGAAAACTTGCATGGATATCTTACGTTTGAGTAAAATTTTTTATTCCATTTATTATCTAAAAATAATATTTATTTATATAATATGTTATATTATATTTTATAAATAAATATATATATATATATATATAAAATATCCCAGTCAAATTCGATTAGTAAAAGGATTCTTTGGATGTTCTTTTTCAATTTTCGTTGGTAATTTTTTTAAATTAAATTATCAAAGTGAAGAATTCATTCTACTGAAGCTGGGCAATGATCAGGGGCCGGATTTAAATGAAAAGAGGCTCTAGGCTATTTCACCTCCCATTTTAAGTTTGTAAGTTGCATGACATTAATACGAATATAACCGAACGTTGGGATATCAATAGGTGTGTTCGTTTGTCTGTTCCAATCTACACCAATCTGCACTTTATTTATGCAAGAACAAACCAGAGCTTAGTAGCGTCAATATTTGCCATAGCAATCAATGAACGTATGAACTATACTTTGATGCAATCTAGTGTATACAAACGAACAGACCCAAAGAGCCGAACGCGTTGATCTTACAATACATTTTTATGTTTGTTTATTAGTCATATGTGTAGAATTTCTCCTTATTTTCGATTCAGCGTTTTAGTATTTACTGTTTTAGAATAATGTAATTCTAATTATGCTAACAATTTGAATGTAGGCCCCACTTGATCTTGAGGCCCTAGGCTGAAGCCTAATTAGCCCTATAGGAAAATCCGGACCTGGTAATGATAGAACATATCTATTCAATAGGAATGAAGTACTAAACTTTTATCTCTAACCCCAAGTGCGTAATATAAAGTGGAGGAATAGTTTCAGACCTTTATTAAGTATTAATATTAATAATTTTAAGAAGAAAAATCATGCCAATTAAAAATAAAGGAATGATTTTTTTATAAAGCATTTATTAATTCATCAAATATTTCTTTCCTTATTATGATGTTTCATTGTAAACAAAAAAAAAAAAATTTAACTAATTAATAAATTAGAAACGTAGGGATTTTTTTTTTTTTTTTTTTAAATGTTTTTGTCTAATTCAGTGTAAAATTATTTACAATCTTTTTACATTCTTGTAAGTTGCTTAAAAATTAATACTATTTAACATTACAATATAGAAACCTAGATGGCGCCACGTTGTTTGACTTGTATTAACTTATTTTTTGTAAAAAAAAATTAACTACTGTTACTTATATCCTTTTTTTTATTTTTTTTTTTTTAAAACTGCTTAAAATCAAATATTTTCTTTAAATAATTTCTTTATTAAAAGATTAACAGGAGCATTTGATGCTAAATTTCTCTTTATGAAAAGAATTAAAAAATTCGAAGCTGGTTAAAATAAAAGATTTTCAAGATTACTTTATTGAATTAGTTGTAAAGAAAATACCCTGTTAATTTTTAAAAATTAAAATGTGTTCAGTAAAAAAAGTAAATAATTAATAATCTGCTTTATGCAAATGCAATACTTTTCAAATTGTTTTTATTTAGCGGAATACAAAATTGCAATAATTTACATTAATTCTTTTTAACAGAACTCTTTAAACTCCGAACTCTTAAAATTAAATATACTACATTCTTTTTTAACTGTAAACTATTGTACAAAAACATTTGTTTTACCTATTTACGAGGACGAGGTGGCCGAGTGGTTAAGGCGATGGACTGCTAATCCATTGGGCTCTGCCCGCGTGGGTTCGAATCCCATCCTCGTCGAGGTGTACTTTTTTTTTTTTTTGTCCTATAAAGTTATATATTCGTAATATAATTAAATACAGTCTGAATATGTAGTAAAAATAAATATGTGCATAATATTGATGAACACATTAGACATTATTAAATGTAAATCGTTTATTTTATTATTTTTTGTCTCATTGAGACATATATAATATAATTAAATACAGTTTGAATATGTAATAAAAATAAATATGCACATAACATTATTCATTACATTATACATTACATAACATCGCAAAATAATTTATTTTTCAACCAAAAATTTATAAATTTTAACAGTTTAAAAATATTATAAGAAATAAAATATAAATTAATTTTCAAAAAATAAAAAAAAACAAAGTTCTGGAGTTACAAAAAATTTTTTAAAGTTTAGAATTAATTAATTTAATGATTAATAATTTAAATTAATAATAGTAAATTAAATTTTGGGCCTCCTTGATTAATTTTTTTTTCCAAATTTTTTTAAAAAAAATGCATTGAGACTCATTTTGCAATACAGTTATTGCGATAAATAAAAAAAAGCAATCTTCTAACATGACAACTTAAAATATTTATGTATTAAATTAGTAAAAATGTAAATACTAAATTACTTATTCAAGATGCACAAATTTCAAGAAACATTAAAAAAATTAAATGCGTAAAGAAATTTAGATGTTAACGAGTATGTCGGTGATAATATTCTATGTAATAAAATTAATATTTTTAAATTGCCATCCTTTAAAATGAAGCACTAATTATCTTTCTTTTATTTTAAATTTTGTGTTAAATATATGTTTATGGTATGTAAATAAAAGTGCGAGTTCTAAAACGAGTGCCTCAAGTATTTCAACCCAACCATACATACAACAGTAAACTTTTTTTTTTAATAATAAAATAGCTAAAAATGTTATTGTTGACCCAAGATTTCCAAGACCCAAGTGTTTTATATGCCTCAGTGCTGAGAAAAATCTGTCAACAGTTACTTGTTTTGCTGGTAAAGCATTAATTATTTTTGCTACTGGTTGTGTTATAAAAGAATATAATTGAATTGTTCCTTAATGTTTAATTTTAATTCTAGAATTTTGGAAAAATAAAAATTTATATAAAAGTGTCGAATGTCGGGTTTTAAATCAATTCCTGAATCAGACTCTTTCAAAAGTGCTCTCCTCCCAACTTCGTTCTCTGTCAATAACGAAGAAAAATATAAAAGCAACAAAATATCATTTATGCCCATTATTGAATGTTACTTTCTCCATTATTAAAAAAAAAAAAAAATTGCATAAAATTTTCTATTTTTATGAAAGCTGGCCTTCCCTTTTCAATATCAATAGAGGTTTTCCTAATTTTTCGTTATTTATTTCAGAAGAAGTATTACTTTTTTTTAGTTCACAGTTAATCTAAAATGTCTGTTATTTTCTGTAGTAGTTTTCAATAAAAATAAAATAAATATAAAAAATAATGAATAAATAAATTATTTGAATAAAACACCAAAGGCTATTACATTTGAATCAATGCTCAAATTAATAATGAAAAAATTCAGAAGGGCACAATATTTTCTTTTTTGTAACTAGAACACGAGAGTAGAAAGTTTGAAAAATATTAATTAAAACACAAGTTGTTTAATTAGCAGATGATGTTCCACATTTTAATGAATGGGAAATATTTAATATGATTTTCAAAATTCAATAGTACTTCATTTTTACACTTACATCCTCACTTAAAAAGACAATGGTCTTCATTAAGTAGTTGTTAAAAAAAAAAAAAAAAAAGTTACAACTTGCTAAAAAAATTTCCAAATTATTAAATAAGTATATTATTATTATTATTATTATATAGTATCCCTACACATAAATTGAAACTAAGAGTTTTTTTGGTTAAGTCAATAGATAAGAAAGTGTTAATAAAAGTCAAATTACTAGTTATTCAATGTAAAAGAATCAAGCATGCTAATAATTGAATTTAAAATAAATTACATTTTTGCACAATTTCAACATATAAAATGATTGTTTTCTTTAGCTTGAAGTATTCAATAAATAAAAGAAACAAATTTAGATTACACTCATTTTATTGAAAATATAATCTGAAACTTAATATATACATCTTATGAACATGGCAGTATTTGCAGAATGGGATGAATTATTACTACATTTGAATGGACAATAACATTAAAACATCCAAAGTACATCAAGAAAACAATAATGGTAAACATAATAAAAAGCTCTACAAGGGATTTTTAAGTATGGTCCAATGTTTGAAAATCTATGCTAAAAAGTGAGCAACCATTTTTTAAATTATTGATTCAATAATTGATTTTTTTTTCTATAATAGCACCAATGAAGATCAAATTGTATTACGCACAAGTATATTGTTATACAGATATTTTTTTATAAAAATAATATAATGTATTGATTGATGAATGCAATGCTACATGTAATTGCTCTGGCAGGAATAAACATTTATTTAGAATACGAGTCATTTACCTTAACAAGCGATCTAGGATAGCAATGTTGTCTTTTCCATATTATGTACAACAAGGTAACAGTTTACTGTAACATTTTTTCCAGTGCAACACCTGGATTTGTGCTCAATTTTAAACAGTTTGCATCATTTTTAAAGTAAAAAAAAAAAATTTACACTACAGGCATTTTGCAGAAATAAAAATAAATACATTTTTTAAGGTTTAAATTTAAAGGTACATTTAATATTTCTGTTAAAAACAATACACAATGCAAAGTTTTAAGTACCTATCTGACCATTAAAATTCCAACACTACAGTGGCAAATTTGAAATTTACAGAATACTTGCAAACGGTAGATATGAAAGTGTTAAATGAAACAACATTTATACAATTCAGTCTCCAGAAAACACCTAACAAAAGTGTAAGGTAGAAAACACAGAGAATGAATTTTCCCAATAGAATTACATCAGTTTCTCATTTACAAGCACGGGAAATCTGTGCCCCATATTATAGACCATAAATTAACAGGTGCTCAAATTTACTCATGAAAGAACAATAGCATAAGGCAAACAAATTATCCAACCATAAAATTAATTTTCACTTGTCAATATCAGATGAGCCTACATAACTGAGAAGTTAAATGATAAATCAAAAGAGCCCAACAAGATAAAACATCTTGTGCACATATAGGGAATGGGAATATGGCATCCATCAAAAGGACATACAAGGAAGGATCAAAACTGTCCAAGGATCAACATCTTGTGGAAGTAGATTTTAAATTTGTGCATTATGTTTTCGAGATCAAAATCAGTAATTCCTTAACACACAAGAAATACATCTTCGGCATAATCTCTTAACATAGGAGTCTGGCTGCAATAATTAAGATGCATATAATGGTATCTTTCTTTTCTTTTTTTATTTGTCTGTAGTCTCATTAAGAAGATTTAGCAGTAGGCATTTTACACTATTTATTGTCAAACATGTATAGCAGATGATGTTTTGATATGAACTTTATTAAATATATAATATTATATATGAGACAAAAAAAAAATAAGATTTTTCATTCTGTGTCTGAATCTCCTCATATACAAATGAGACATTTTCAAAGAAGCAGTATAAAATAATGAAGAAATCCAATACAATCTTAATGAATTATAGAGAACTGATTTTGAAAAAATGAAACCTTAATCCAATCCAACTATCTCTAATATATAAATTAAATAATCCAAGTAATATTATTCAACCTCAAATTTATAACAGCCTATGGTAGTCTTGTATGTACAGGGTCTCAGTTCGCTTAACTACACATGACAAAGGTTACCAAATGCAATTTCCCAAGTTGCTTTTATAAATAGCATATTCTTTTCTGGCTTGGCTGACCACTTATAAGGTCCTTCACAATGAATGCATGCAATAGATCTGGACAATGATATTAATATATGATAAATGATCATCTAATAGTACTGGTTAAAAAGTTTATTGGCTTCTACAACAGATGAACTCTTAAGAAAGAAATTATAGCCTTGTGGAGCTGACCTATTCCAAGCAGAGTCTATTCCACTCAATAAGGCACCAGCGACCAAACCAGCAATTATTGTTATTCATGACTTAATTCAGCACCCATTTCCACACAATATTCTATGATTCTGCTCATTTTAAGAGTGCATCATAAAATATATCTAAAAGTTAATATATTATATATATATATACATTCTGTTGCAATTTAATGGTCACAATTCTAGCAAAATATCTCAAAGTAGTATAAATAAACTTTACAAAAAAATAAGCTTTTTTAAGGAAGTACTTTAAAATAATGAAGTAACCCAATATATCTTCATGAATTATTAAAAAATGAATTAGAAAAAAAAAAAACCTTAATTTTAGATTATTGTTACTTAATTAGACTATTTATAAAAGGTAAATTTTATGGATGAATTTAAAATTTTTCCCTCCAAAAAAAAAATTTAAATAGTAAAGCAACCCTTTTCTTTATTACACAAAATATTCCTACCACAAAAATGTGAAAAAATTGTTTGAAATTAGCAGAATTATAATCAACAAAGAGTAAATGCAACACCACTTAAAAAATATAATATAATATAATGATATCTAAGGAGGCACACATGTCTTACAAGAAGACTATTAAAAGTCAACAAATGTAAATCTTTACATTAAAAAATATACGACACTTTCACAATACAACAGCATTAATAAGAAAGAAAGAGAAAAGAAAGTAGATGGCAGTGAAATCAAAGATTAATATTATATTTCTTTGAAACAAAAATATTTCATACACAAAAAATGTATTTCAATTAAAAGTAAAAAAAATTGTACTAAATATCACAAATAAATTACAACATAAATGATTCATAATAGTATAATGGTATGAAAGAACATTGATTTAAAAAGAAACAAAACCATGACTAGAGGTTTATTTTATTATTTATAAAGAAACAGAAATACTTAAAATAATGAATTTAATTAATTAATTTTTTAACTAATATATATATATATATATATATATATCTTGTTTAATTTCTTCAATTAAAAAGTCAGCCAATATAAATCTTTATATTAAAAAAATATGTGGCAGTTTTACAATACAACAGCATTAATAAGAAAGAAAGAGAAAAGAAAGTAGATGGCAGTGAATATATATCAATAATACGAATACATAATAGATATATTAATTTTTCTTGTTATATAATATATATATATATAAACAAGAAAAGTTACCTTTTATCATCGATAGTAGCAATTTTTAAAACTATAAATGTTATGAATTCTTTTTAAAAAATCACTTTACAGTAGCTTAAGAAATCGCCGAGTAAAAATGATAACACACAATAATGCATCTATATATAATCCAAGTTTAAATATTTAAAAATCTATAAATTTAATAAGGCTAAATTTTTTTTTTTTTTTATTCTTAAATTTGGGCATACATAAAAATATAGGTACAGTGAAATTTTAAACTTTTACTGGCTATTTATATTTTGCCATACATAATGGTAAACTTGGTTAGGTCCAATAATAATTTCACATGCTTTGTGTGTAAGCTTTGACTAAAAAATTGTTTATATATATGCAGCAAACAGTTATAATTTGATAAATGCAGGAAAAAAATTGGTGATTTAAGAAAAATTTCAAAATAGTAGTGGCTTAAAAAACTCAATCCAAAAATTTTTATTTAGAATCAATTTTTATTTTATTTATCTATTTTACTTATTTATTTATACAAAAAAAAAAAAATATTTAATCAACAGCCTATTTATAAATACTAAAAACATAAATCAAATGTCAAGTAAAGAAATTTTAATAAATATATGGCATTCCATAAAAAAAAAAAAAAAATTAAAATTTTACAGCTTTACATATTATTTATTTGATAAAAAAAAAAATAGGCATGCAATAAATGCAAATAACTTTTTACTGTCACTAAAAAAAAAAAAAAAAATTTTTTTTTTTAAATATGCAACTTTTCAGTTACACATACTTGAAATCTTTAGTATTGGTAGAATGTTTATAGCAGAATTCAGAGAAAAAAAAGCTCTATATTACTACAGCAATGTCCCAAAATAACACAATCCTAAAAAAGAAGGAAGAATTCACTGAGAAGTCACCGAGAAATAGCAAGATTTCTCATAAGGCACATTTGAAAATGTTTTTTTTTGGAATAAATTTATAATACAATTTATGTTCATCGATAAAACCATTTGCAGATGATATATACAAATGTAATTTAGCAGCCTAAATTTATGCATGTTAGTCTTAGAAAATGTTTAAGGATATGAAGAATTCATATGAAAAGGAATGGTATGAGTAAAAACTGGACACGATTCATAACAATCTCCCTCGACACGTCCTTGAATCACAATAGCAGTACATAACTTTGCCTTCAACACTACCCACTTCATAATTGTAATCCCATGTCAGTTCAGTACCAGCTGATATAAAGCTGAAACAAATAATAATAAAAATTTAGATAAATTTTTTTCAAACAAAATGCTTTTCAATTTAAAAAGTGTTGAAAAATATCTATTACAAGAAAAAGAAATTAAAAACATATTATGCTACATTCACAGGTAGCATACACATTTACAGGGTGAAATAAAATAATAAATGCAACATTAACTATTTTTAATAATTATAAGCACTTTTATTACCTTAATGTTTAAAAAGAATGAGATATTTAAAACAAAACAAGTCTTTGAGGTTAAAATACGTTATATATAAATCTGGTTGTTTTTAAATAATATTTAATTGCAATAACAAGAAAAACGAAATGAAAAAATTCCACATTAACTATAATATTTTTTCCTTTCAAAGCAACTTTTATGCTGAGTATGTTTGACTAGCACACCTAACAAACCTTTTCGTCCATTTTCGCGGTTAAATAGGATGTTTACCATTCTACATGATCAGATTACATCTACTGCAGTCTAAAAATTTAATTTATATATATTTTTTTTTTCATTTTACTTTTAAAAATCCTTTTTTTTCCCCAACTTTGAATTCACATTGATCATTGCATAATTTAATTACATTCTTTGTTCTTTCAGTTATATTTAGAGAAACACATAAAATCAATTAACCAGAAGAAAATACACCTTCATACAAAGCATTTAATAAAAATTTATCAGCTTCAATGTGCATAGTATAAATAAAACTTTGTAAATAGTAATATATATATATATATATTTTTAAAGATTAATTTAATGGGCACTTTTAAATTACCTAAATCTTTAAAAATATTATTAAAAGTATCTTTCCAAATATTCAAAATAGTATTTATTCCTTCTTTTCTAAATTAACAAAATATATGTTACATTTTTTTTTTTTTTTAATGTACCTAATAATATTATACAAAAAAAAAAATTAATAACATTAAATGTATTTTTATTAATTCAGTGAATGCAATTTTAAACATATAAATTTAAAAGTACAGATGTAATGAAGAAATTAAAGAATATTTACTTTTGAGCAAAAAATGCAACTTCAGGAAATCTTAGATCATGAGTTTCCACAAAAACATTTTGAACAAAAAAACATTTGAGCACAGCTATGCTAAAATTAAAATCTCTATGTTAAATACCTCATAATATTTTAACTCTAAACAAAGTCAATGCCTTTTCAAAAACAACAATAATTTTTATTTTAAAGAATATTAATTTTATAATACTCAAAATACCTACATTCAAATATCTTCCAATGTTTCCTTTACTTTTAGCATCCATTAAATATAATGAATCTTCACCATAATATGTTCGTACAGACTTATACTTTTTCGCCTAACAACTGCCATGGTGGTAGGAGCTCCCCCACTACTAGAATGCTTTGTACTGACAGACTTTTTAGCCATATGTTTTGCATCAGCACCTTCAACAAAAAAAAAAAAAGTAATTTGGTTGATAATGTTTTCTACTGTGAGATGATTATTTTATTTAAAAAAAAATAATTTTAAAATGTTGCACATTACTTTTTGATGTGAATTTTAAATTTGATTAATATATAGGGAAGAAGTAATTGACATTTGAAATACTAAAATTTTATTACTATTTAACAATTTTCTTAACTGACAATGATGTTATACTGTTAAATAATCAAAGATTTGTAACTTCTGATACCATGTTTCTTTTGTTGATTGGTTCAAGAATTTGTGGACTACGGAGTGACATATGGCTTAAAATTAGCTGCATATTGTACGAGGGGTCCATAACTAATAATGTATCAGTAAGAATTACATGAATAGATTTTAGCATTCTTTTAAATCAAAAACGTCAAATCTGTGAAAATTAGTTTACTTCAAAATGAAATATTTTAAATTTTCAAAAAAGAAGATTCCTTCCATTAAAAAAAAAAAAAAAAAAAAAGATATGCATGACAAAAGATCCTGTTTGCATTGCAATTAAATTGCATGAAATAGACACATTGATAATGGAATAATTAAAAACTATTTAATGTTTCAATCAGTAATTAGAAACATTTCACTGACTTCACTGTGATACTTAAAATAAAATGTAATAATGCTTAAAGGTGTAATGTAATGTATTACATAATATAAAAACTTCACTGTAATGCACACTTATATAAACAATTAAATCATGGAATATACTTAAGTCCTAATGCAAGATACATGAAATCAGATACAAAGAGTCTTTAACATTCTGTGATAGATTCTGCTAGATATTTTTCAATTGCTTGCTGTGCCATATTTGTGATCTTTGATGATGTCCAAGTAATTTATTTAACAGTTAATAGGAAAAATTTTTAAATAGTATGGAGATTATTCAAAGATAACAACCATTTGTATCATAAGAGATAACATACCACACCATCAGACTAAGATTAATGACTGTGTGCCTGTGAAAAACAAAGTGTAGGAGCACTGGCCTAACATCCTTCACTTTAATGTGATAGTCATCTGCTCCAAAGTTGAAGTGTGGCCTGATGGCCAACTGGCTAGTGCTCTAGTCTTTGGTACCACAGGCTTCAGGTTCAAATACTGGAGGTGCCATAGATGTTTGTCACTGGTTCGAATCCATGTTAAACTGTAGGTCCCAGTCTAATTAGCATAAAGTGTGCACAAAATGATCGTAGAGCAACGAACCAACTAAAGTTGAAGTGGCATATAACTGAAAACGTTGTTTTCATGCAAGTCTACTGACAGTCATGATGATCAGACATAACATAACTCTAACAGCTTTGTTTTTGGTATACGGTTATAGGTACAGATTTTAAAAAGTGATTCAAATATAACCCTGCTTCGTTTAATCATGTATGATGGAAAGTACCACAGATATGATAGCAGCTGTTACAAGACCCTTCATTTTGCTGATGCATACTCTTCAAGATTCTTCATTATGCAGATGCATACCTAGCAGTAATTTTTGCTTACCATGACTGTATAGTGCAAGTGAAGTCTAGTAACCCTATATGATATTTCAAATATTTGCATCCTAATTATTTTCCCATTCAAAATCTTTCAATTGTCTTCTATTGAATTATAATTACAGGAGAATGAATATTGTCAACAGATATTGTAATGATGATGACAAAAAAACTTATAATAGCACCTGATTATTAGATGCTTTAAAGGATGCCAGATGTGTAACAGAAAAGTATGAGGAGAGAGGGATCAGAGGTTATTCAGAAAATTTATACATAAAATTTTCATATAATCAGATTAGTTTTTAAACAGTTCTCTTTTCCCACCAAAATTATTCATCAACATGCAAAAATAATGATAATCAATTAATTTATAATTGATATTTTATCATCTATTTAATAATTATTTATGTTTTTTATTCATGCTAGTATTGATTTTTTCCCCACAAAATATCAATTTTATTTCTTTGCATACTTAGATGCTTTTCATTCCAATTAAAAAGTCTCCTTAGATTTAGGAGCTATTTCCCATGATAAAAGTACATTGTAGTAATACTCTATCAAATTAATTGAAATAAAGTATCAAAAATAATTTGTAATTATAGCAGCAAGAAACTTTTTAAAAAATAAGATTTTAATGAAATATTTTTTCTATTGCATATAATGTTATTTGTTTTTTTGAGTGAAAAGGCATTTTGAGATTCGTACTAATGCATCAAATTTGGATATCGGGTGGGTTACAATCTAAATGGTTTAAAAATCCCTCTAGATTTATCCTAAAACACATTTTAGAATTCTTCTGATTTAATTCTTCAATTTATGAATAACTATTAAAAAGTAAAGATAATTTCATTAATGAAAGATCCAAAAACTCTTTCTAGCATTCATAAAGGCTAATAAGGTAGAACTGTGCATTTAAAATATGAAAATTCCATGAAAAATCCTGCATATTACCATTTTTGGAAATTTTGGGCGTTCTTTTCAGTTTGGTTTTTCTAAAAGTTCAGCTGACGCAGGGCTTAAAGGGCGTGGATTTAATTTTAAAGAATCTGTAAATAAAAATATCTCAGAATTATTCTCCAACATAAAGTTAAATAAAAATTAATTTTTCATGATAATAAGACATTAAGAGACAATATAGAAATAAATACAATATTTGTATTATTAACAAGAGTGTAACTGTTCAACTTCTAATATAAGTGATTTTTATAACACAAAAAAATTTATTTAAAAACTATGCTTTCCTTTTAAGATAGAAAAGCAACATTATACAAATGAAGAATGACAATGAAAAAATTAATTAAGAATATCAGATTACAGAAAGATTTATATCTTTAAAATAAAACCATATATATAATGATATAATTTCCGGTCTGTAATCTGCTACCGTAAATTTTGACAAAAAAAAAAAAATCTATAACTTTATTTAATAATATTAATTGTAATTAAAACACTATTACTAGTTAAATCTTTTATCCATAATTTAATGTCTTACTTTAAGAAACTTATCATTTAGCATTTTTGCTTTAAACAATTTTTTTTTTTTTTTTTTTTTTTATAAATTTGAAAAATATTCAAAACTAATAAGTGACATTTCATTAATGAAAAAAATTATATTATATTCATTTATAATATAAAAAATTTTAAAATATATTTAATTCAGAACTTCTTATAGAAAATATGAATAAATAAAAATAATTAAAATAAATTTAAATATGAATAATAAATTTAAAAGAATCAAGCTAAATAAAGATATCACTGAATGTTAAAGAAAAAAAAAAAAAAATACCTAAAGGTGATGAAATATCAGGTAACTGCTTGTTACTCTTCTTATTGTTTCCTGAATCAACACTTGACATAGATGAAGCATCTGAATTTTTTGCACTTGCTCTTCTCTTATTCCTAAATTGTAATTGATCAATTATTGTACAAGATAAAAACTTTTAATGTGTGGTTTTAATTCCATAATTTTCACATAAAATAAAAATTTATACAGAAATGCAAAAATAAGATGTTTGATAAATTTGCAACTTAATTTGGTCTTGATATGTAAAGGAAAAACAACTTACTAATGGACAATCAATGGTTTAAAAAAGATCAATTATGGAATAAGAAAATTTTATTTTCATGGTCCTTAATTGCTAAATAATTTTCATTTGTATTTTAAAACCAAACATAATAAAATTAAAGTACTAATTATCATTCTTATATTTCTAACAAATTTATTTCAAGAATGAAAATATTATTTATGTAATGTTTACACAAATAGATAAGTATAAGAATTCATGATAGTAGAATTACCTTGTTGTATAGGTAGTGACAGCGGTGCTTCGTAGGCTGGATTCAAAATCAGAATCCGTTTCACAATGACTTGCATCAGAGTCACTAAAATAAATGAATAATATAAAAAGTAATAATAAAATCATGAATGTTCTGTATATAGTAGCAAAAATGCCAATTTCAAATGAGATCTGTCAAATTTCAGTAATTTTTATATTTGTCATGTCCATTCTCAACTATAACTATAATTAATTAGCAAGGTTTTTACAAAAAGTTTTCAATGAAACAGATATTTGGAGAACATTTACAACTGCTACTAATATACCTACTAGAATTATTTCTTACATTAAATTTATATATATATATATATATATATATATATATATATATATATATATATATATATATATATATTCCTATATTAAATGCAAGTATTGTAAATGTAAAAGTGCATGACAATTTATAACAGAAACCTTATATATATAAATACAAAAATTTATCAATAAGGATCTATCTTCCTTCAAGTAAAATCCTCAAAAACTAACCATTCCTTTTGATAACAATGAGAAAATACAAAAACTACACAATTTTTTTTTATTTTCAAAGAAAGCTAACACTATTTTTTTAATCAATGAATTTTTGTTTAATTCATAAATTACAAAAATTACTTCTTTTAAATTTTTCTAAGAACAAATTTTTTGTAAGAACATAAGGTTTTTTTCATGGTCGACTGCATGTGACCCAAAAATTTTTGGAATTACTCCCGAAATTGTAGGTGACAAAATTTAGACTCCATTCTCTTGCTTTCTAGGGCCTGACTGGCCGAGTGGCTAGCGCTCTGGCGCTCGGTACCACAGGTTTCGGGTTCGAGTCCCGGCGGTGCCATGGATGTTTGTAGTGGTTCGAATCCACTTTAAACTGTAGGTCCCGGTCTAATAGGATCGTAGAGCATTGCGGGGGCGTTGTTACTCCGCGTCCGTGGCTTATCTTCAAGTTACACGCGCCTCCTGGGTCATGCAAAGTGAGTACGTCTGTGCAGCGCTTGCCTTAAGGCATCCAAGACCAAGGTGTCTCAGTGTTTGCCAGCTGCATTAGAACAAAAAAAAAATTCTCTTGCTTTCAGTAAAAAGAAAGCCCATTTCACATTAATATATATTTTTAAGTAAATAGAAAATAAACACTTCTAAAAAGATAGAATTTTGAGTAAATAACATATTTTTAGAAATGTTGGCGAAATATTTTCAAATTACTGAAAATTTCTCAAACACAATCATTTATTTTTGTGTAGTTCATATTTAATTCAAAATTTATTTTTATTTTCCATTGTATTATAATTATAAACAATTCCTAGGAGTTGGAGTCTCTATATCAATGATAATTAAGTAATTACTTTTCATCATATCAAATCTTAAACTTAATAAAAATTCATTACTAACAAAACAAAATTTCATTAAATGATTTTTTTTTTTTTTTAAATATATTTTAAAAATTAGTTTTTCTATAAACAAATACAATAAATACTATATAAAATCTACTTTTCTTTTTACAATAAATACTGTATTGATTTCATAAATGTAATTTTATTTGTATATAAAGAAATATAAACACAAACATGTATAAATATTCCATAATACATATTTAGTTATAAAAATAAATTTTGTATAAATTTTCACTAAATAAAAAAATTTACATACGATGAGCTTGATGGTTCCGCCATTTTTGAATAATCTTTATCGCCACCATGTTCAGACTCTACATCTATATCAGTTACATCTGATTCATAGCCTTCCTTGAGTTTCTCAGCAACTTCAATATGATCCAATTCTGCTAGGTATTCATCTCCAAATCGATTTCCATCCTAAAACAAATTAGTGTTCCATTTATTTCATACCAATTTAAGACAAAACAAAAACATCTTTAGAAATGAATAAAACATTTTGTGAATTGCAATTAAGCTCACTAAGAAAGATGATTAAATGAATTTTAAGTATTTCTCTTTGAAAACACAGATTAGTAGAACTTCTTGCCACAGAAGCTTATTTAAAGGGCTCCCCCACTAGAATACATATTGAGAAAATGTAGAAATTTTGGACTTTAAACTGGTGAAATGTAATAATTTGTAAAGAAATAAACAAATGTTTGAGATGCAAAAGATATCATGTACGAACATAGAAACCCACCTAGTTGGTTAGCCCTCCACAGACAGGGTCAAAGAAGCTGCTACTTTCAAAATAAGTGCCAGGTCTCATATACCAAAAGGAAGCGAAGAATGTTAGATAGTTCTTTTTACTTGTGTTGTTTACAGTGCTGTACATATAGAGGTATCGCTGTCGTTTTCTATTAAAAGTTTCAGCCAAATCATAAAATTGGGACCATTGGGATGTGGCGATGTTTTTGAGGCAAATGGGTATAAAAGTCGCCAAATGTGTTTCTTCAAGAATGTTCTACAAACTAATGGCTAAAAATGTAAAATACTTATTTTGTAATGATGGGAGATGGATTGGCCACTGTAACTAGTCCTTTGTAATTGGCTGTTGGAAATTGTTTTTGTAAGATGTGCTACTGTGCCTTAGATTTCTGTGTCAACTAAATTTCATCAACTCAATTTCAAAGATAATACACCAAAATGAATCCCCAAGTAAACAAATAAAATAACAGCACTTAAGCACAGCATTCATATCCAATTCATAAATAATATAAAAAAAAATTTAAGTCAATTCCATTTTTTTTTTTTTTTTTTTCACATTGCAGAAAATCCTTTATAAATAATTTTCATTCATTTTTAAGTTAGAAAAAATTCTCTCTAACACACTCTCTCTCTCACACATATACACTTTCCATCTCTCTCACTCATTTATTCGCATGTTTCATTTTCCATTTTGCTTCCTCCTTGACTCACACTAGAACCCAGAATGAAAAAAAGAATCTGAAAAAGAAATTTTTTTCCTGCGATCTACGCTTCGCCACTGACGGCAATTATTCCTATATTTATATCCCGCTAAATATCTTATATAAGAGAAATTTTTTTTCTCCCGTATAAGACTAAAAGTAATTAATTAAATTTAACTAATAAATTAATATTTTAAAAACTGTATTAACATCCAGTGTCATCCACTACAAGTTTTAAAAAATGTATTCGAACTTGAGTGGATGAATAAAAGTATTTTATTAAAGGTTAAAAATTTGAACAAGATATATAAATAACAGGTGGGATGAAAAGTTCGTATGCTGACACATAGATGGTGCTACTAGTATTAAATCCATATGATTTTTAGTTAGCCCTAACCTTCAAAAGACATGTGTATAAATTTGACAGCTGTTACACCATTAGTACGTGAGATATAACGTTTTTAGTGAAGTTATAGCATTTTTAGTGTGCATCACGTGCAGTCCACTCGGCTGACTGTCGATTGGACTCCGGTGTGAAATGATGGAGCCATGTTTCATCCATTGTCACATATCGACGCAAAAATTCGGGTTTATTACGATTAGAAATCTCCAAACACTGCTTAGAATCATCAATTCGTTGTTGTTTTTGGTCGATTGTGAGCTCGCGCGGCACCCACTTTGAACAGAGCTTTCGCATATCCAAATATTCATTCACGATATGTTCAACACGTTCCTTTGATATCTTTAGGGTCTCAGCTATCTCAATCAACTTCCCTTTACGGTTATCAGAAATTATTTTGTGCTTTTTGATGTTTTCTTCGGTAACAGCATCTTTGGGGCATTCACTGCGTGCATCGTCCTCGGTGCTCATTTCGCCTCGTTTAAATTTAGCAAACCACTTCTCTACGGTTGATTTTCCTGGTGCGAAGTCCGAATAATGTTTATCAAGCCAAGCTTTGGCTTCAATAGAATTTTTTTTTTTGCCAAAAAGCAATGCTTTATTAACCCACGAAATTCCTTTTTATCCATGTTTTCAAACTAGCAAAAGTTGCTTCACTAAAAATGCTATAACTCACATACTAATAGTGCAACAACAGCTATCAAATTTATACACGTGTCTTTTGAAGGTTAGGGCTAGCTAAAATTCATATGGATTTAATACTAGTAGCGCCATCTATGTGTCAGCCTACGAACATTTCAGCCCACCTGTTATATATATAACAGGTGGGCTCAACACACTCCCCCTATATATATATATATATATATATATATATAGGGGAGTGTGAACTAATAGTAGGAATTGAAAAAAACATTTCACAGCCCTTTCATCCATTCTTCCTATTCATAATAATGTACACTATTCTATTTACCTATCATCCATTCCTGTCCTTCCATAGCCATGTCAAATGAATGAGAAAAATGTGGACAACTACACAAAAAAACACAAAAAAAATTTAAAACATTTGAGCATCGTTTTGGTCTGTGAACTTATTAACGTTTATAAAAGCAAAAGGTAACAATTTTCCACACAAATTGAAATGATGATTGCCACAAAACTTTAGCTATATCAAATGCATTAAAAAGAAATTCATTATTTAATAATCAAATATAATTTAAAAATAAAAAGTAAAAATCATTTCTTTCTTTTATTGTTTTGTATTTTCCTGACTGGCAACATCATAACAATTGTTTATATTCCGTATCAGTGGCCGACATACTGTTATAAGAATAATATACCAATTTTTTTTTTAGATTTCAATGATGAATTTGAATGATAAAACAATATTATTTAAAAAAAAAAAAAGCCAAGCCAAAGAATAACTTACAATTCATTCAGATATATCCTTTGTTATACTTGGAAATGATCATTTTATTTTTTTATTTTAAAAGGATATAGGTTAAAATCCAGGATACTGTACCCTGAGGAAGTCGCCAATCTTGCAACCCTGAATATTTCGCCAATTTTCCGCCAATTTCTTTAGGGTTGCAATACTGTAATTAGAGGAATTGGTAGCTTCATTTTCTGAACAATATAATGACTAATTTATTGCTATTTCCATAATTAGTTGCAGAATTCTTATTTACACTAATTAAGAACAGAAATATATATTCTTTTAAATAAGTATTCTGATAAATTATTGATTATTCTGAATATATTCTTATAACATACTTCTGTTGCTGATACAGAACAAAACAATTTTTGATGCTGCCACTCATGAAAATAAGTAACAAACAAGAAAAACGATTTTTTAATTTATTAATAACTTATATTTATTCTTAAATAATTGATTTCCTTTTTAAAGATGTTCTTTTAGTTAGGATTTTGTGGCAACCGTAATTAGAATTAGCACGGAATATTTGAAAGCTTTAGCTTTTAGAATGTTAGTTAACGTTACAATTAAAAGCGTTATTAACGCGACAGCACAAATTTGACATCTGCAAAATTTTTTTATGATTTCATCGTTGGAATAAAACGTTCGTTTCCATCACAGACGAACAACATACCACAATAAAAGGTAAGTTATTCTTTGGTTTCTTCTTCTTTTTTCTCTTTTATGAATATTAATTTATTATTCGAATTCGGATTCATAAAGAACATGATTTATTTTTTGACATTAAAAAAAAAAAAAAAAATGGTGAAATAGCAAATAATTTTGGCGAAATTTTATCGTAACAGCGATTATTATTTTTGTCTAAACGATGTATTTTTGTGAGTTAGCAAAATAAAATTCCACATAATAATTTGGAGATAAAGCGATTTAATTTGGTGTAAAAGCAATTAGGAATAAAATGTTGGCAAAATAATGATATATTTTGGCGTTAAAGTGACAATAAGTGGCGTAAAAAGAAAACATTAAGATTTTGCCATACTAGTGGAAAACATTTGGCGATAAAGCGATATAAATTGGCAAAAGGTAATTTAGACATAATTTTGTCATAATAATACTAAATTTTGGCATAAAAACAATAACATTTGGCGTAAAAGCAAAAATCAATTCGCTTAATGCAAAAATTTGCTGATAAAGCATTAACTTTTGGCTTAAAAGCCCATATAACAAAATTAAAGCAATGAAAAAATTTGGCAATAAAGCAATAAATGTTGACTATAAAGCATTTCAAAGATTAAAATTTTGGCAGGATAGTGATAATATTTGGCGTTAAAGCGATAAACCTTGGCTTCAAAGCCTTTTCAGGTATAAACTCTGACGTAATAGCTATTTGGCTACTAATGTTGACGTAATAGAGCTGTTTGGCTATAAAATTTGGCAAAATAACATTTTACAATGATACCGAACTTTGGCAGCAATTTTGTTTGTTTACTTGGCGACTTGGCAATCCAGTGAAGGATTTTGTTGTAATATCATTTTACCGCGCAAACTAACTGGCCCATTGATTTCCATGCTTACTTACCGACTTGGCAACTTGGCGATGTGTTTGGCACAAAGGGTACAGGATTCTAGATTTTAACCAGGATATATAATATTTATATAAATATTATTAGAAATTTAAGGAATAACAATGAAAGTAACATTAAAATAGTCAACAAATAACCTAAAATGGCCAATTCACTTCACTTTGAATCAGCTATTGTAGAGTTGCAATTCACTTCACTTTGAATCGCAACCGTTACTTGGCGCATTTTTGCGAAAATACTTTGACGCCAAATCCTAAAAGCGCCCCCTATTTTGCGATTTTACCAAATTTTATTCTCTATCTTGGACAATTCACAACCAGATGAGACAGACCTCAGATAATTTACTGATAATGGTATAAACTTTGTTGGTGCTGAAAATCTAACCATAGAATCTAGATTAGGATGTTGTAAGAAATTTCGATACTTATGTATTAACGCCACCGCAGCTACAGATTTGGCGGTTTTTAAGTGGCGCCAATCTACACTTAAAATTTTTGTGACAAATCATAAAATATATAAAACACTTTATTTAAAAACAAAGTAGTCAATCGGATTTCGGTGGAAAATGGGCCGCTATGGAGTTTAACATAGATTCAAAACAGTCTCTATTTTTGGCGCATTGGCAGCTCTTTATTGGGCGTATTAGCGCAACTTCTGCTGCGGTGGCGGTAATACGTAAGTACCGAAATTTCTATCCAAGGAATATATCACTTTCTGAGGGATTATTTTTGTGAGAGTATTATGCAAATAGTAGAGACTTCTTAAACACATTTTGGGGAATGCTGTTTGTATTATGAAGAGATATCTTATGCCATTGTATAGCAGCTGTCAACTCAAGATATCTCACATATTTATTTGAAAATCTCTCTCTCTCCCATTGTTTATACATGATATTATCTCAGTAGGAGTGTCAGATTTAGATAAGTTGACACTTATCTTATTCTTGGCATTTTTGGAAACATCGCAGCACGCAAGAGATTTATAATTATGAATATATGAAATATATATATATATGATGATATTGTTTTAATAGAAATGAAAGACTATTTTGACCATTGGCTAGGGTTCCTTGAAGTTTATCCAAGTAAGAATAAAATAGTTTATCTTGTATCATGGAAAACATCAAATGGTAAGGTCAAAACTCCCATTAGAAAGATTTATCACCTTCAGAAAATCTTCTGCAGATAAAAAAAGCAGTAAAGAAATATATTGTTGTAACAAGTAAAGATGGTCCAACACATTCTAATGAAATTATTTTAATTATTAAAAGTGGTAAAATTTTTAAAGAGTTTTTAAGATAATTAGAACATAATCAAAGGTACGAGTGTGTGGTGAATTGCTCATATTAAAAAATTATTAACAATACAAAAAGATGCCCTTAAAACAATTTAGTTATAAAATAGTTTTCATTTTCTCTACAAAAGAATAGCAACAACATGGAAGTTGCACATTCTTGAAAAGAATAGAAAACACGAAATATATTTTCATAATATTAATTGAAGTTAAAAAAAATAGTGTAAAATTTTTAGGCAGCAAGTCACATTAGGCTTGGGATCAAAAAACAACAAAATCAACCGGACAACAAGAATTAAATGTAAGAAAAAAAAAAAACTATAGGCATCACAACAACAAAATTTTTCAATATTTCTTTTTCTGATACTTTTTCCTTTCAAAGATGAATGTACAGTTTAATATTATGATGAGTAAAATTCTTTAATTTATGAAAAAGTTAGTTCAATATTTCAAGGTTCAATAAAAACTTTGGTGGTCTGTGGTGTAAAACTTTGATAGCACTAGTGCCCTTCTTTAGCAGGATAAAGTTTTTTTTTTTTTTTTCCCCTACTAGCATCACATTGTAATAATTCAGATGACAACAGTTATAGGGATATTTTTTTTAAATGAAATCATTTTTTTTTTTTTTTTTTCATTCACTAATTTCTGATAAGTCGTTTGGTTAGGAATAACTTTTTGCAGCATTGATTTCACTTCAGACAATTCATTGTAGAATTGTCACACATCAACAAACCATGATTCCTTGTTTTTGTCATTTTCATATCGCACAGTACAAGTTTTGAGTTTTGCTGAAAAATTTCAGAGCAGCCTATTTCACCACTTTTGATAAAAGATTGAAACGCAAATGAAGAATTCTCCATCCGATTCAAGTATTGGCAGTAACATATCTGGCCCCATAATAATTACAAGAAATTTCTAACTGAAAGATCTCAAAACATCTTAAAAATTACAGTTACCTCATCTGCACCTTCTTCAGTCAGCAATTGCCCAGCATATATGCAAATGAAAGTTCCAGCATCTAGATCATCAAGACACCTTATGCCCCAGCCTTTTCTATAAGTTTTAAACATTTGCAGGCGCACCTATTAATAACATAATTCAAAATTAAAAACTATCATACAATTTGTTTCCAAAAAATGCAATAAATTATTTACCTTAACAATAAACATTAAAAATCTTTTTTTTTTTTTTATTTAGTATCCAATTTTAAATATAAATATAAGAGTAGTTTATATATAGCTACATAACAAAAAATTAAATTAAATATGAAAAGCTCAGTTACATACTTGCAAACCATTCTGAACCAAACGGTTAGCACATTGAATCCCACATTTGCATCGGCTGTTACATTCAAAAATTCTACAAAAGAACATTTTGGAATTTAAAAATTCTAGTAAGTTTAATACGGCCACTAAATAAATTTATAAATTATGAATACAATCACGATTTAGTACTGAAGATTACTTCTTGATAATCAAATTAATATTTAATAAATTTGATTTTTCTAAAAATAATAGTTTTACTATTTTGAGCTATTTCATTTAAGATATTGGTTTGGAGATAGATGTAATATGGATACTGCTAATCATTTCAAAATAACTTTTATATTAAAAATCAGTTAAAAATTAAATTGATTTATTTTTCAAAGTATCATTTTATTTCTTTAAAAACATTTTTTAATTAAAAACCTTTACATATTTTATGAATTGTTTATTATACTCATTATTTTTGGACATTCACAACTTGCTTTTAATTTCAGTTTGATTTCATAATAGGTTACAGATAAAACTACATCTTGCATTGAAATTTGTTTATTACAATAATCATTATCTTTAGAATTTAATTATATGCATAAATAAATATAATCATATGTATAATACATAAATTTATTCAATTAATGCTATTATATGTATAAATACATATAATAACATTAACAAATGAATAAAATAATATTGTTTTGCTAATATGTGATTTTAAATTCAAACGGTTGAATTAATATCTGTTTTTAAATAAGTGATTTTATAAAATCAATTTACTTTTAAATTATTAATAGCATTTTTAGGAAGAAAGTCCTACATAGAAGAACACAAAAAATATATTACCATTAAAAATAAAAGTATTTTAAGAAATCTAACAAAATATAAGAATTTTAAAAATAATAACCAATAAGACCACAAGTATTTAAAAACATGAAATTGAACTGGGAATAAATTGGCAATAATTAATGCACTTTAACTTTTTATACATTTAAATTTAGTTATCAGAAATTATTTGTATTCCCATTATAAAAAAATTTAAACTAAAATTAAATAATAAAAAATTGTATTTTAACTTACCCAGTAATAACTGGATCTTTTAGACGACCTAAATTTATAGCCAACATTTCCAGCTTTCTTGCCACTATGAGCATAATTTGTGATTTGCTGACATTCACATTTAGCTGGATTCTATAAAAGTAAAATTTGTCATTTTATGTGATAAAACTTAAAATTATTTTTTTAATAATATATTTGTGTTATTCATTCTAGGAAAATTTATAGTTTCTTTTAATTTTGTCTTAAGTCTTTTTGGCCAACGAATGATGAATCATTTAAATAGTATATTCAACAAAACTATAAATTTTTAAAAAATAAAGGGGAATAGAAAATTTTAATGTACAGGATATGTCAAGAACAACTTAGCAAACATTTCTCCTAATAATTTTGCTAATACCTACTGATTTAATGGAAATTATTTTCACTCATATATAGATAATGCATAAAAATTGTAAATGTAGTTTCTTTCCCCCAAAAAATTATGTTCTAGAATAGATGTAATTCAAGAATTATTTTTAATAATGAAATTTATATAATCTATCAGCTGATTTTTCATTTTGTTAAAATCATTGTTGTTAGCCTTCTTTTTTAATTAATTTGAAAATAGAATAAGAATTTGATGACATGTGAACTCTATAGCATATCAATTAATTTATAAACATGAAAATGTATTATACTGACTAAAAAGGAGAGAAATTAATTAACCCAATAACAAAACTATCTTATAAACAAACACAGAATAACAAAATATGATTTTTTAAATTAAAAATCTGTATTTTGAAAATTATTCCCCCTAGTATCTTTTATAAGGATTCTCTCCCAATTATAATTAAAATTTTGAAGATATATAAAATTTTAACTGTTAAGAAATATTGTCAGTCTTCACCAGCTATGATATACTCAAATTACTGTATCTTATAAAAACTCTACCTGACAATTATCAGTACAGGAGCAACAACTTAGAAATTCTTTATCTTCATTTAAAAATACATTTTTTCCAGGAAATCGCTTTGCAGCATATTCTACCATAGGTGGTGGTTCGGAATCCCAAGAATTTACACAACAAACACTGATGTTTTCTTTACCTTTAGTAACATCCGCACTTTGATAGAAAATCTATATATATAAGATTTTAATTTATCAATTACAACAAATTAATCCATTAAAGCAATCTTAAAATTTAAAAATCTGAAATTTTTACATGCAAAACAAAACATACATTCAAATTGAAATTTTAAATGATTTGTAGGGGTTGTTTTATATATGTTGTTATTAATAATGTGACATATATAACATGACCTATATTAAAATAATTTTTAAAAAATGAAAACCATGCAGTAGATGATTATTTTTTATAAAATATTTTCTTTATTTTTAAATTATATCAAAAATTGGTTCATCGCCTAAAATATAAGAGAAAATATCACAAAATTATTTATCAGGCACAATGACCAAAAAGTAATATAAAACTAACTATACTACATTAACTAATTTATATCATTTTGTCTATTTATATCATGCACAAACTTTACCTACAATTGACTTTCACTCTCAACAGACTGATTGGATAGACCAAGCTAGCAAAATATGCTTATATATTTCTGTTCACAAGATCTTCCAGAACAATTCTAAATCTGCTACAAGAGAAGGTAAAGCATTGCCAACTCGCATTCACAAGAATGTTCTAGCCCGGCAGTTTATTTTATATGAGGTCAAATAAAAATCAAATCGAACCAAAAATTCATGTATTTACCAATTTTTAGCTTTATATTTTTTTTTTTCAAAAGACCTTTGAAAAATAATTTTGATAAATTATTACAAATTCTAATCTAATATAGACGTATAAAGCTACAGCAAAATCACCCAATTTGCATTAAAATATAGTTATTCAGTAAATTTTACATACAAAATATTACATTATTATTAAAAATTATACAATGTAACAAGCTGCCTACTCTCAAAACACATCTTTACAATTTTTTTTTAAAAATCAAACAGAAAACTCAGTTAACATTAATGCAATGTTTTTTAAAATATTTGGAGTAGAATTATAATAATATACAGATATATTTAAAGATTATGCTAATGTAATTATATTATATATTAAACTGAAAGAAATACAAATAAAATGAATAAATTATGTAAAACTTTAAAAGAAAAAAATTCAAACAATATTTTAACTTTTTATTAAAACAATATTATTTTGTTTTGAGACAAATTACAGTTTATATTAAGAATGCCTTATTCTTATAATTTGGAGAATTTTTACAACATATTAATCTGTTCATTAACTTTTAACAGAATATCAAGATCGTGAATATAAAACCTGAAGTTTTAATATTATTTGCACATTAAATAATTCATTCAATTATTATTATTATTATTATTTCGAAATTTCATAAAAAAAAAAATTTGTAAAAGATTTTTAAAAAATAGCATACCTCTCTAGGCCTGAAAGTTCTTAAAATTGATACAAATGGATTCGCAGTAAAGGAATCAATTGTAATTTCTGAATTAACCAGAATCAAATAATTTAGAACTTCTTGTAGATCCCGTAGATGTCTGCCACATGGTGCTCTGTAAAGTATTTTTAATTTTGGTCCACCACGTACATATTTTCTAATTTGTCTAAAATAAAAAAGATTAATAATTTTAATAAATTTTAATTAATAACTATAAACATACAATAATTTGAATTTCAGTTGTAAAACTTCACTTATACATAATCATTTTGATTCATATAGATTTTCAAATGTCCGTCACCCAAAACAAAGGAGTGATATTTGTTTTTTACTTATATGTTTCCATTTCAAAATACCTCTACATTGCTGAAATCATTTCTTAAATTATTCATAGCATGAAAATTCCCAACAGGTGAAGAAACATTAATTTTTATTTATTTATTTTTTTTTTTTTTACACAACTCTTAAACTAAAAAAACATCAAAGTGGCAATCTCTTTATTTTCAAACTTGTTTAAAGAAAATTTATCCTATATTAAGAATGGTCCAGTAAATTCAGAAATTATAAGGAAATAAAAAATATACATTTCCGGAGATTTCATAAGTTTATGTATATGAAAATGTAATGAGTATAGAACTGAAAAGAAATCAGTGACATTTAAAATGACGCATGGGATATAGTCAGAAAAATTTAATATCAGACTACCAATTTTCATATGATCACAGACACTATGCAAAATTTTCACAACAAACTGATATATCCATATATCAATGAAGTTGAAAATAATATTTTAAATTATAGAAAAAAACAAACTCCCAATTTTACAAATTTGAAAAAATAAGTAGTTATTTACACTTATATATTTAAGCTTTTAAATCAGATAAGTAATAAAATAAAATAAATTAATTATTGGATTTTTCTATGATATTTCATTGTACTTTAAAGCTGATCTGCTGTGCTCAAACATAAAGCTTTATACATGTCTCTTGTACGTAGTTGTTTTAGATCAGTCCAAATATCTATAAAGCACAATCTACATACATGAGATTAGTGTTTTATTTCACTGATACTAATATTTAAAAAGGAGGAAATTTAAATTAAAAAAATTAATAACTTTATAAAGTCTTTGTAAATTGCTCAAAAGTGGAATTGAGAATAAGAAGCAACTAATATAATTACAGATGAAATAAAAGAATACAAATTGATGATAACAAACAAAATTCAAATAACATGTTTGTATGCATATTGAACTTATAAATCAATTTTTATTCAAAATAAAAAACAGATTTATAAGTTCAATATCAATTATACAAATATGTTGTTAGAAGTTATTATAAACATGTAACACAAACAAACAATAAAGAATATTTTAATACATTTTCACTGGTGCTAAAAATTGGCTTTTATGCTAAAAGATATATTTATTAGAAGCAATTTTGTTTTTCTACATTTCTTATAAGCAATTACCTATTGATTCAAATCATGACACATAAAGCAAAAGTTAAATTAACTAAAATGAAGTATTGATAAAGTTGTGAATTTTCAAACCACTTATTACAATTTGTTATTGATTGGCACTTTTATTTCATACAGTATTATGGTTTGTAAAAATATACAAATTATTGATTAATTAAATTACCAAAAGTGTTAAAAAATGAAGCAAATATCAATTTTATCAATAAATATATGTTATACAAGAAGAAATTAAAAGAATATTTACCTCTCCCAACCTACATAGATTGGAATAAGCAAGGGATTCTTTCCTTTATATTTGATTAGGTTATCTTTTTCTTTACATCTGAAACCACACTCATGAGGGCGATAGCCGACTCTTTGAAAGTTGCTCCAAAACTCTGCCTCTTTTGTAACCCAAATGAGATTTGATATCAGGAGCATGAAATCTTTCAATTCGCACTAAGAAAAAAAAAATTTTTTTTTTTTGAAAAAAAAAAAATCTTAATAAAATTTATTAAGTAGTTTTTTTAGTAAGCATTCTCAATTATCTCTACAGATTTTAAAATTTAAGAATAATGTAAGAAAGAAAATATGCCACCATAAAATGTACTAACATTTTATATTATTATGCATTTTCATAGGTATTAAATGAAAAAAGGCATGAAATAATGTTATGTAATTATTACAGACAGTAAATTATTATAATTATTCATTAGCTAATAATTGAATTTCAAAACAAGGTAATTATATTTGAAAAATGAATTTTTTTAAACTTTGGCAATCATAAATACTTTCACTATAACTATTAGTAACAATTATTATTATTATCACTAAAGAATCAACTGGAATACTAGAAATAGAAGTGAGAAATAATTATATAAAATACAGAAATGATTTTTTTTTTTTTTTAAATTCATTTTGTTAGTAGATTAATGCTTTTTTTTATAACTTTTGAGTAATAATGAAACTAGAATCCACTTTACACTAATGCTTGCTTAAGAAAAAAAGAAAATCTAAATATCATAGTAAGATTACATTGTACAGGTGATTCAAGCAGTGCATTTTAACTTCAGTTGTTTTCTATCTAACTTTAATACTGAAAATAAAATCTAATTGAAAATAACAAAGCAGAAATATAATGAATTGTTTGATTAAACAACTGGAAATTCTACGCAAAACTTTATACCACTTTAAATAGGTTTATTTCAGAAAGCTAAACAAAGACAAGTCTTTTTGCATTTATTAAATGCTTCGCATGTCAATTCTTAATTCACAAAAGAAATGTATAATGCAATCTGTTGCTAACACAAAAATAAAGATAATTTTCTATTAGTAAATGATATTTTTGTATGAAATACAAAAATGGTGCCAAATCAATTCCAATTATGATGTAATAGACATGATGCTTAGCACAAGTTGCTATAATTCTTTGTGGCTTTTACATGCATTTTGCTGGTCAACCACGTTAATTCAACGTAATATGACTGTGATTATTGAAATTTATTAATTTAAATCTACTATATTTTTTTAATTCAGATAAAATACAGATTAAAAAACAAGATTTCTAAATATATTTTTAAAAAAGAACAAAGTTATATACCAGAATTCAAAATTCTAAAATAAAGAAACCAGAAGGTTAACTTACTGGAATCAGGAAAACGAGGCTTTTGAGTAGTTGACTTACGAGCTTTATTTCTTGGCTTTACAATAGTCCGATTTACATTTTTTTTGTCATCTGTTTCAGGACCTATAAAATTGCAACAAATAAACAAAATCATAAACCTAATTAATGTTTAAAAGTTAAGATAATTTACTTATTACGATTCTCTCGAAAAACATTCAATGGAAGGTAAAACTAGTGCTTCAAGGAAATGGAAATCTTTAATGTCAAATACCTAAGTCTATACATGTATGTGAGTGAGGCACATAGAAGAACAGGCTTTATAAGCATACATGGCAACTTCCATATTTTGTTCACTGACAGCTTGCTACATTTCATTTGTGATATTTTTGCAACATTCAGTGAAATTCAAAGAGTTAAAATGAATACAGAAATGTTTGGATGATGGAAGAAGGTGGTAAATTGTAGTATGATTGGAAACACTAAAAGTCTATATTGCTAGAGACTGAAATTTGACACTCAACAGCATGTCCAATTTATGAAAAACAGTCTTTAAAAAAATGAATCCAGAGAAAAAAAAGGCCTGGGTAAGGTCATCAAAAACCACAATGACTAATGTAGATTGATAATTGCCTTATACATTAAATCACAGCTTTTCAGTTCTATCTCAACCTTCATGTAACTACATGAATCAATCGAAGAGTTCTAAAATGCATGAGAGAAACCTACTTGCAAAAAAAGACCTGCTGTTTGCTTTCCGCTCCTTCCTGAGCTCAGGAGACAGTTAATCATAAGTGAACATCAAAACTTTGAACCAATGTTGGGGAAGGGGGGCATATTTTTCACTAACGAGTCTCTGTTTATCCTTACTACTGACTGGTGGCATATATATTACTTTATGTTCACCTTTTCAAGGGGGGGGAATTGGTACTGATTAGTTTTATTACTAACTATCCACATAGAGCTTTATCTGATTGACAAATTATTGCAAAAGAAAAACATTCACAGGATGGATTACCTAGCCATATCTTCAGGCTTAAATTCTGTAAAACATTTATAGCATGCTCTAGGGTGACCAATTGCAACTCCCCAATTGCTTTGAAATCATGGAGAAATAATAATTTGCCAGTGTTAGTTGCATATGAATATTTTCCAGTTTATTAAATTCTAAATTGAAAACTTTTTTTAATTCTAGGATTATGAATACAAGATTTATAAATCATTTAATAAATATCTCAAATTTTGATGAAAGAAAATTATATTTGAAATTAAAAATTCTTATAAAAACATTATTTAACTTCTAATTATTTTGTTGAATTCTTTACTGCACTAGTGTACATTACATAAATATCTTAAGGTGAATTGACTTCAAAAGTTTTAATAAGAAAGACAAAAATCATTATTTTAATAATACTTTTAGAATAAAATAAATATTAGAAGAAATGCCAAAAAAAATATATACCTGAATCAGAATCAATTGTTACTACGTCATCCTCTTTTACATCTCTAGTATATTCCACATATGGTTGATGAGGTTTTCTAGGAACAATATTATGTCTTCTATGTTTTCCAGCAACACGATTAGCCTCTGCATTTGCCTAAAAGCAATTAAACTCTTTAAATTTTTGGTTAAATGATAAAGAGGTCTATATGATTGCTTGTTGGCTGATGTTTTAAGACACAATCATCAGTTTGGGCCACTATATGAATTATATTTAACACATAAAAGTATTTTACAAGGCTTATTTCCTAAAAATAATCAAAATTATATTGCTTTAATAATTTGATAACAAAATTTAAAAACTCAATACTTCATATCGCAAAATTGAGAACTGGCAGTTAAAATTTAATATGATTAAATAATCATCTTAAAATCAACCAAAATCATGTTATTTTCATTACACTTTGTCACCATCCATATTATCAAAGAAACTCTCCAATAGTAAGGATATTGATTCTAATAAGAGTAGTGGGCAGTTTTATTAATTTTTCTCAATTCAATAATACTTTTATTTTTTTATATAGTTACTTTGATTTTTATTTATTTATTTATGTTTTAAATAGAGCAGGTTTTCAAGTTAGATGCTACTGCTGTTAGTAAATGGCACATTTTGGTTTCACTACATGCACAATCTGGAAATGCACAATTTGAACATATTGTATGATTTCTGCCAGCATTCTTACATTGATTAAAACTTCTTCTTCTTACGTAATTAAAACACCATAGTGATTTTGAAATGCATGGTATATAATGGCAGTTCAGGTATCTGACTAAGACAATTTTCAGAATAATAAACCAAGGAATTTTAATATTATGTATATATGCTCTTTTTTAAATATTTGTTTCCCACTTTTTGTAATTAATTGTGACATAAATTCCTATAACATTTTAACTGCATTCACAAATAGAACATCAGCTTCAAAATTACACGGAAACAACAATTAAAAATTTTTGTGCAGTTCAATTGCTACTGGAAAATTAAGAATAAGAATAAGAAATTTTTAATAAGAAAATAATTTAAGATTAAGAATACAAAAAATTAAGAATAAGAAAATTTTTATTTGGACAGATAAAAATTATCATGCCTCAGAAAATATAGTAGTTTGAATTATGAGATCCCAAGGTTTTAGATTTTGTACAATGTTGGGTTCACTTCCAATTATTTGAAGACAATTTTGAATTTTGGCTGATAACAGGTCTTGAATTCATTGTTAGTTTCTGATAAGATAAAAAAAAAAAAACACTGTGTGCCATTCAAGTTTCTCTACTTTAGAATCTTCTAAACAGGATTCATAACAAGAAAAGCAGATGACAAGCTTCATTGTGGTGAAATAGTCTTACCAGGCATCAAATTTTATGCAAGAGAAATAAAAATGCATGTAATACAAGAATAATTTGCACACACAACTGTACCACCTACCATAGAGCTTAACGAGGGAAAACAAATTCCTGCAATGATGCTATATAGTCAGAATTCCAAACTTAAATGGCCTAACCTTAGCAAGAAAGCCCCAAAATTACACATCACTTGATTCCCCAGTAGCTTCAACTACAACTGGTTAATACAACCAGAAAAGTAGATGTACCACCCATCTATCAGAAACAGGGGTCAAAGAGATGATTGTGCATTTTAGTCTTTTGCAACACAAGTCTCAGTGCAATCACAAAGTCTCATTTCCCTGAGATACAGGTCACCATACACAACAAACATTTGGGTTATAGAACTGACATTATTAGTAAATCCAAGCATATCAAAAGAACAGAATAAATGACAAAAAAAAAAAAAAAAAAATACACATTGTTGGTCAAATCAAAATTTATTTGAAGAATGAATAAGAAAAAAAATGTCAATTTACAGAACAAACCAGATTCTGGAAAAACCTAAAAACAAAAAATCTATACAAAAAAAAATAATGAAACAACTTATAAAAATAATAATGTCTGTAGTCATCAAAAGGTTGAAAAGAATAAGAAAACGATTACAGCATTGCTTTAGGTGTGTAATACACATAAATTTAAATATGATGGCCTCAATTATCAAATGAAATTCAAATTGATAGATTTTTTTAGTGAATAAATAATACTTACCAACTCATCATATAATAATTTGAGCCTGGTAGAGCCCCTGTATATCCATTCTATTCGATTGTCAGCTATAAAAGCATTTTCACCATGCTTGCATCCACCTCAAGGACCTTTGTATCCCACCTATTAACATTAAAATATTTCAATTCACAAAAAAATTCAGATTATATTTTTTATTGAATAGAAAAAACATTCATAAAATTACTTTAAAATGCTTTTATAGATGAATGATCTATTGAAAAAAAAAATTTCAAAAGCACGACTATAAAGAAATACATGAATTTTTATTTTATCTTATTTTATACACAATTTTACACAAAACCCTTTGCTATCTATAAAATGTATAAAAAAATATAAATAAAAACATTTGAAGAAGTACATTAAGAAAAATATCATATATGTGCATAAAAGACATTTAAAAATTGTTATGTTAAAAATGATTTGAATTCAAAACAGATAACTTCTAAAAATACAATGGCAATAACATTACACCAAAAGTTTTGTCTTTATATAATTATACCACTACATATTTTTAAAACTTTTTGCTAATAATTAAAAATGATTACTTACCATTTTCGGTCATGTTCTGTTTTAGTTATTTGATTCTTTTGAAATTTTACCATTGGGCGCTGCAATAGTATTTGAATTTTATAGTTACAATATAAATTTTTAACTAAATAACTTACTTTTAATCAAATAATTTAAATAAATATTAAAAAAGGATAACACAAATGTACCTCAGGATATTTTTGTAAATAATCTTGAATGAATTCACTAATATTTTTATGTACATCTTTAGCTACATCATTACCTACAATAAAAAAAATAGAATAAATTGATTTATCTTGAAGAATTTTATAATGAAATTAATTATACATTTTGTGTTTATTGGTTACCAATAATTAACAAATACTATAAAATGACTTACTTTGTTCACACATTACATATATATCTTTATGTTCAATATATTGCGCGTATCCATCGTCAAAGAATATCAAATACCTAAAAAATTATTAAATCAAATATATTAATAAAAATAGAATTAAAAATTGTAATAGATTATCAAAAATCCCACAGTAAAACAAAACAAAATTGAAAGAAAATAGCAGACATTGGCAATTAAACTTATTTTAGAAAAAGTTTCCCATTTGTGTATAAATATATGAAACTGATGTTGACAAATACTTCATTTTAAATAAGATTTTTTTTTTTCCTGCATTAGGGTAGAGGCAATATCATCAGCCATAAGATTTCTGGCAACCCAATAAAACCAGCCTTATTGTAAAAGTTGTCTGGAGAACAGTTAAGAAAAGAGAGTACAAGGCAACTTGTCAAAGGCGGAAAAACCATAAAAATGCCTGAAGAATACAGTCAAGAATATTGGCCACCCTGATACAGCAGAGAAGTCCTTGTAAAAAGTCATGCCCTGTTAAAAGTCTAAAATTTGCAGTAAAAGCCAAGTGAGGATTATCCATGAGGGAGCAATAATGAATTCTAGACTTTATGACAACTTCAACACAGTCATATCGGAGGGACATTAGCAACTTATTTTTTATTACATCACAGATTTGCTGGTAAGACAGAGTAAAATGTGGCTATTACAAATTGCCTCCACATTTTATAAGGATGTAAGCTGTTTCCTTTCCTGGAATGTTGCAATGGCTAAAAATCTACTGAAGAACAATTTTCCAGCTGGTACAAATTGCTTGATTAAAATAGCATCTTAACTTCCACCACTTGATAAGAATCACTTATTGTATGTGGAACAACAGCCAAAATAGTAGACTGGGAATCTATAAAAAAGGCAACTTTCTTAAGTGGTGAAGACAATTTTCAAAGATTTAGAATGGCTCATTTTACGGTCTCGATCTCAGTATTGAAATTTGTTGCATTTCAGCCCACAAGATAAAATTCCTTAGTAATTCCTTCTCGCAGTAAAGACCAGCCCCAGTAACACTTCCCATCGCAGAACCATATTTTGAATAAGAGAATAAAAATTCATTGTTTTGAAACTCTTCTAATTTGAATATTTTAATAATTCTTAAGTTTCATCTTGAAACGAAATAAACTGTGATAATTCTCATAAAAATTTATTTAATCAACATAAAAAAGATAATCTTATTGTATTTTAATGACATTTGGATTTGAGGTAAAGCAGCATCAGCGAGCATAAATCCCAGTTACAAGTCAAATCAAAGTAACCTTGCTGCATAACTCTAACTTATAACTATCAGTTTTAATGTCGTTAAAATATATTATTGTAACGTCTAAATTTCAGATAAACCATTGTTTACTAACAAGTTAATTCAAATTATTAAGTTTGATAACTGGAAATTTGATTTAATAATTTTCTATTTTATTATGCTATTAAAAAAATATATTTTCTACAAAGACAATTTATACAGAAAGTCTATTATGTACACAAAATCTTAAATTAACTTACTCTTTATCTTAGATAAGAAGAGAGCAGGCATTAAATGCCTAATTAGCCAAATTCATATTCAGATAACAAATGGCAATAAAAAAAAGGATTTCATAAAGCATTTTTTTTTTTTCCAAAAGCAAGAAAAAAAAAAGGGGTGGCAGGATTTCTTGAAGCCCATGTATTTTGTTCGATTGAAGAAGTTATATAAAATATTAAATAAATGATTTTTGATATTTAACTAAATACCTACAAAAAAATCTATAATGATATGCTGCACAAAAAATAATAATAGTAATGTTTCATATTAAATAATTGTAAGTAAAATTGTTTTTGACTTTAACTTTTAAATCTTTGTAAGTAATAAGAAATTGCTTTTTGTAAATAAGGCAATATGACATTTTACAAATGTTTTGAGAATAATTTTTTAATTTATATACGAGTATAAAAACATGACTTTACAAACTACTTATAAATTCTTAATAATTTGTTTCAATTTTAACTTTCAACAGCATTTAAAAACATATATTAAATTAATATAATTATATCAATTTCATTTTTCCTTTTTTTTTTTTTTTTATTTGAAATTAATGCTTTATTAATGAAATGTATAAAGTTAACAAATAAAATATGATCAATTATGTTTAAAAAAAATACCTTTCACGATTAGTAAACTTTGGAGGTTCTGCTACAATACCTGCATATACAGTAGGTTTTTCTCCATCTAAATAACAAGCTGCAAAAGTAATTTAAAATTCTTACAATATTGCAAATGCAAAAAGTTTCAATTTTAGCTTATCAATATTTACTTTTAAAGAATTGATCTAAAATAATTTGAAAAATAAATTTCATAAAAGGTAATATAATTAAACACAAAAATTTATGTCAAATTAGCTAATGTTAATGAATTTATTGCATGAAAAAAAGGAATGTATTTTCAGCTTCGATTCCTTCTGTTTTCGTAACAATTGAAAAATAGGAATTTTTGTTCCTGCTGAATAGGGATTTCATACAATTACACAATTTGATACTTCTAAAATTAAGTTACTACTGAGAAAAATTCAAAACATTTTTAACCACCAAAAATTTTATTTAAATTTTTTACAGATTTTTTTTTTCTTCTATCATTTGTAATCATAAATTCATAGTCCACATGTTTTTATCAATTTTGTTATATGCATACACAATGGCCAAGACAATTTGATATTCTCCAACAAAAACACGTGGATGAGCATTAATGAATAAATAACTAAAAACAATTTAAAAAATACAGTAAAATAAACTTACCAACTATACGAGTCCCAACAGGTACAATTACATCAGAATTTTTCCTATATGCTAGATGCTTAGGAGAATAAAGTTTAGATGAAACAGCCTTTGACTCTTTAGATCGTATTTTGTAAAATTGTTCCTCGCGAATTAATACAACAGTTCCTTCAAAAAAGGCTTCAACAGAATTTGCTTTCATTACCCAAACTTCTGATCCAACTTGCAATTTTCTAAAAAAGGCAGAATTTAATTTTATTAATTTTAATGAAGTTATGTCAAGGGCACAGCCAGTTAGGAATACTAAATGATAGGATGTATTATTATTATAACCTAAATACAATTTTCATTAAAATATATGTAGTGTATATTTTGATGATTGAAATCGCAAAATACTTTGAAAATTTCAGTAAGTAGATGAATTTCTAGTAAGAAATTTTACCAGTGTGCTTGCATTCAGAAGTTTCTTAGACTTAACAGAACATTAAATTATATTTTTATACCTTAGAATCGATGCCCATTAACTTATCACTTTTTTTTTTTTTTTTTTTAATTTTTGGTTCTTGTTTTTCAAGACAAACAACTTTCCTCTATATTATAACCTTTAGGAAAATAATTTTTTTATCATTATAAAATTTTACAGAAAGAAATTCAAGTCATTTGAATATTTTCCATTAAAATTGTACTTTTTTATTTCCATCAGCAACACATGATTTTTATATACATAATTTGCCAGCATATGCAAACATAAATACATATGGAGATAAAGTAAAAATCAACATACAAAGATGAAAAAAAAAAAGCAAAAGTACTTAAATGCCTATCCTTCATCTTCAAATCATACTTTTGAAAAACTTTTCTGGTTCAATATCACAAACTTATATAATAGTTTCTTTCCTATTTTAAGCAACATGTAAAGTTTTCTTACAAGTTCTAAATTAACAAAAAATAGGTTGACTTTTTATTACAATATCAAAAATCACTCTAATGTGAGGAGTTTTCTACTAATTAATAATATTTTAATTAGAATGATATAACATTCTTGCAAAAAGTACAATGATAATTTCTAATAAATATTTAGTGTCTCATTATATCAATGCTTCATAAGATTAAGAATTTAAATTTCTACAATTGAAGTTTTTACTTTTAATAATAAACATTTTCTTAACCTCTAATCAGAAAACTAAATTTGTTGTAAGACACCTGCTTAAAATAATGATTGATTAGTTCCAAATTGTTGTCACAGTGTGGACTATGCCCAAAATGTCTAATCCATACTAATACCAAAAACATATGAATAGAAACCAAAAACATTCTAATCTGCATAATTTCTTTTATAAGAATCAAACATTCAAGTAAAACTTCCCAAAAATAACTTCATGATGTTTCTTCTACCAAACTCAAAGCATAATACATTTGTATATCTGACATTGAATATATATCTCTATACAACTGGCATTAATTATGTCTTCATACTTCTGGCATATATTGAATTGGCTTATTACTATGACTACTGCAATTGGGAAAAGGTTTTGTAATATATTGACTAACATTTAATTCATGAGTTGGCTATTGATATTAAATACTGACATATTTTTATGATTATTGAATCCGATTGATACTCTTCTATTATAATGACTTATATCTACATAACTTTAAAAACACATGGACCACTAAAATTCTAATTCAGTCATTGGTGTTCAATATTATGAAATATTACAAACATGCATATAATCATTATTTATATCAGTTCACTGAAAGGAATACATTTTACATGCAAGAAATTAAAATCCCCGAGTGGATTTCATTTTTTATATTTATAGATGAAAAATGTTACATTTAGTAATTTAACAATAAATATATAACAGAATGAAAAGTAATATAGAGATACTTACGGTCGTTTGATTAGTCCAATAGGAGGAAGGTTACTTTTTATTCTAGTTGGTAAAACATCTAAAATCTCTACACCATCAGTCACCAGATTTTTTTTTCGGCTATGAAATTAATTGACAAATAATAAATAAAAACTGCAGTTTAAAATTTAGATACATTTTCTTTACATATATATATATATATATATATATTTACTGGAAAATATATTTCTCCCGTATATGTTCTCGCCAAGTAATTCATGTCCGAAAAACAAATTTCTACAGTTGATTGTAAAAATTTTATTTGTTAATATAATAAAGGGCATAATATAAAATAAATTTCATAAATCTTTTTGAAATTTAAGTGTTCATTTTTGGTTATTATTGTCGCAGTTTTCGATCCTACAGAATGAAATTTTCTCATAATATTTTGAAAATGTGCCAAATAGTAACCTGAATGATCACTGAGAAAGATCAATAAATATGTTTTACAATAAATGTATAAATAAAGAATCAGCATTTATATACACAGTCCAGTCACATTAATGTGATCAGTTGTGTGAAGGCAGAATAACCACTTTCGGCAGAGCAGACCGCTGCGAGACGTGCAGGAAGAGAGTCAATTAGGTTTCTAAAGGTGTTCACTGGGATGTTGAGCCATGCCGACTCCAGTGCCGTGGCCAGCTGCACTAGATTACGCGGTTGCAGATCCATGGTGCGATCAACCCGCTCGAGGTGGTCCCGCAGATTCTCGATTGGGTTTAAATCCGATGAGTTTGCTGGCCAGGGGAGTACGGTAAACTTGTCCTGGTGCTCTTCGAATCACCCACATACACTGCGAGCTGTATGACACCTCGCATTGTCCTGCTGGTAGATGCCATCATTCTGAGGAAAAATAATTCGCATGTAGGGGTGGATATGGTCCGCAAGGACAATTGCGTACTTGTGCTGATCCATCGTGCCTTCCACAATGATGAGTGCACCAGTGAATGCCAGGAAAGCATTCCCCAAACCATAATGCTCCCTCCTCCAGCTTGGATCCTTCCGGCAATTGTTGCAGGGTGTTTGCTTTCAGACGTTTTACGCCGTATACGCCAACGTCCATCTGTTCGATGGAGTATAAAACGTGATTCATCGGAGAAAGCCACCTGTCGTCACTCTGCGGACATCCAGTTTCGGTACTGGCGTGCAAATTCCAGCCTTGTCGCCGATGAACAGCAGTCAGTATAGGTGTGCATTAACCAGGCGTCTGCTACAGAACCCCATGCGCAGCAACGTTCGCTGAAACGTTGTTGAGGATACACTCTTGGTAGCCCCCTGGTTCATCTGAGCGGTCAGTTGCACGTCTATTCGCCCGAACGCATCTCCGTAACCTTTCGTTCGCCTTTGTCATCTGTAGCCCGTGGTGCATCACATATGTCACGCCGCTGATTTTGGATAGTGCCATTTGCCATGCACGGTATACTTTTACCACGGCGACAAGCGAACTGTTCACAAAATTAATCTTTTCCGAAATGCTTCCACCACTTCCCAAAAGCCAATAATCATGCCCTTTTGGACGTCGGAAAATCGCTACGTTTCTGCATTACGCCAACTATTGAACTGCTTTCCGATTCCCTAGGACATCCTTTTATATGCTGCCACCTGCCTTTTTTTTGAATGGTTATTTCACGTTGACTTCGAAAGTAGGTGGTGATCACATTAATATGACTGGACTGTGTATCTACTACATGATCTCTTGAATGTTAAAAACTAATTTTTTTTTTTTTATTTAATATTTTTTTTAAATAAATTTTCAAAGCAATCCACTAAGAATTCATGCAATGCAAAGAATTCATACAAATTGAAGCTAAAAAATAAAATAACAGATAAAACAAGTTACAATTAGTATTGTATGTTTGTTTTCTTAATCTAATGTATGATAACAAAATTGTTCTTTTTTATACCAAATGTGAATATAATTTATTCTAAGAATTTTTTTTTTTAATATTATAGGAACAGCAAATTTTTTTTATATAATTACTACACAAATAGAGAATATTACTTAAAAATAAAAAATCTGACAAAAATCAAGAAACCCACAAGTAATTATATAATCAAATAAATCTGTACATGTAATGAATTTGTAAAGAAAAAAAAAATTTTCAGAAAATTTGGATAATTTATTCAAGAAAAGATTTGCACAAATAAGAAAGTTTGTTTCTAGCCTGAATGCTTGCTGTAACCCAAGGGTCTCCAAATTTTTAGACTAAAAGCCACAAATGACTCCTCCACTAAGTCCCAAGAACTGAGCTAGCTAGCTAATCATACCAACATACCATAATTTTGAATTATGCTGAAATTTTGGAACTAGCTAGTGAGTGACGTATTCACCAAGGACTTGATTTTGCTGTGCATGTAATATTGGTTGGTACTTATGAGTAAGTGTCAAGGTCATATCATTTACAAGAAAGATGTCATCTGGCATACAATAGTACATAGTCATTTTTTGAGGAAAGGCAGAATTCGAAAAATTCAATAATATTTAAGTTAGTGGAGGTATACAGTGACATATTCTAGTGAGTAACAAAGCTGAAAAGTTTCTGCCTGAAAAATTTCTGCTAGGTAATTGTCTGAAGACGTTTTGAACATGTTCTGAGGACGTATGGTATAAATATGGGGAGACAACTGAGAGTTGGGGCAATTCCAAATTTTGAATTCAGCTGTGGCAGACAGGATTGATGGTACCTGCAAGCCATAGTTTGAAGATCTTTGCTCTAACAACTGTGGAAAGTCTTATAAAGGAATATGATAATTGTTTTTAAAAATTCCACAGGGTAAGTTAAACCACTTAAAATTACTACTTTAAACAATAAAAAAAGTAAAAACTTAATTCCTTTTAAACTATTATTTGAAATTATAACCCTTCTTGAGAGTGCTGCTCTCATTTAAAATTATAAGTTAACACATTTAAAATGATACATTGCTCAATATAAATCAAATAAAAAAATATATTGCTAAATAAAGTAAAGAAAATTGTAATACAAAGAATTATATATTAAACTTAATACTCATAGTGATTTATATCTAAATTATATCAATCCAATGTCAGAAAGTTAAAAAAAAAGCAACAATTTGTGAAAATAAAACTCCTAACAATGTAATTAAGATTTTAAGTATTTTAATTAACAAATAAAAACTGAGAAAACAAAAAAAAAAAAATTAAAATTCATTTTTTACAAAATACATTAAAATGTAATTTTAAGTATGCAAATTTGGGGAAAATACAGATATACATAAGGAAGAAAATGCATTACTCACAAAACAATAAAAAAAGAACTTTTTTTAAATAAATATATAATATATAAATATAATTTTTTAAATAAATATAAAGAAATTTTTTAAATAAATATATGTACTTACATGTGTGAGAACTCCATTTATAACTAAGGAAGAAAAAAATAAAAAGCCTTTTTAGAATGTATACAATGAACATAATATGCATTGTTATTAATACTATCAAAATATTATTAATGAAATAATTTCTTTCAATTAATTATTAAGTATTTTTACACATAGTTAATATTATTTGTGCATAATTATAAACAAATATTAATTATATAATTTGCCTATATCAAATATATATAAAAGAGCAGTTATTTATTTATTTTAGTACAAGATGTCCAGTAAAGTTACATTGGTGACATGGGTAATAAATTATAAATGACATGCATACTATATAAACAATGTTATGCTAGTTATTTCACCAAGATTAATATAATATAAAAATAACTTTTATATCTTCGTATGATACATGCATAAGAAACCATGAATGAGTTTCTCACCAAACTAAACTCTTCCTATTAGGTACAAAAGATAGAGTAGTATTTCTATTCATGTAATCAGGTTTTGCTCCAATCCTCAAACATCTACAAAGCCGTTCTTGGACACCACTTAAATTTTAGCATCATTCACATATAGGTAAGATATGCCTTCATCAAAAGCTTCTGCCAATTGCAACACAATAATATCTGTGCATATGGATAAAAATCTAGCAGTTTTCGCGAAGTGGTCAATATTACATGAAGTGGACGATTTCAAGCCATTGCCGGAGCACAAATTTTTAGAGATAGAAGCTATGAAAAAAATGGAAATATTCGGGTCTCAGATTACACCGCCCACCATGGAGCCCAACAAGGGAAAGCAGTTTAACTTAATGGTGTTGATCAGACCTATACGGTCAGAGCCACTACCTGGGACGACCTCCACCCTTAACGAGATGCCCAAGAAGTGACCTATCACTTGAATCCGAGCAATTGCAGACACCAGTGACTGATAATTGCGTGCCGATTGACACACCCGGAAACTGAGGTGTGCCGCCCGTCTATCAGAAGCGGAGACCAAAGAGATGTCCCCCCCCCAACTGTAGCTGGACTCAATCCCCAGAATTCTCTTTTCCTAAGACACGGGTCACCACGCACGGCAGACACGTGGGTCAGAGAACTAACATTGTTAGTAAAACCGAAACAAAATAAAATGAAAGGAAATAGACATTATTATATGGAAGGAAATAGACAAAAATGGATTATTACACACCAACAGATTGTATGGTGTGTAAGATATTACACACCATACAATCTGTATAAGACAGCGATTTGTGTTTGGAACTTTCCCAACAACCCAAAAATCTTAAGAATCTATTTAAACAATAATGAATCCTGCTAAATGAACCCTAATAATAAATATTTTTTCAAATGGCAAAAATGGGCATTTTACCAATCTTGTTTTTTCCTTAAGAAATAAACAGATTCAGCACATTTTTTTTTTTTTTTTTGATTTGGTATATGTATGGCATAAATAAATTTTACATAATCATTCTAATAACAAATACTTCATGTATTACAACAATCTATAATTAACTGAGATTAATTTTCTATGTTCAATATCTCAGGAGTAAAAAATTAATATCTTTTAATTTTATTTTGTTTACTAAAAAAAAAAAAAAAAAAAGATATGTCTCAATTTTCACATTTTATAAAAATAGCAATCAGCTAAATAAAAGTAATAAATAAAATATAACAAATTTTGACAAATCAACATAATACCAATGAAAGGTAAAGATATATTATTGAAATGCTTCTTAAGTCAAAACCTGACAAATTATGAAAAACGTGATAAAAATTATTATTGCCTCATAAAAATTTAATTGAAAAAAGTTTACAAAAAAAAGAATTATTGTAAAAATAAATGCAAAAAAAAGCACATTTACCTCCATTAAAAAGTAGGAAAATTCAATTTTGAAAATTTTGGATTGTCTTTTATTTCATCGATCGGCGTACTGAAAAAAAAATTTAGAATTGAATTGAATTTAATTGTGCATGAGTAATATCAATGGCATTAAATGAAGAGAAAAATTAAGAAACATAACACTTACCTCGAAGAGAAACCATTCATCTCGAATAAACTTTTAATTTCTTTAGTGAGTTGCTCAGTTTCTTGCAACAAACCTATAAAAATTAACTCATTTAAAACAGTTTAATAATAAAATAAAAAAAAACCTACAATAAAAAAGCATAGATTTAAGTTAGCCATATATATATATCATTTTATTAATGTTAGGTAAACAAAGATGTTGCCATTCATTTAATTCAATGGGGTTTTTTTTTCCCATGTTCTTTAAGAAAATTGTGATAGATTGTGATCCTTTTAAAATTAACACTACTGTTATGTCATTGATAGTAACCCTATGTTAATTTTAATTTAAAAAAAAAAAAAAAAAAAATTCTGGTTTTTTTTTTCCCTCTTTTCAATTTTCTAAAAATATAATTTTTAAAAAATTTTATATTTTATGTATTCTGTCTTCTAGTTGATTACAAACTAGTTAATTAATCCCTTATGTACTGTAATGCTTACTTTACTGTAACATAACACATAAATAGAAAACTATGAACAAATACTTATTGAGGAAAATCAATACTTATTTGCTTTTCTCTCTATAAATGCAAACTGACTAAGAGAAAATTGAATAATTTCATGTTATAGCATCATTTCCAAATTCAAATAATTATTAAAAAATTAAAAAAACAAAAACAATGTTTTGATAAATTTAAATTCTCAATTACTAGTGAATAATAAAATATGTATTTATTTATATGTAAAAATAAAGTATATGTTATATTACATTTCAACTTATGTTATAGTGCTTTTATTAATCACTATTCTCAAATTACAATGATGAACATCTTATCAATAGTAGAAATTCAGATTTATGTAAATTTCAAATTATTAATTTTCATATCTGTCAATAAAAAGTAATATATGTAATCCCTTTAAAATGTTGCCAAGGATCTCATCTAGGTTGCTATAACACAAAAATTCTATTTTACTAAGAGTTCTGCAATTGCTAATAGAAATTTTTTAACACAAATAAAAATAGTTTTAAATGATTTACTTATGTTTTCTACATATTGAATAATTTTTTTTTTTTTTTAGTATCTGTAAACACATTCTTTTGATAACTTGAAACTGATATTATAACTTGTATTTTTGATGGGTTTCCATGTGCATATTCACTTTCTCCAACATAATTTGTGTTTTATAGTATATAATATAATATAATGTTATAAGTGCATTTTGATAAAAAAAAAAAAAAAAATGAGCATATTAGTATGCAGAAAACATTTTATTCTATTGAATCTTTCAAATAGATAAACATATAAGAATTTAATAAATACACTTTTTCCCACATCCAGTATTGTTTGAAAAATTCTTATTAATATTAATATACTCATAAAACATATTTAAATATACTATTAACTATATCCTTTTATACGGTTTATATACCTTAAAAAGGGTGATTTTTGTTAAATATTATTAATATGATAAATGTTTTTTACTTTTTAAAATGCATGTATTTCAAGAGAAATATTCAATATTTTAAAGTAATAAGTTTTAAAATCAAGTAATAAGTTAAGTTTTTAAATCAAGTACTCAGAATAAAAATCTTTCTGAATTGGAAAGAAATAGATTGAATAGTTTTCATTCTTTCAGAATCAAATGTAGTATATATAAGAATGAGATCAGAAAAATTAATTAGGTTCTAAACATACTTACAGAACAAAAATTATTCTTAGAATAATTTATTTGTAGGGAATGTGTGTGTGGCAGGAGAAAGCTTCCTCTATTTTCAGTGAAAATAAGGAACAGAAAGAATACAGATTGAAATAAGAAATATTCATGGTTTGGTTTGGTTTGTTGCTCTATGGTCATTTTTACACACTTTAGGCTAATTAGACTGGGACCTCCAATTTAATGTGGATTCTGAACCACTAACAAACATTCATGCCACCACCAGAATTTAACCTGTAGCCTGTGGTACCAAAGGCCCAGAGTGCTAGCCAATTGGCCATCAGGCTGCAAGAACATTCATGAGGATCTGGTAAAAGTTTTTCTCAATTCAAGTAAAATCTCAATTAAGATAATAATAATAATAATAAGGAAAGGTTAAGATAATAAGGAATTTTTTTATGCTTGGTTATATATAACATATGTTTATTGGGTTATTTAGTACTAAAAGAAAGATCATTAATTGAGAAATATAGTTAGTTTAAAGCAAGAAAAAAATGTTGAATGAAACACCTAAAAATAAACAATATTATTCTATAATTTATTAGAATTTAATTATTTTTTATCCCTAATTTTAACGAAGTTTGAAACATCATAATATTTAGAATAAATAGCATTGTGTTATATTTCCATTTTGAATAATAACCCGAAATGCAGGCTGTGAAAAAATAATGCAATGGCATTTAATTTTCTCACTTTTCAGTTAATTCCATTAAATTATCTTTTAAAGTTAATTTGTTAATTATTTACACTCCTTGCTAATTGAATACTAAAATATTCAACATCATAATTAGGGATTGCAATACCGGGATACCGAATACCGGTATTTTGAGTCATTTGTACAATATTGTAATAACGGTATTCACAAGTTTAAATACCATTTTCGGTATTTACTAGAAATTTAGAATTCTTATCTGAAAACTAGAAATTCTTATCTGTGGAAATAAGGTTGTAGTTGTGAAGAAAGTGTGTAATATTTCGATATTTTTTTTTTTAAATTGGTGAGTTTGTTACTCACATTGTATTTGCATATCATACTTTAGAGTTCAAAATATTTTTCAGATTTATTATATATGAACTCATAAATAATACCCCATAATAATGAATAAGAATAACTTTAAAGATCAGTTGATAATACTTCGATTTGGTTTCATTATTTATTTCATGAAAAAATATGGTGACACAATGTAAAAATGTTGAAGAATTATTAAAGTGAATGGAGGTTCCATATATGTGGACAAGGACTCCATACACATTTAAAAATAAAACATTATACAAATTTGTTAAAGAGGAAAGAATCTAATTGCAATGAAGAGACAAACTTATGCACAGTTTCAAAAAACTTTCCCATAATGATAAAAATTAAAAATGGTGTATATTAACAAAGTAATTAAAATGACATTGCCTGAAAAATGTTGAAATAAAGCTTTATTATTTTTTTTATTAAATGAATATTTCATGAAAAAATTGGTTTGATTCAATTGAAATCCCATGTTTAATATTTCACAAATGTATGATTTTCACATTTTGTTGATTTTGAAAGTGATTTGAAAAATTGAAATTAAATCAATTTGAGGTCATCAAAAGTAAATTTCTTTTCACTAATACTTTAAAAATGATCACATTATAAACTTAAAACAATTTAACATTTAAAAACATAAAATGAGAGAATATTAACATTTACCGCCATTTTTCAAACCATTCAAAATACAAACCATTTATTCAAATATCTCCATATAATATAAAACAGACTTGCACTACTTTCAAAGAAAATGTTCATTTCAGAAAATGAGCCAACCACAATTGTTAAGAATGTAAAATTATTATTTAGTTGTTAAAAATAACTTAACATTCTGGTGGAAGATGAACTCGAATTGACCCAGTGTATATGCAAATTTTGAAAAACGTGAATACATTTATTGAAGAATTAAATTCAAATTACAAATAATTTTTATAATTAATTTTTTGAGTTTTATATTCAATATTTAGGTAATATTATAAAGAAATTAAAATGAATTTATTTATACACTGAAGTGACAAAAGTCATGGGATACCTCTTAATATCGTGTCGGCCCTCCTTTCGCCCGCCGAAGTGCAGCAACTCGACGTGGCATGGACTCAACAAGTCGTTGGAAGTCTTCTGCAGGAATATTGAGCCATGCTGTCTCGATAGACGTCCATAATTGTGAAAGCGTTGATGGTGCAGGATTTTGGGCACGAACAGACCTCTCGATGATGTCCCATAAATGCTCGATGGGATTCATGTCGGGCGATCTAGGTGGCGAGATCATTCGTTGGAATTGTCCAGAATGTTCTTCAAACCAATCGCGAACAGATGTGGCCCGGTGACATGGCGCATTGTCATCCATAAAAATCCCATCGTTGTTTGGGTACATGAAGTCCATGAATGGCTGCAAGTGATCTCCAAGTAGCTGAACATAAGCATTTCCAGTCAATGCTCGGTCCAGTCGCACCAGAGGACCAAGTCCATGCCATGAAAAACAGCCCACACCATTACGGAGCCACCACCAGCTTGAACAGTGCCTTGCTGACAGTTTGGGGTCCATGGCTTCGTGGGGTCTGCGCCACACTCGAACCCTACCATCAGCTCTTACCAACTGAAATCGTGACTCATCGAACCAGGCCACGGTTTTCCATTCATCTAGTGACCAACCGATATGCTCACGTGCCCACGAGAGTCGCTGCAAGCGATGTCGTTCTGTCAGTAAAGGCACTCGAGTCGGTCTTCTGCTGGAATAGCCCAAGAAAGCCAAATTTCTCCGCACGGTTCTAACAGACAAGTCCCTTGTACGTCCCACATTGATTTCTGCGGTTATTTGACGCAGTGTTGCTTGTCTGTTAGAATTTACGACTCTTTGCAGACGTCGCCGGTCTCGGTCGTTAAGTGCAGGCGGTCGACCACTGCGCTGTCCATGGTGGGATATGCCTGAAATTTCATACTCTCGGCACACTCTTGACACAGTGGATCTGGGAATGTTGAATTCCCTAACGATTTCCGAAATGGCATAACCCATGCGTCTAGCTCCAACTAACATTCCGCAGTTCAAGGTCTGTTAATTCCCGTCGTGCGGTCATCATCACGTCAAAACCTCTTCACATGAATAACTTGAACAGAAATGAAAGCACTGCACATTTATACCTGTTCTACGCGATGCTACTGCCATCTGAAAATTTGCATATTGCTATCCCATGACTTTTGTCACTTCAGTGTATAAGTTAATGACTTCATATGGTGGATCACCATCAAAACTATCTGTCCAACCAATATAATCAAGGATTATATTGGATAGAATCAAAGATTATTCATTTAAAAAAACCTCAGAATTCTTTTTATACAGTTTTAAAGATAAAAGACTACTGGTGATTTGTGAAATTTTTTTCTAGGAAGTTTCAGTAAAAATAATTCCAAAAATTGGCACCTAAGAATCCCTACGTTTCTTTAAAAAAGCTAGTACGCAGAAATTCAGTATAAGAAATATTAAAAATAATAATAATAAGTATTCTAAAATATGAACTTATAGAAACTGAGAATGAAGAAAAAATAATTGTGTTTTCTATGAAAGAAAACAATACACAATGAGTGACAGAACAATAGTGATTGAAAAAAATTTTTTGAATGAAAATGCAAATTAAAAACACTTTTCATATGGAAAAATTAATAATTAACTAGAAAGAAATCTAAATTAAATTAGAGAAAAAATTTCTAATTTGTTCCATTTTGAATTGGAATAGTTTTAAATTGTGTATTTTTTTATAGAATATGTAAACATTTTTATGTTTTTAAAAATGTACATATATTTTTCTTTTCTGATTCTTTTAAAAATGCGCATATTTTCATGTTAATGGCATCAAAAACACTTTTGAAATTTGAAAATGCTATGTCAATTTAAAATATGAACAACATTTACAAAAATCTGAAGTTAATTGACATCTAACATGAAGAAAAAAATTAATGTATGTGAATTTTAGGGGATTATTATATTTTTTATGCGAATAGACAAGAGTTACAATATTTATTATGAAAATTTTTAACTAAAAGTAGCAAAAAGAAATGCCTAATTGCTAGTATCCTTTTTCATTGGTTGCTAATTTCTTTAAAATATCTTTTCGAGAAAAGAAATTTCACTGTTTTCCTCACAGTATTTAATTAAGTTTTTTCTTCCTTAATCTATACCTTACACTTGGAACAGGAATATTTCAGAATTTTTCAAACAACATCTTTTCTTATATATTCAATATTTTTTATTTTAATTAGTTACAGTCCAAATAAAAATATTTCAATTCAATTTCTTAATAAAATGAAACTTTAAAAACAGCAAACGATTAAAAATAATAATAATTTAAAAGAACTAATAAAGTAATGTCCATTTTTTTTAGAAAAATAAAACTTACTTGTTGGGTTAGTAAAAGAATCCAAAACTTTTGCATTTTCGTTTTGATTTAAAGAAAATAAATTTTTACAATCACTAAAAATTTTACTAAATGGTGAATGTGAATCAATAGAAATATTCTTTGTAAGAAGTATATCACTTTCTACACCATTTACTTTGCTTGGCATGGTGGGAGCTGACAAAGAAGGAGCTGAAAAAAAAACAAAAACATGAATTTATATTTCAATTTACAATGTTATATGTTGGCCATTTAAAATGCCACACTAAAAATAGCAAGAGATATCAAAGTCAAATTTATCAAGTCATTTTTCTTAACATAATGATGAAAAGATTAGTGGGTAGTGTATGCTGAACCAGTTGTTTGCCAATCATTGACCAAAAAATCTAGAGTATGGGCAATCCACTGCCAACAGATCTAGAGAATGGCAGACCACGGCAGCAATGCAATCTAGTGGGTAAAGCAGAATTATTGAATAATGAGGCAGATTTAAATATAACCATGGAGGTATTGTAAGTAAAATTGTGGATTTATCTGAAAAAATAATGCCCTATCTTCATTTGTCCATGTGCACCATTCATTGCTAGGGTCGTACATTGCAGATACAAAGGTCAGTCATCTAGAATCAAAGATAATTATAGCAATAGAGGATGTTCTGGAATTCCTTGCTCTACAAATTATGCCCAATGGTACATGCTGAAACAGATTATTGTGTAAGACCCATTTTTTTTTTTTTTAAAGTTATGCTTCCTGTTGTTGCAGTATGATGCATCAGTGCCATGCATACAATATGCCATTCCTCACCTGTGATGATGCAACAAGGTAGGTACCATTTGTTCTCACCAGTTGGTCTGTCCTTCCTACATTCATCAATTCCATATCCACAACGCTGGTTTAATTACTTGTAATACCAATATCTTAGAAGGATACCAATACTAATACCACTTTTTAGAAGGATGATTCACAATCTCTATAAAATAATATGTCCTCTTTCAAACTCAAAAATGTGCTTTACTGATTCTTGTATTCTTCCAATGTAAAAGAAAAAAAAATGTATGAAAAAGAATTTCATTACTTAAAAACAGCTTCTGTTATGCTCTCACATAGCACTGATACTTTAAGCCTGCATGCTAATGCGAATCATTTATATGCATCAGAATGCAGCTATTATTATTGACGTATATGTTTGGTGTAATTTCATGCCTTTTGAATGTTTTGTTCATGGTGTATTTTTGAATGGAAGGGAGTGAAAGACAGAATTGCCATCAGAAAAAAATGCCACAGAGAATTGCCATCTTATAAATAAAATTTTCAGAAATAATATATTATTTATATGAATAATATGTATTTATATGTATTTTGAGAAAAAAAAAAATATTAAAATAACTCAATATTGTAAAGTCATAAATGTAAAATCACATAGACAGAGTATTTTATGGTACTTACATTTATTTATAATTAAAGATAAAATAATAAACTAATCCTGAAAGCATAATTTATATGTATAACTTCAAATTTCTGCAATCATGGCTACAACAACATTGAAATCCTTGCCTCATCCTACATAATTTTTAACATATGAATCCAGTAAAATACAATGAAGGCAAGATGTTATTAAATTAATAATAATCATCATTTTGAGTCACCTTTTTAAAAATTCACTAGTTTATAATTTTTAAAACTTCTGTAAACAAAACCTTAAAAAAAGTCAAGATTTTTTTGCAAAACTTCATAAAAAATGGATCAATTTCTATTACATTTTTCTTATAAGCTTATTGTAATACCTTTGGATATTCTTTAAATATAGACAGAGAAAACATTAAATACAACAAATGAAATTTGTTTTTTTTTTTTTTTTTTTTTCAAATTGTAAATCAAGATATAAATCATAATTAATTAATTATAATTCATATGTAATGCTCAAATATAATAGTAAAAAATTTACTTTTTTTCCATAATACAATTTATATGTAGATTACATTCACAAAGATATATCATCATCCAGATATTGTAATAAAAAAAAAATCCAACTTAATATTTTTTGTCTGTTTATGCTTCAAAATATAAATGATCAATTTTATTTAATTTAAATATGAAAAAGAAGCTCAGCTATTTTATTCTTAAATTATTAGCCTATCTCTATTAAAGAATATTAGTTAGGAAGAAAAATAATAACAAAACGTTCTGAAATAAATATGCTTTGCTTGAAAATAAGTCAATTTTAAATACAGTTGATGGATAGCAACTTTTTTGAGAATATTTGGGAAAATAAAACAGCTTCATTTATTAAATATTTGCAAACTTCAAAATGATGAATTTTTCATCGCTGCAAGCATAGCTTCATTCATATTTTGAAATTGAGATTCTCACTGATAGATGGCGCCACGTCATTAAATTATATGAAATATTTGGGATAACTTAATTCAAAGATAGAATTTTTAAACTGTGATTAATACATTATACGCCATGGATGACGAGCAGCTGTACTACATGGTTTAACTAATCAACATTTAGCTGAACCTGTGCAAACTGCCCAAGCAAGTCATCAATCAAACTTTCGTCAGCTAACTAACTGCCAACGAGGACAACATCTGTAAAGCACCCACAAGACAATCAAACTTTTAAAAGATTTTTTTTCTTTAAAATTTTTTTTTATTTTTATGTTTTTGAGTAGCATATATTTGTAAATGAATGCTTCTATGTTTTTATATGCTTTATTACAGACTCAAAATTGTTCTTCCCCTGATATGCACTCTGTGCAGCTCTGAGAGGCTATGGACTCCACACATCGACTGCACTGTCCTGCTCTTAACAAGACTTTTTCTCGACGAGCGATATTGCGAGGCTAGAGATATGTTAGATTAATGAACTTTTGTTGCAGCATGTTTCTCAGTTCTTTTTTTTTATTTTTCGTTGTTCTGTAACTGTTCATAATCTGCCATTGGAAATAAAAATGTTTTTATATTTGCAAAAAAAAAACGAAATAAAAATAATTAAGTTTGGATATTAATCATTTTTGTAAACAGATCTGTACATAAGATTGATAATTTTATCATAACAAAATGCATACATTTTATTTGCATAAGAGCCTATTGTGGCCATTCTAGTACAGTGCAAAAACAATTTTAAATGCGATAAGTGAATTGCTTATTAACTTTTAGATCATTTGGTGGGACGGAAGTCAAAAAGAGAGGAGGAAAAAGTTTGTTTGAAAATGCCGTTTAGGAGGGATTTTAATTCCAGTACAAAAATTTAAGTTTTTAATATTTAAAAAGTTAGATTACACGATAATAAGAGAGAAGAAAATTTCACGTTATTATCCTTTTTAATACGCTTTTTTATTAGTTTCACCTGTATGTTTGTTTGTATGTATGTGACTCTTTGAGCTCAATTTTGCCATACTTTAAGAGATCCGATTTAATTTAAACGTTGTAGACTTATCAAGGACCGACAACACTAAAATATTTTGATAAGTTTATTATCTCATCATGATTAGAATCACCAGGATTAGTGATTACAACACACAGCCTTTGAAAAGTCATCTTGATCGGAGCATCATTTTTTCCCCTGGAGATCTGTTTCTCTTCATACACACTATTTAAGCTGCAAAGAAACATTTACAGACATCTTTCAGACATTCAAACCTACGTGGGACAGCGGCACAACGGATAACGCGCCTGACTACGGATTAGAGATTCCCCTGTTCGAATCCTGGCTGGCTCGACATATTCGCATTTAGCCTTTGTTTTACTCACAATTAAACTATTGTAAGAACCAGTACTCCGTACCGGAATCTCATTTAAATATTGTTTAAAAACACTAAAAACATGCCTTTAGAGTTAATCAAAGTAAAAAATAAATTAATAGTTTAAAAAAACTAAACAAAACACGCTTTTAGAATTAATCAAACTAAAAAGTAAAAAATAAATTAATAGTTTAAAAAAACTAAACAAAACACTCTTTAGAGTTAATCAAAGTAAAAATAATTGTTAACATAAGAATAAAATGACTGACGAGAAAAATGAATGTCACTGTTCTAAAAGCGTGGGGTGCTCGATATCAATCGTTATAATTTTTCACTAGTTTCATTCCGAAATGCAGAGTTAGTTTAAAAATATCATACAAAGCACCCCACGCTTTTTAGAACAGTGACATTCATTTTCTCGTCAGTCATTTTATTCTTATGTTAACAATTATTTTTTACTTTTGTTTGATTAATTCTAAAAGCATGTTTTTTTTTTTTTAGTTTTTTTTAAACTATTAATTTATTTATTTCAAAGTAGCTTTGTACTGCATATATTTGACTAGTACCTCTAAAGCCGCAGATCCCAGACGACAGTACAAGAACTAGCCAGTCATCCTCGTAGAATAATTATAAACCGGTTTGTCTCAGTGTGTACACAATCCTTGGAAGTGAGTCATCTATCTCGGCTCGGTTTTTTTTCTTGCACAACAAAGAGATTCTTGCGGACGTCATTTACGACTGGGTGTCAGAGGTAACGTGGCATGTTCTGCGGTCAGACGGAGACGGGAAGAGATAGACTCGCCTTTTTCGTACTCTCGTCTGGACAACATTTAAATAGGTTAATCGATTTGTCCGTTGCAGCCGTTATACTGGATATTTACCATTCCACGTGATCCATGAAAGGGCTTATACACTGTACACTTATCCATGAATAAAATGGTTTAATTTTTGTGAAATGTTTTAAGGAAACAAAAAGTTAGTAATTCAGAAATATTTTAATAAAGAAAAAAATTAATCTCCGAAATTATGACTGATATTCGTTATAAATTATATATTTTTTCTTAAGTAAAAGAAAGAAAAATGATTATAATGATAACAATAAACCTTTATAAGAAATGAAAATTGATTAAACTATTTTGTTTTATTACAAAGCAGTTTTGCTCAGTGAAAAATTCTTGAATGAATGAGTCTTGAAATCGGTGATAAATAGATCTCTCGGTGCAATAAATCGGTGATAAATAGATTTTCACGAGATCTCTTAAAACTGAAAATTCTTAATCAGCTGGACCGAATGCAATTTTATGTGGAGATTCCAACGTGCACAATACGATGCAGAACTACAACAGAAATACTGGTGAACATTAGGGCTGAGGTTCAATCTGCAGGCGGCATTGTTGTAGACACTGTTTCAAAAAACGAGGAGTCACGATGGCATTTGTGATGTTCAGCATCTTGCCTCGTTAGTGGACTACCTGGTGGGAGTTTTCCTGGTTTTCTCTCATACGACATGTAAATGCCGGATTGTTTCCCCCTAAAAGTCTTCCTGGAAGTCAGTGCTCTTCTTCAGTGACACGGAGTCAAGTCAGATTTCTATCTGTAGGTGTTCCATCGCAATAGAAGCTGACCCTACCCTCTTCCAAGAGCACACACAGGTTCATGGACTTAGATGTTGCAGTCCACCAAGTGGGATAAGAAACAATATATACTCACAAAATGGTACATGCGTAATTCAGAAATTCAATTCAAATTCCTTCGCTCAAGGATTTTATCAAATATAACTCTGAATTATAAATATTTTTTTTAGTTCTTTTGTTTCCCATGATAATTGCACTATAGAAGAAATTGAACAATACGTATCTAATATACACATTGACCACATACGTTTCTGATTTAAATTTGTAGGTAGGAATTTTCACCATTCTCTCAGAAATTTACATTACTCTCTGACATTTTCAATCCATTATTTTTTTTTCTTTTTATCATACATTAAACACACTCTGAACAAGTAACTAGTATAATTTGTTGTCTTTTAAAGCTGTCTTGAGATAAAGATACTTCGGGTCTAGTGTGTTCCTCGGAATCCATCCCAATGATTATATGCTATTCAAAATAAAACTATAGACAAAATGAATAAAATACTTAACTATGAATTGTTTTTCTCTTTATTTTTAAAAATATTTTCCACACACACATTCAGCATTTTTTTTTTTTTAATAATCGTTCTCTTATTTTAATTTAAAAATTCAACGAAGGCGGAAAAATTAATTATGAAATAGTCCGTAAATTACGCATTTTGTTTCAGAAGGTATTTTAAAAATAATTATTTAAACAATGATGAAAAAAATCTGAAATATAATGTAGCATTTTTTCTCACGGGAAGAGTTTTGGCATTTCATTCCAGGAGAGAATACATATTCTTTGATAAGTATATAATAACAACCTACCACTCAAATTTGACAGTAGATAAGCAGTGTTGTGGATATTTATATTACATGCAATTAGTGTTTGGTATTAATGAGAACAACCTGTCACTCAAATCTGTCAGCAGATATTCTGTGTCATGTATAACGAGACTCAGAAATTAGCGATTGTCTGTGCGAACTTCACAGGTCGAAACAATTGCTGGAATAAGGACTACCCCATTCCATCATGATTGGGTGATAGACCATGAGCTAAGAAAGTGTCGACTCTACTGAGAAGTGAGGGAAGCTGACACCCCCCTTGAAGGATTGTCTTAAAATGAGTTTCTTTTCTTTTGGTGAAAAGGGAGTTCTGCGATGAGTCATCCAGAAGTATTGTTTTTCTTTTTTTTTTTCTCTGAAATGAATCCTGAATTTCGTGCCTAACTTATGGAAACACTTAAAGGATACTATATTCATAGATATCCAAAAGTCCCGATGGCCAATGAAGATCTACATTTGTCCAATACAGAGAGGGGTTTAATAACTTCTTAGTTCTTTCATGACCTTCCGACCAAAAGAACTCGAGTTTCAAGAGTTATTGCTTCCACACAGGACTACGTGACAGAGGACTATCCCCCTTCCTAATAATTTCAGCACACTGGACAGCCCATACCGCATTTTTCAGACATTTAACATTTCGCTACATTTAGTATAGACTTTGAGTCAGAGACCAGAGGGAGCCGTTCTATTCACAGACGAGTCAAGATTCAGTGTAATCACTTATTCTAGGCGAATATTTATCTAGGGAGAATCAGGTACTTTTATACTTTGAAAAAGAGACTATTATGACTGCGGAGGTTAGATAGTGTTGGACTAGCCCTTCCGTGCCTTTTTTAGATGCTTCGTCACAATTGCGAATTATACGGATAAGATCTTGGAGTCATATGCAAGTCTTCAAGGCCGCCTTTGGCACCGATTTCATTTTAATGTACGATAATCCATGTTCACATAGAACTCATCAAATCTACAAATTTCTGAAAAATGTGGTCATTCGCCAGTTGAAATGGCTAGATAGATCTTCAGACCTAAAACGTAAGAATGTCCTCCTTCCAAGAATCAGACAGGGTCTAAACAGCATTGCTACAGAAGTAGTATTGTATTGACAACAGGAATTCATAAATTGGCTGATTTCCAGTATGAATTCAAGTTGTTGACAACTGTATACATAGAACAAGTAATATATAAAAAAAAAATTTGAAGTCAATTCCTACTTTTTTTCACTATATTGCAAAAAGCCCTTTATAAATAATTTTCATTAATTTTTTTTAAGTTTATCTGGCGTCATCTATTGGTAGATATATGTAACTTATATCTAAAAAAAACTAAAATTAATTAATTAATTGAATTAATATTTGTAAAAACTGCATTAACATAGTGTCATCCACTACAAGTTAAAAAAATGTATTTGAACTTGAGTGGATGAATAAGAAGTATTTTATGAACGATTGAAAATTTGAACAAGATATATACAGGGAGAGTGTGAGGTAATAGAAGGAATTGAATTATATCCCCATTCACCTATTTTTGGGTTCGATGTTATAAGCTTTGTTTTAAAACTTGTGGTACTCGGGTGTTGCACGAAAGATTATGAATATGCACCATAATTATATACGTCGATGTCGTCAAGATAGTTGGCAAAAGGAGCAAGTGCCATGTGGCTTGTTTTTGCGTTCATTTCTATATTTTTCCCTGGATATATGAATATTTGCAATTTTTTGGAGATCATACTTTGCATATTAGTTTGTGGATTGAGAGAAATTAGGCAGAAATATATATACAAGCACATACCTCGTCGCACTTCAGTGACAGATGGGAGGAAAATTATTTGTAACAGCTTCTTATTAAAGGCTCTACCATATTAGCAGTATAATTTGAAAACACAGTAGTCACGGAAAGGTTTAAAAACACCTAATTAATAAAAGCCTCACCAAATTTGTCATCATGCTCCATTTATTTGATCTCAACTAACTTGAAATGCCTTATTTCCCTGTTTGCACACGAGTCACCTTTCTATTGAACTGAGTATCCATTATGCTAATAGTTGCGATTTCATAGTCGTCTGCTTCAAATGTAAGGTGTTTATTCTGCTGAACGTTATGAGCCCTTTTTCGGACTTCATTGTTGTGCTCTAATATTTTGACCATGTATAAATTTTAAACACTGATGTATGTGCATAAATATCTATATATATTTCTCAAAGGTGTGTGTGTGTGTGTGTGTGTGTGTGTGTGTGTGTGTGTGTGTGTGTGTGTGTGTGTGTGTGTGTGTGTGTGTGTGTGTGTGTGTGTGTGTGTGTGTGTGTGTGTGTGTGTGTGTGTGTGTGTGTGTGTGTGTGTGTGTGTGTGTGTGTGTGTGTGTGTGTGTGTGTGTGTGTGTGTGTGTGTGTGTGTGTGTGTGTGTGTGTGTGTGTGTGTGTGTGTGTGTGTGTGTGTGTGTGTGTGTGTGTGTGTGTGTGTGTGTGTGTGTGTGTGTGTGTGTGTGTGTGTGTGTGTGTGTGTGTGTGTGTGTGTGTGTGTGTGTGTGTGTGTGTGTGTGTGTGTGTGTGTGTGTGTGTGTGTGTGTGTGTGTGTGTGTGTGTGTCAGCCTAAATTTACATGCAAATTTCATCAAAATTGGCATGGATACTTCTATTATAAAGCCTAGTTCAAATGAAGGAAAAAAATTTAACATTTCTCAAGAAATTACCCAATTTGGGATAAATTAGATTTTACGCCAATTTCGCGATTTTTCGAAGTTAGTGAATTTTTTATGTTGAAGTTATTTTTTATGACATTATTACGTTGGATGACGTTCATAGGAAGGCTGAAGTAAAATTAATAAATAAAACATACTAGCTGACCAATTGCAACCACTTAAAATTTAGTTTAAAAAATTAGAAAATAAAATTGCATTGCCATTTTACCAATTAAAATGTCCTGGTTTTTAAACTAAGACTCTATAACCACGTAGTCGCCGCTGATATTGCAATCAGAATTATATCGGCAATTCATTTAGGATTCACTGTAGTTCAATTTGAGGAATTCAGCTTTTTTACATTATATAGTAAACATATAGTTTATAATTATTTTCAATTATATTTTTAGAAAAAAAAATTTATGACTTACAGAGACAAATCAAATAACATAATCCATTAATTATTCACAATAGATATATATCGATTGATAAAGCATTGTCTTGGTTTTCGACCCCTTCTTCTAACCGAATTCTTTACTCTCCCGTCTCCGGATGTTAAAAATTTGACAGCCATAGGTTGAGTTTAGGAATGGGTGATATAGTATGGAGGAGAAAGAAAAATATTTATAGGATATAATGTTTCATTGAACTCCACACTGGTTTTTATCGGTAAATTTGCAATGCCGCCAAAGAAAAGAAAGCTGTTCAATCAAATCAAAATTGACTCTAAACGAAGAGTGTCACGTACAGAAAATCGGAATGTATTAGATCGAGAATGTTCAATATTAGAGCTGAAGAAAGCGACGTTGTTATCTTGAGCAGACATGAATCTAAATAAAAGCGATACAACTCCGGGTTATATATGTTTTATAAAAATAGATAAAAACGAAAAAAACATTAAAATTGCAGTAACTATTTGTTTAGAAAGTACTTAAAAAAAAAAAACATTATATCGGCACTAATGTCGTAAACTAGATAGTGGACTACTAGAAACTAGGACTAGAAAACAGTAGGACTAGTGGACTAGACTACTCATGGTATATCATATAACAAAAATTGGCCAATAGTTCGGTGATTGCCGATTATGTGGAAAATTTGGTAAGCAGTCAAGTCGGATGAATCCAAAAATAGCGTGGAGTAATAAGGAAAAAAAAGGTATTTTCAGACGGGTTTCAAATACAATACTAATAATTTTAATTTTTAATAATAAGATTTTAAATCGTATAATATCAAAAGGAAAATTAGCTGAAAAAATTGTATGCCCGTTTCCGACCTCTTGGTCGACGGACCGCTCAATACAGTAAAGAACGACAAAAACAATCACTAACGGCATTGTCAGTAATACAAAATGGGAAACAGTTAAGAACAGTAGGGCATATGCTGAGGTGCTCTCCAATCATGGCCACGCCATTATCCCACGCCTTAAACTGATTTGCGCCGTAAATGTCTGACTAGCATCTCAAATAATAAATCGAATCGTCTTCCTCTTTTAAAACGGATGTTTATCGTTCCACACAATAAGTGGTCGAACTATGATTCTTGTCAATTTATTGGTTGTAAATGTTGATATTAGTTATCTTGTAAATTCATTGGTCAATATTTTCTGTCGAAAGACGCTAAACTAATACTCACTCATCCTTAAGATACAAATTAAAAACAAGATTAATTGGTCCAAATGACCTCCTGCCATTTGTCAATACTACAACGGCTATATGCCCACAAAATGTGGTCTATAAATCGCGTTTAGCATTGGTGAACGAATGCGAAGATGGTTCTGCAGTTCCACTGGCATAAGCTGTATATTCTAACACAATTACTCCACCATTACTATTGAATTAATCAGTCACGGCAGCCACTGTAGTAAATCTTTCAGCACAAACAAGTTAGTCTACCAATTCTGCAAAATCTCTTCTCTCTGAATGTTTCTTCCTGTTTGCGAGTGCTTTACAAAATGTGGTTATATATACTTTTTAATGTTTTATAGTTTCTCACATCCGCATAAATAGTAATAACCCAGCGGAACGAAAAACTGTTATTCATTTATTATTTTGATAAATATTGAAATCACTCAACAGAATAATAAAATTCTTCAATAAGTGTTCCACCAGAAAGATTCAAAGAGGCGTTAGTGATATAAAATAGAAGCTTTGTAAACTTTTTCACATTGATAACTAATGTTTGCAAACATATATATATATATAGGCACAACCGAAACTCTTTAATCATAACTTTCCTTCAAACTGCACATATGTCGCCAACATTTTAAAACAGCAGAGTGTTTTCGCGATTGTTTAGTCTTTTTTTCTTAACTCCATATGCAACCATGGAATAAAGAGAATATATTCGTTCTTTCATAAATAGTGACTACTGCTTCTTTGCATTCAGTTGTGCATCTTTATATAACAATCCATTTGAATTGATCAATATTTATCCTTTATTCTGCGTGAAACACAAGCTTGAAATTAAACCTGGGGTAATGCCTAAAATATGAGACTACATTTGGAACGATATGTTGCCAAAGAAAGCTTTAACTTCATTTAAAATAACCTAACTTATAATTTCTCACGAGTACAAATATATTTTTCACACAAATTCTATAAGAAAAATTTCTTTTCTTAGATTTTAATAACCTTTTCTCGAAATTACTGACATACTATACAAGCACAAAAACAAATTGTATTTGTTATTATTATTATATCATTTTTAAAACATACAACTTTGCAAACAAATCTAAAAACACAAAATTAAAAGCCTGTTTAATAACATAAAAAATTAAATTAACACCTTTTTTAAAATTTTCTACAAAATAATATGTAATTTAAATTCCCTAACTCTGTTGTGTTAAGTACTGTTATTTTCATAATGATTTTAAAGAATTTCGTACATTATATAAAAAAAATACTTGGCAATCCAGCAAAAAATCTTAGTTAATTATTTCGAATTCATTCAATTTTTTTATTCTACCTTTTTTTTTTCCCCCTAATGCAGCTGGCAAACACTTAGACAGTTGTCTTGGGTGTCTTAAGGAAAGCGCTGCACAGACGTCACTCACTTTGCATTACCCAGGGGGCGCGTGTAACTTGAAGATAAGCCACGGACGCGGAGTAACAGTGTCCCCGCAACGCTCTACTATCACATTAGACCGGGACTTACGTTTTTAAAGTGGATTCCAAACCACTACACACATTCATGGCACCACCGGGACACGAACCCGAAACCTGTGGTACCGAGCGCTAGCCACTCGGCCATTCAGGCCCGAATTAACTATCGATGATTGATTAATTTTCGGTGATCATGGAATTTTTTTAAACTAATTTCTAATTTTTATTAGACTTATTTTAATATAGATTGCATGAAAATAGAGCATATTATTGAGATTAAAGAATTCCAGAGATTGGAAATGTATACATGTTGGAGAATTTTGTAATAGTTTAATTTGGAAGCACAAGTACATGCAATTTTTAACCTGCTGCTCCGCTGGTCTTTTTTAAAATTATTATACTAACTGATATTACAATTTCTTTCAAAATATAAAATTTTCTTTTCCTTCAACTTACCCAAGTCTACTTCCATCATACATTCATCCATGGGTTGCAATGTTGGCATTTTAGCTGCTGCCTGACTAAAAAAAAAGGAGGAAAAAAATTTAAGAAATGTTTTCTCATTATAATTCGATAAAAACTTCTAAAAGTAACACAATTTTCATACTAAAGAATTAATTGAAATATATTCATGCAAACGATTTTCATTAAGAATTCTTGAATGTCTTTAAACAGAAATACATGCAAATATACCTAGAAATATAACTCAAATAAAACATATTAAAATTTAAAAATATATATATATATTATAAGATTTATAAATATTATTGAATAATTGATAACATTGAATAATTCTTTATAATCAGCACGTAATATGAACTCTAAAAGGTTGAAAGGCTTAAAGAAACATTTTTATTTGAAAAATAATAATTATTGTTATTATGCTGCTATGACCCAGAGTTACAAAGCTTCAATGAAATGCTATATATTTTTAATTTTAGTAAACTTAATTTTAAAAATATCAACAAAAGAGACCAAAAGAAATTTAGAAAAATTTGCTGACCAGACTAACATAAAATTTAATCATTCAAGACGATAGAAACTCTAATCTTTTATTAACCAAATTTGTGTATATTTTTCAAACTGTTTTTAATTTGCATTCAACTGCTATTAATTTTAATTCTTTAACGCATTGCAATTGTTTTTAAGTTTTATTCTTTTAATTTAGATATTTATCACAGAATTAACAGTCGAAATTCAAACTTTAATTTGGATTTACGTTAATTCCAATTTTTTTTTCCCCATTTCAAATTGTAAGTTGGATTAAAAAAGAAAATCGTACGGAAGGCAAAAAAAAAAGTATAGGAGTCATTTTTCCATATAAGAGTTCCACAGATATTAAATGGTTACATTTTTCTTTCAACATCACCAATTGAAAATTCGATATTAATGAATGATTAACAATTCGGAAAAATTATATAAAAACAAAGACAAGGTTCACCCAACTTAAAAGATTTTTTTTTAATATAAAATTTTTTTTACAAATATTTGTAATATTCATCACATATATATCGAACCATTCTACAATAAGATGTTAATATTTCAAAAATGCAAAAGTTAAAATTTCCAAATACTTTATAAAATGTCATTTTTCTATTATTAACGATTGGTGTAAGAATAAAAAAACACATAGCACAATAGCAGACTGTAAAAACACATCTGCTTTATTCGAAAACCAAACGCACACTGCTCGTATTACATTTCTTTCACCCTCCACCCAGCTCACCCCACGCAGACAGGGTGCTTACATTATCGAGCGCTGGCTTCTACTTCGATTTTTTTTTTTTTTTTTCCTACATATTAAAGAGTTTTTGTATAACGCTTTTTTATTGTCCGATATTTTTTTCTTCCTAGGCGCATGCTCACAGGAAACATTGTATCTATTGCGCATGCGTATCTGTAATACTGCACTACAGAGCTATTCCTATGAGCATGCGCGCTAGAAAGAAAATATCGGACGATAAAAAAACGTTACGCAAAAACTCTTTATTATGCACGTTGAGTTCACGTTTATCCATGAGGCAACAACGATCAATAAATATCATTCGAAGAAAGAAAAATTTCAAATAAGAAATTTTTTGGATGTTAATAAAGAAATTATTATTTTCTACTATTACATTCTTCGATAAGATGTTAATATTTCATAATGCAAAAGTTAAAACTTCCAAATATTTTATAAAGTAATTATTATTGCCGATCAGTTCATTCGAAGAAAGAAAAATTTCAAGAAGAAATTTTTCGAATGTTAACTGAAAAAATTATTTATTATTCTACTTTTTTTATTTCTGCTTTCCCCCAGAAAGAAAAATACAACAGCCATTATATAATGCATTTCGATGTATTACGAGCTTTTTCTAGAAAAAAAAAATGCCATATAACCTAAAAAAAAGTAGTTGATTTTACATAGATTTTTATCATTATTCCTCTCGACATGCCTGAAATAAACGAGAGGCTTCTTATATCATTTAAAAACATTCTTTCCGTTAGCAAGTACTTCTTGTCCCATTTTTATATTACATTTTAGTATAAAATAAAAATTATTCTCTCTGAACACCAATACTGAAAATGGTCCACATGAAATTATGTTTATTAAATATTTTAATATTATTATATTACAATATTTTTATTATTTATATTTTTTTTTAATTATTTACATTACAATATTTTAATTTAGATAAAATTATTTGCATCACTATAAGTGCAATAATTCAGCCTAACTCCATCTCTGAATACTCATTTCAAATATAATATAATGTCTAATATATATATATATATATATATATATATATATATATATATGATGATTTGTTTGTCTGCTAATCAGCAGGCAGCAATACATTCCGGTTATGTGTCGCTGACAGAGAGCGATGGGGAGCCATGTGGGGAGTATTGAACTACGAACTTTGACCCCAGAAGAAGGGGACAGAACCCCATATATGAGAAGAGAGAGCGAGACTAGCGGCCGATGGGATAGCTGCGGCACGTAGCGTGAGAATGAAGATAACGAATATGTTTGTAATGAATTAATAACCAATGTAAATTCGCTGTAAAAAATAGTGTGCTTCATTAAATGGTTGTTGGCCATAAAAGAAACCTGTTTCTTCATTCTGTTTTGAAATTAACCCCTAGACACCACACCCTCATCCTATAAAAAGTAGAAATTCGGCTGGGATGAGTCCGTTATACGTGTTTGGAAAATACAACCTATATATATATATATATATATTTCTAAATTATGAAGAACAGGACAAAATATAGTTTTCAATGCATCGTATACAAAACTTTCAAAAACAATAATTTGTGTAATTCTTTCATCATTTGGCATTGAAAATCCTTGATAGCAGCTAGCATCAGTTTCAAGAAATACTTCATTTTCAAAATATATAAGCTATCTCAATTTACAGTATTCATTTGGAGCAATTCTTTGTAATATATCATCCATAATCACTTTTATAAAAAAATTACTCAAATCAGTCACTGTAAGACTAGTTTATAAAAAAAAAAAAATTATTTGGCAATAAAAAAAAAATTTCATAACTTTCCCAGTAATTCTTTATCGCTACAGCTTATTTGTGAAATGAATTTCCAAGAACCCGTGCGGTTTCATGGAAGGAGGAAAGCCTCTGTTGTGATGGAGCACCAGTAGGTAGACGTCTCATTTGGCTCCGTGACGCTGACTTTTGATGGGTAGCGGTTATCAGCCCTACTCTCAAAAGTTATATTAAACCCGAACCCGAAATCTGTGGCAATCGAAAGCCAGTCACTCGGCCATCCCCCTAAATTGAACTCTTGAGGGTATTTTCCGTTTACCCACTGATCTGCCGCGTCGTCTTTTTCCCCCTAGAGTTTATTCAACTTATGTTTAAGAGAATAATGCAGTCTGGTTTTCCTTTTTGGAATGGCAGTAAATAACACAAAACTTGAAATACCGGTTTACTTCCGATTTGTGCAGGACATGCTCGATTCTCTGATTTTCCCAGCTGCGCAACACATGTGTGTTTTTGTGCGAATCATAAAAGGGACGATCTCCTAATTGCAAATTGTATGTTTCCATTGATCAAGGATTTATCCCATTAAAAAAAAATTTTTTTTTCTTAATAATTGTTACAAAATAATAAAAAATAAACATTTTACAAATTAATTATATTAATACTGCAAATAAAACAAAAATGCAGTTGTTAAAAATTTATTCACCTAAGATTACTTGAAATCATAAAAAATTAATCATAAAGATTCATATTGTTTGTCGTCAATAATTACTTGTTTTGAAGAGTATTCTGTATTGTGTCCCAATAAAATGGCCGATATTTAAATATTCCCTTAAATCGCACGAATAAACGTAGAAATACTAAATTGCAAGAAATAAGCATATAAAATGCTATATGTTTTTAACGCAACGAGTTAGAGAAATAAATAATACAGCAAAATAAATTTATATTTATGAATAAGGATATAGTAAAATATATAACAACGGGCCAAGTAAGTATAAATGAAAAATTCTAAAGTGGTCATACTTCTTTAGCCATGATATTACGAAAATCTGAAATTTAGATGGAATAAAAATTGAATAGACAAGAAAAATAAAAAATAATTTTAAAAAAATATAAAATAATTGGACAATCAATAAAATTTTCGTTTTTGGTTGAATATCTACAGAACATTAAGGATTATTATAGAATTAAGTATGTACATAGGTTAATATAATACAAAAATTATAGGCATATAACAGCTATGTACGCAAACAAGACCATGCTTTAATTTTTATCTGACGAAAAGATCTAAAAGAGGGTTTAAAAATATAGAATAAAAAATCTATTAATCGCGGATATTGTTATTATACAGTTCTCACAACGTAAATTCTCAAATATAAGCTCTCAACATAAGTTTATATTTCATGTGCCATCAATCTCACTAATCCAGCAGTTTTCAGGCCCAAGACGATTTTGAAAAGTGAAGAGAGTTGAAATTGCCATTCCAGATATGCTATATAGGAGTAAGGTCCGGTGATCTAGGTGGCCAATATACTTAGCGAATGCCCTCATTTTCCTAGAAAATCGTCGATCAGATGAGCTCTAAGTGGACATGCGTTGTCCAATATTAAAATAAAATCACGGAAAGCTGCACACCTGTCAAGATGAATATAAGGTACTTAGATCTCATTTCATATAATTCGTAGTAGTTACACAGACACTAACAAAGATATGAGATCGTGTATCATTTTAAGCAAAAAGACCACCAAACATACACTGCTATATTGGTTTCTTTCTGGGATATTGAAGGACAGGTAGCAAGCGCCTGGTTTCTTCTGATGATCGTAAAATTAAGAAACAATAGTTAGGCTTAAGTAAAAACTCATCAGCGAATCAGAACTCATCACAGAACGGTCTCTCGCTAACCTCTGGTAAAGGTTTTTTCTCTTGAAAGCCGGACAGTATTCACACAAAGACTAATTATCATTATATTAATTATCGTTCCGTTATTGAATGCAATAGATAATAAACTTATCATTAACTAGCGTTTTAATATGAATTTCCGACTGTTTATTTGTATAGTCATTGCATATGCAATTTGTATCCGACTGTGATGTTATCAAAAAGCAAGCGCAGAACGCTGCTTTACAATAGAGAGCAACAAAGAAGAGAGGGTCGAACGTCTATCCGACTTCCAGAAATCGGGGGAGGAATATCCACCCACATATTTACACATGTCGATTAATATTCATTTCCACCAATAAACTTACTACAGAGACATCCGAGGGAATCAAATGTCGCATTAAAAAATAAATATGCACTTCTCTTTATAAAGTCTTTTGACGCTTTTTGAAATGGCGTTGTAAAGAAAAAGAAAATTAGTCGATGAAATATTATGTCAGCTCTATAATTTATATCTCCTACTTAACTTGCTTTAGCTTACTAAGATGACACAATCGAAGGTTAATTTCTAACAATTTATTTAAGCTCTTTTGATATAAAAATCTGAAATTAAAAAAAAAAAAAAACATACGAAATCTTCCTTTAGAAATGACGGTCGATTTTTTGGCTTTACTTACTAGAGCCAAAAAAAGTTACTCCCCTTACTAGTCTTATCAGCACACATACCTGACAGGTTTTCCCTAAACATGGGTGGATATTCAATCCCCCGATTTCTTTTAAATCGAATAGATCCGATCCTCCCTTCTTTGTCGCTCGGACCCGCCGTTCTCCAGTTGTAAAGCAGCGTTCTACGCTTGCTTTTGATAACATCACAATCGGGTAGAAGTTACATGTGCAATAATTATACAAATAAATAGTCGGTAATTCATATTAAAACGCTAGTCAATCATAAATGTATTACCTCTTGCATTTAGCGATGTTAAAATTCACTAGTTCACAATTTTAAAATAAAAAATAATCTTAAAAATATTTTAATTAATGACGAGGAAAATACAAATTAAAAATAAAGTTTTTCCTGGCAAATACAGAAAATACGTGAATAATATAATCAACGTTTTTAAATTTTGAAAACGACACTCTTAATTAGCAGCGACGAATTATACTATCAACAAAAAAGATTTCGCCTATATATCTATTTACAGCATTTGGCGATACATCGATTACCCGAACTGCGCCTTTTCGATTTTCGCCAAACATTATTTGAATTTTAGGAAACGAAATTCTACATAAAAACGCATTTTTACTTTAAATGAATTCTAGATATTTTAATTAAATAAAAACAAGCAAAATTGAATTACAAATTTCCAATTATTTTGCTAAGATATCTACGGTTACTTTTCATTAATATGCAATAACAGAAAAAAAAAAAAGATAAGTTCACGTTACGGATATACAGCTTACGACAATAGCAATACAGCAATAGTTACAATAGTTTTTCAGCCAATAGAATTAAAAAAGGAATTTTTAAAAAAATATACAAAAAAATGCTTCGGCTATCCATATAATTGGAATTTACTGCTTAGAGCAATATTCAGATAGTTTTTTTACTAATGCAGCTGGCAAACACTTGGACAATCGTCTTTTATGCCTTACGGCAAGCGCTGCACCGACGTTACTCACTTTAGCACTACCCAGGACTTGCGCTTGAAGATTAGTTACGGACACAGAGTAACAATACCCCCGCAAAGCTCTACGATCATGTTAGACCGGGACCTAACGTTTAAAGTGGATTCCGATTCACTACAAACATCCATGGCATCGCCGGGACTCGAATCCGAAACCCTGTGAACCGAGAGTCATGAGTTACTTGCCACTCGGCCATGCCCTATATTCAGATAGTAAAGTCAAATAATTTTCAGCAAAACAAATCACTATTCATAATCGTTGTCAAGTACTTTCTTGTTTTTCTAATATGCATCCCAAATGTGGACCAGTTTTCTTTATGGAAACATGGAATAGAATCTTCTCTTTTTTTCTTCTTGTAAACCCAGCATAGCAAATCCATCTTCTTCGGGAATTCTGGGCTGCGCTCAGTCAATTGTAAATCTGCCACATCAGTGGCAAATTATGAAGTTGTATCCGGCATTATAAAAATATACAGCGTACACAATGCTACTCATTCAAATACTGTTTGGCTTTCAGTAGGCATTAGATCTTCTGGTGTAAAAATGAGCCGTAAAAAGAATTTGATTTTCCACGAATTGTTTATAAAACGACTTTCTTTCAAAAACGATTCAACAACGACAAAAAAAAAAATAATAAAATATTTGCGTTTCTTAAAAAAAAATATATGCCAAAAAAAAAAACTTATCTCAAAATAAAAAAATGAAAAACACTAAATACTAAATTCAATTTGTATCACTTCCAACAAAGATTCATTTACATACCGCCATGCTTGTAGTACGCAAGATAATTCACAGAATTTAGAAAATTCATGTAACGCAACAGAATGGAAATTCATTTTTTTTTTTTCCTCCTATTTCTCTATTTTTCCGAAGTTTTATTTAAAATCTTGCTTTCCTTAAATGTATCTTAATGTGGATTAACACATTCAAATTTTTTAAAATTTATTTGATGCCTACCATCCAATTGAACATCAATCCAAAAAAATAAGAATAACTTAACGCCAAAACATCGGCGAAATTTCAAACTCAATAATGGTTGTAAAACGTAATGGCTTAATCTCAGATGCATAATTAGAATTAGATTATACAATCAGAAAAATTCCTAGTCGAGTAATTTGTATACAAGAGCAATTTAGAAATTTAGCATAATTCCGTAATGCTAAAAAAAAAAAAAAGTGTAATGTGGATTCAGAATCCTAATCATTAATACTAAATAGAACAACTTCTGTATTATTTACCATTTTCTGAAACACGACTGGATGCTTACCAAAGCCCGAAAATAAACGTTCTACCAAATGTTCCAAATCTGGACGTGACCAAAACCGACACCAGGCCGAGCGGTAATCTCTAAAAGTTGATAAAAGAAACCGCTTGCGTTTCGATTTACATTCAAACTGCAGCAAACCGGTTTGGTGCGCGGCTCAAAACTTTCACATGCTTTTATGTAGACGTAGTTTATATACATAATATATATTCTCATAAAAAAAGTTAATGATTTTCGAATTTATAAAACAAAACAAATGAAACTTTCTAAATAAAACAGAATAAAAAGATAACTCTAAAAGCTAAATTAAGAAGTATAAAAATTTAATTTTAAAGGTACATTATTTTTTTTAATATTTAATATTACTTAATAATCTTATATTCGCAAAATTATAAATTCTATTTCACAAAAGTGGCAGTAAAAAAAATAAAAAAAAAAAACCTTAGCCAAAACCCTATTAACCTTAAAATTCTACTCCACAATCGCCGCCATTTTGAAACTATGCAAAGCGACGTCTGGCGAGTAAGAGTTCAGCGTCACCTTAAGAAGTACAACATTGAAACAAAGTCCTTACGTTGATCACAAAATAAATTAATGTGAAACACTTACCATACGAAAAACTAATTCTTTGAGAAATAGTAAAAAATTACAAACAACGCGGAATTCTAGCAGCCATTAAAAAGCCCAACCACACACGCATCCTAAGCGCATCGAGAACTTCGGTCACGTGACTTTCTACATGTACATTCTTTCCGATAGCACAAACGCATGCGCAACCAGTGTTCCCTGCTTTTCCCTACGAGCAAGCGAGAGGGAGATAGAGCGTTTCAACTCTTCCCCCATCTTGGTTGAAAATTTGGTTCAATATCCGAAGAGGATACCAATAACACGAAAATAAAAATATTACATAAAACATGTCAACCGATAACAAAGCAAATTGGAAAACCTATAAAATCTGGATATGAGTGAAAAATATTAATTTTTATGACAAATGAACATAAAACAAGCTAATAGTAAAAAAATAATATGACAAATTTAGGTTAATTAATAATTGTCATATATAGTACGTATATTTGTAGAATTATGTATATATATATATATACATTTAACAAATGTATTTTAAAAATGTAACAATATGTTCAAATAAAAAATTGCATAATAGAATCTTTGAAAATAGAATGAGCATTTTTTCAACAAACACAGCTTTACAGTTATCAACTAAGAAATGTATATCAAACAAAGCTAAAATCTATTGCAAAAAAATTTTTTTTTTTTTTTTTTTTTTTTTTTTTTTTTTTTTTTTTTTTTTTTTTTTGTACTAAGAATAAATTGCAAAAAACAATTTATGGACATTTTTGTTGGAAGTATAGATAAATGACATTAAAAATAACAACAACTTGAAAAAATACAACGAAATTCTCAAGTTTCGTTAAAAACTAAGTTTGAATTTTACAAAAAAGAGCCATGATGTTATTTTAAAAATAACGCAAAACGATAATAAATAATTCATAAATCATAAGGCACAAATAAATATTAGTGAAAAAAATTTTTTATAGCTGGCAGGCAATTCCATGGAGTTGAGGTTTATGACAAATTTTATCATATTTCGTTATATAATTTTTAATACGAAGTAATGATTTATTGATATTTATAAGCAGTGATTTATTGATATTTATTTTATTTTTTTTTAAATGCTTACTTATGACGGAATATTAACATAAAAATAAGTTAGCAGCATGCGTAGTATTAAATTCATTTTCAATTGGTTAAAATATCAGTAGGTTATTAAGAATCCTTTTTGCCATTAAGAGAGAATTAATACTGTAAATAGTACTAATAGTTATTAAAGTACTACAGTCACAATGCAAAAGTTGATTTTGTAATTTAACAACGCCATGTAGATGTCGCTATCATCCAACAGGGACCACAATACTTGCACCATTTTTATTTTTTTTAAAAGAGGTGATATTTCTTATAAATAATATAAAGATAATAAATTATTCAATTATCACAAATTAATACATAAAAATTAAATATGAATGAATTACATGAAATAAAGTGGAATGTAAATATATTCAAAAACACACAATTGATTCAGCATTATTAATTCACATACATAAAACACCCTTATATTCTAAACTGAATATTTCGATCATTGTGTACTGACGAAATATTTGCATTAAAACAACGGTATATTTATATTGACTTTATTAAATAGCAACTTAAGCAAAGTAGATACATTATCTCGCTTTTTACTTTTCCTTTAAATACAATTTTCAATGCGACTTTGACATTTGAATTTCTGTCACATATTACAAACAAACAAAAACAAAAAAACTCAAAATTTGGTGCAGTAAAATATTGCCAAGAAAATGTCAATGAAAAGAAATATACTATGAAAAATTTTAAATAATGCTTTCAATGACAATACATTAAATATCTTTTTAGCTTTTTATATTATTTTTCTTCAATTTTATATTCTTTATTGACATTTTTAACATAATATTCGTTGCACCATCAAGTTACAATGGATATATGAGGCCTCAGGTTTTCAGAGTCTGCATCTCTATTTTAAATTTATTTTTTCTTATTTTAATTTTATTTAGTTAGTTTCCTTCATATTTATTTCAATTAATTTATTTATTTTTGTAAATTTTCTAGTATTTATTCCATTTATTTAAAGTTTTAAAACTTTATGAATAAATACAACAATATTTTAAATATATGATTGCACTTTTGAATGATCTAAACCAGGGTTGTACAAACCCAAATCATCTTGCAGGCCACTTTAGGAATGCATAATTGCTCCGCGGGCGGCATGTAAAATGCTCGAAATACTCCACGGACCGTATATAAAATTATATATCCCCATATTAGATTTAGACCCACTATAGATATTTTTTGGAGTGAAAAATTGAGACTATTATTCTTACATATGTTTACTATTATTTTTACATGTTAATAATAACAATGATACTAAACGCGCATTGTAAAAAAAATATATAACACTAAAAATAAAATATAAAAAAAAACATATATATAAATGAATTTAAAAAATGAAACCATTAAAAAATATTTATTTTACTAGTGTGATATTTGTTTCTCCACTCTTTCACTTAACTTTTTGCAAATCGATGCGCGTGCATCACGAGTTCGCTGAATATAATTTAATTATTCTGCAAACTCATAATTGTAAACTCATAAATAAAACAGGCAATATCTGGCATATATTCGCAAGAATACTATTTTAAAAATCAAAGTTAATTTTTTTCTCATCATTTCAACAGTTAATTTTTAAATATATGGATGCACAAATAATGTATTTTTGAATACATTGGTTTTCATTACTTTGGCTATTATAATATAAATATATTTTATGATAATGTGATAAATCTCACGGGCCGGAAAAATTTTCAAGGTTGGCCATCCCTGATCTAAACAATACAGGATAAAATACTTATTGACGGTTGAATCTGAACAATTATTGAACATTAACGGCCTGGGAGATATCTGATTGTATTTAAATTTTTTAATTTTACATCCTTTTTGGTATTTTTAACATAATATTTGTTGCACCATCTATCCACAATGGATATGTTCCGTCTTAAATATTCAAAGTCTGCATCTCTGCTAACTGTAACTGTATCGTTTACTATCATTATACATAAAAATGTGCATGTGGCGCGCCATCAAGCTACAATGAATATATGTGGGCCTTAGGTGTTTTCAGAATCTTCATCTCTACTTTAAATTTATTTCTTCTAATTTTTAATTTTATTTACTTAATTTCTTTCATTTTTATTTTAATTAGTTAATTTATTTTTGTAAATATTCCGGTATTTATTCCATTTATTAAAAAGTTTTAAAACATTATGAAAAATATAACAATATTTTTATATAAATGATTGCACTTTTGTATGATCTAAAGAAGATGGGATAAAATACTTATTGACGATTGAATCAGAACAATTATTGGACATTAACGACCAGGGCGATGTCCGATTTTTAACACTGTAACTATATCGTTTACTATCAATCATTATACATAAAAATGTGCGTGTAGCGCGCCATCAAGCTACAATAAATATATGAAGTCTTAGATTTTCAGAGTCTGATATCCAAGGCCGGATTTTCCTATGGGCTAACTAGGCTTCAGCCTAGGGCCTCAAGAACAAGAGTCATTCAAATTGTTAGCAAAATTAGAATTACACTATCCTAAAAACAGTATGCACTAAAACACTGAATCAAAAATAAGGAGAAATTCTACACATATGACTGATAAACAAACATAATAAGTAGTTTACAAATTTAAAAATGGGAGGTGAAAAAGCCTCATAAGTGGAATAGCCTAGGGCCTCTTTTCATCTGAATCCGGCCCTGCTGGTATCTGCATCTACTTTAAATTCAATTTACAAGAATGTGTCCACTAAAGGTCTGTCACCTATTCCGTACTTATTCTACGTATAGGTCATGATTAGGATATTAACAGACAAAAGTAATAGTAGTAAGTAACTTTTCAGCAATTTTTAGAAAAATAAATAAATTAATAGTTTAAAAAAAACTAAAAAACACGCTTTTAGAGTTAGTCTACAATGTTTTAATTAAATCTGATCGCTTAAAGTAGGGCAAAAATCGAGCTCAAGAGTCAGTTACAAACAATCATACAGGTGAAACTAATATAAAAGCGTATTAAAAAGAATCAACTGTTTTCGTTCTGAAAGATGTTTGTAAATGTTTCTTTTTGCAGTTTAAATAGTGTGTATGAGGGAAACAGATCTCCAGACGTAAAAAAGTGATGCGTCGATCAAGATGACTTTTCAAAGGCTGTATGTTTTAATCACTGATCCTGACGATCCTAATCATGATGAGATAATAAACTTATCAAAATAGTTTAGTGTCGTCGGTCATTGATAAGTCTACAATGTTTAAATTAAATCTGATCGCTTAAAGTAGGGCAAAACCGAGCCCAAAGAGTCAGTTAAATACATACAAACATACAGGTGAAATTAATAAAAGCGTATTAATAAGGTTGAAGTTTCTAAATCCTTTTATACGATTCACACCGTCTAACTGCCCGATAGCGTGGTGGTTAGGAGAATAAGTCAACATTCTCGGGTTTAATTCCCCCATGAGGCCTTTTCGCCCTTAAGTTACATCCACTGTAAGTAATATGGCAGAATTATATAAACTAATAAAGATTTGAACTTAAAATCATACTTTTTTAAAATTTATATGTTTAGATTATTGTTTTACTTATGTGAAAACGTACTTTTCTTTTAAAAATACCACCGTTTTATTCTGCTCAAATGTTTTTCAAATAAATGCTTTTTTTAATAAAGTTTTTGTACTCCGTGCAATAAATGAATATGAGAAGCAGGGCATGAAAGATTGCAGGAAAATTACCTATAAATAATATCCAATATATGTTCTGAATTTGTAATAAATATTAGTACACAGGGACGTATTTAACTGTTTAATTTTTATGTCTTTTGGGAGCCCTGTAAATTTTGATTGTGAATTTTGGAATTTTTACATACTAACTGTAATTTAATTTTTATTTTTCTATCATTTTTTTTTTTAAATCTAAGCAATTAATTTTATGCAAATTTTATATATTAATTTAAGATGTGGAGTTTTAGTTGTATTTAATACTACACTAGAACTCCGTAATTGGTACGCTCATTAATCTTACATTCTAAAAATTATTCAGATTATAGATTCATAATATTCTTCAATCAGATCAAATATACAGTTGATTTAATTTACAGTATTTTAAATTATAATAGAATATATTTAACCTAATTAATATTCTGGATATTTAATTAATATTTAAATTTCCTTTTAATCGAATAAGTTTTTCTGTACTCTGAATAAGAACAAAAATTCAATAAATAAAAGATTGATTGTTCCGATTCAAAAAAATTCAATAAGTAAAGATTGATTGTTCCGATTCAAAAATTCAATGAGTAAAGATTGATTGTTCCGATTCTAAAAAATTCAATAAGTAAAGATTGATTGTTCCGATTGAGTAGTTGTTCTGACTGTTGCTATCATAAATAATTCTAATACAATTATTTGATTAAAAAAATTTTAAAAGATATCTGGCAATAATAAAAAAAAAATAATGTTTAACAGAAAATTAGGCTTTTTCAAAAATTTGATATATATATATTATATAGTAATAATTTATTAATAGTTAATTTATAATATATATCCCTACTTTAAAAAGATTTATTACAAAAGGTATAATGCAGGAAAAAGAAAGAAACTACAGAGGGATTGAAATGGCGTCTTTCTGATTGCTATATTATACTTTAACCACTACGCTACCGGGTCGACTTATAGCCAGTTGATATTCAATTACAAAGTAAGTGCTTCATCAAATTGGTGGAAGACAGTTCATGACGTTTTGTTAGATAAATAATAGGAAATAGATTTTGGGACTGTTACTAAGGAAATCTCTGCTCTACTGTTTTACCCCTGTTTAATTCTACTATATGGCTTCTTTTTTAAATTAAAAATAGCATTTATGCAACTCGAAAACTTATTATGTGTACATGATGTTGTCCTGGTTAGGGGTCCGTGACGTTATCCAAAAATGAGGTCAAGCAAATAAAACTCCATTTCAAATTTTAGCGGAAGGAATTATCTGGAGAATTTGGCTTTTGTTTGAAGTGTTTTGTAGTATGGTTTTGAAGCACTTTTCACGTCTTGGCTTGGGATTTTAAACATTTGTATATCCAATAGCTATAAGTACTCGTAGTGCGTTGATCAATTCCTTCTTCTTGAAGTTTCACATTTATCACTTTTGGCATTTTCCCGTGCTTATGGAGCAGTATAGTGCTTCTTATTGTATTTGGAATACTTTATTCTTCATTTATACCTAGAATTTTCAAACATTGATATATTCTTTTGGCTACTGAATGTTATACTGTTTCTTGTAGACTTGGGAATACTTCATTCTCCATTTACGACTAATATTTTCAAACTTTGATATATTCTTTTGCCTACTGAATGTGATAACGTTTCTTGTACAATTTGGAATCTTCATTCTTCATTTACGACGACATCTTACTTTTGTATACTCTTTTAGAAATTCTTGAACAATTCGTTCTTCATGAAGTTCTTGATCTATTCAACATTGCTATATTCATATGGCTGTTGAATTTAGCCATTGTTGTAGTATTGCAATCAATTGCTTCATATACCTCGCGTATTATTAAACATTGGCATACTTCTTAGTTTATTAATCCATTCTCGAATTTTCACACATGATAAGTTGAAATTTGCCGTGTAGATTTCAGTTTTTTATATAATTTATTTATTTATTTTCATATTGATTCTGCAACTAGTTATTAGAATATATCACAATTATTTTTCTTAACATAGTATATTTATTAAAGGGCCTGATGTCCGAGTGACTAGAGCTCGATGCCACAGGTTTTCGGCTACAGTGCCAGTGGTACCATGAATATTTGTAGTGGTTCGGAATCAATTTTAAACTGATCTAATAAGACTTTAGAGAGTTAGGCGTAGGGCTGACAACCCTACCCCATAAAAGAGCACATCTCCCGTCTCAAAATCTGACGATAGGCATACAGCCTTGCCCCACTATGGGGCTGTTACGCCAATGATGATATTTCTTTAAAAAATATTATTCTGATAATTAAATAAAAAGAAAATAACAGCTAAGCTACATAACTAAAAACAAAAATCATTGAAAGGTCAAAACAATTATTAATTTAATAAAGAAAATGGAAAAGAGTAGGTCAAGATTTTGCCACTTATCACGGAAGTCTTAGAAGTTAAAATTTTGGACACCAAATGCCATGCAATATGAATTTATTCAACTCACCTTTTGCTTCGTTTAATTAAATTCTTGCCGGTGGTATTCTTTTTTTTCGTTTTGAAGAAAAAACAATTTTCCTCTTTTTACGCTGCCTACTATCATGTCTAAGCATGCCTTTATTAGCCATATCTATGAAATAAAAACACTTATACAATAAACGCTGTAGAAATGAGCATAAAGGATTTTAAACAATAAATAATTTTAAAGAATAAAAAATTTAGAACAATCTTCGAATAATAAAGAAATTAGAACCAACTTTGGCGAGTTTTGCCGGTTTTCTGCCATCTTAAGACTCAATATGCAAAATTGATCTGGAAATATTCTTTTTATTTCTAGCATACAGTATTTGACACGCATGTCATTTATACGTATACAAAAAAACAAAGGTACTTACGTATTAACGGTACCTTGGCGACAATTGCGCCAATAAAGAGCACACGCGCCAACCGCAGCTACAGATTTGGCGCCAATCTACACACAAATTTTTGTTCCAAATAATAAAATATATATGAAACACTTCATTTAAAATCAAAACTCTTTCAAAATATTTTTATTCCAAATAATAAAGATTGGCGACATAAAAACTGCCAAGTCTGTCGCCAAGGTACCGTTTCCTAAGTACCAAAACAAATAATATAAATACAATAAAGCAAACATGTTTATCATCAAAGGCCACGTTAAGAATTATACATAAGACAGCCGTAAGCAAACAAAAATTTAATTAATGGGAATCATTTTTTTTTATTATTATCGTTGCACAAAATAGTAAATATATATCGAATTCAGCAATGTTAAGTAAATTCGTAAAAAAATTCAAAAGTAGTTTTTCAAATTTATATCATTTAAACAAAATTAACATTGCACAAAATTGAATATGTAAATATCGAATTGAATCATGTTAAATAAATTCAAGAAAATTTCCAAAGTATTTTTTTCAAATTTATATAATTTTAACAAAACTACCATTGCACAAAATAAAACAGAATATGTACATATTGAATTCAGCCATATTAAGTAAATTCGTAAAAATTCAGTAGTAGTTTTCGAAATTTATATTATTTGAATTAAATTACCATTGCACAAAATAAAATATATCGAATTCAGAAATGTTAAGTAAATTCGTAAAATTGCCATAACAAAATAAAAGATATACATATACATAATAAAAGACATGAAATACAGTTGAAACCAAAAACATCGAAAAATCAAACCAGAATTATTTCATAAGTTTCTACAGATCAGCCAGGCTGTTAATGCACCTTTTGCATATTTCTCGATAGAAGACAAATCTCGATATGATCAGAACTCTAAATATGCATCGTGATAAAAGAAATGCATTATCTGTTGAAACTCTTGCATTTGCATACAAATCTCATCCAACTGTTACTCGGACATATCAATTTCGAGATACCAATGTTAGAAATATGTATAGCAATATTTAGAAGATCTTCGGAACAATAGACGCAAGCGAAAATAAAACCAGAGCACAAATATAAAAATTATGTTAGATAAAAATAAGATGTCACCCTATTTTCCATTTGTAATTTTTTAACAAACAATTGTTAGTGTCGCAGTTAAAATCCGCTGGCAATAAAAAATAAGCTATTTATTTAATTAAAAAATTATTAATAATACTTTTTTTTTTTTACTACTCACCAGATAAAATAGTAGAAGTTCTTTTCTTTTTTTTTCCTTTGAATTTAAGTGCTATAGTTTTTAAAAAAAGTATTATAATGCCTTGTTGTAAACAATATATTCGTTTATTATAAATAACGTAAAAATTACAGTTTTATTTAATTAAAGAAATAATTAGAACTACTTAGATTTACTTAATATTTTTAATGGAACTGAAAGGATATTAACAGACGATCATTTACCAGTTTAAATTAAAAAATATTTATAAAAACAAATAAGTGATTAATTAAAACAATCGTCTGCTTTTATTTGTTTTATATATAATGTAATTTTAGAATATTTGAATTTATTTTATGGTGAATTTGATTTTAAACAACATGCACACAATTTCTGGAGAATTTATACATAATTTTACATTTTTTTTTACATTATAAGAGTACAATTTTTATTTAATTAAAAAAAAATAATAATAATAATTTAGAATAATTTCGTAATTTTTTTTTATGCACCAGATAAAAAAAATAACAAATTAAGAGAAAAAAATACACTTCTAAGTATTATAGTTTTTAAGTTGAATACAGTACATGCATAATAAATATATATACATAAATAAAACTTCCATCTTTATTTACAGTGGCTCGTAAATTGTTTCTACACTTATGAATTTCAATGAAATATTATTTCGTCTAATAAAAATTAATACTTTAGAATAATTTTTTTATTTATATCTTTTCTTAACACTTCTTTCTACATTAAATATTTTAAGAACATAGTACATTTTTTTTTTTTTTTTTGGCGAGTAAAGGGGTTGCTGGAATAAATTAAATACTCCATTTCTGATATCGCATCATATTCTCAAAAGCCGTCATTTTAATGTCCTATTAAAACTATTTTTCATGCATTTTAATTCATTGAATGTTAATTTGTAGGTGAAATTAATCCATTTAAGATTGGCATTGCAAAAAATGAAACATTACATAAACTTAATTTATTTATTTATTTTTCTGTCTCTGATTATCGGAAGAAAATATATTTTGTCTCTTTTTATAACGATTAATCGTTCTTATTAGAAAATTTTGCAGATTTTTTTTTTTGTATACTTTTGAACTATTCACATAGATGCCAATACCAGACAAAAATTTATTTGTTTTCATCCCATCGAAAACTGCATGGTTGCACGCAGAAAATAAAAGAGCTTTAAAAAAATTGTATAAAATAGCTTTAAAATTTTCATGTATCGGAAAGTAATGGTTTTTGGACAGACGTTACGTTTTCGCAACATTTTGTAACTCGTTAAAAAAAAAAAAAAAAAAATTTGTCCATTTTCTTTTTATTTATTATTATTATTATTTATGTTTTATTTATTATTATAAGAGAAATTAAATTTAACTCATTTTCTTCAAATGGAAAATGGTTTGACCTTTAAGAGATTAAATAAATCGTCATGAACGAAGGGAAGGGGATAAAGAGGATAATCAAAAATTTAATAATGCAATGTAAAGGTAATAATTTTTAATATTCAAAGAGCATAGAGATAATAAGTTTGAGTACTACTGACATTTTATATTTAGCGGGGAAAAATATGTATATCAATGTAAGTGTTAGGTGAATGACCAAAAATCAATTTCTAGTGTTGAATTATTATTTTTTTTTTTTTTTTTAATAAATGACAAACGTTTTCAAGCATACGATTTCGAAGATGATTATGTCTATCAAATAGCCTGTAAAAGTGTCATTTTTAGTATACACAGAAATTTTATTTTGATCAAATAAGCAGTCAAAAATGTAGCTGTGTTTATGCTTTTAATTTATTTTTGATATGGTTATATTTAAAAAAAAAAAAAAATTAACTAATCTCTACGTTGAATTTGAAAAATACATTAATTTCTTGTGACAAAAATATAAAAGTTGGTCACATTAAACCAGACAATAAAAATGATTATTAAAAAAAAAAAAATCACATATTCGGTTCGTTATTTAAAAAATCGAATATAATTATTAATCAGTTCAAGAAAAATTTCTTTGAATTTCCTATTTGTCCAAATTCATAGGGTTAAAGGGAATGAAAATATGTCAAAGAACACCACTTCGCAAGTTCTACACGACGCCATCATGGGACAAAAAAGAAAATTCCCTACTTTAGAGATAATAAGACATTTTTATAGAGGGCGCTGCAATAGACAGGGAATATTCTCCTGTCTACCCACACCCTTGGAAAGAGAATGTGACTGGTCCGTATGAGACACCGGGTTGCCGACGGACGACCTTGGCAAGATTCGTGTTATTTTTATTTCTTTATTGAGTACGTTCAGTAACCTTAAGGAGCAGTATTTTTCCTCGATATGTGTGCAGTGCCTAACATAAAAAATAACGTAGAATTTTTTTTTCTTTTTCATGTTAATCCCAAAACATTAGATTGTTAAATATAACTTTATTTATATATTTTAATATTATTTATATTTTTATTGAAACTTTTAAATGGAAAATATTAAAAGAAGTAATAAAAAATAGTTAATTATATTTGTTTGAAACTATTCTAGATAAAATCATTATAAAAATTATTTTTCAATTTCTCATTGAGAAGGCACTACTACAAAAATAAGAGATGAGATGAGCATGTGTGGGATTCTACACGAAATTTTGATCCCTTCCTTAAAAATTTACTACGTGTTTCAGTTTACTATAAACATTAATTTAAGTAATCTTAAAATAAATAATATTTCGTAAATACTTGCTTCAGATATTTTTTTTTTTCATTTATTCTGTTATGCAACTAATCTATGATGCGTAATAAGTCTAAGCATCAATTATACATATGTGACATCAATGTTAGTCCGGCTTACGGTATGTATTCCTTGATAAAATAAATTTCAGGATATTTAATGATTTTTTGTTAATTTGCAGAATATCTATTTTTTTTACTCTGTATTGTACATTTCCTTCTGCAGATCATACTAGTAAGATATATTTAATTACTCAAATTGTTGTTGTGACCAATCCTCAGTATCTGGCAGCGCGGGACGGACAGTCCATAAGTAGTCTACTCATGGATGGAGTTAAAAGGGGCAGCTTCTATTGTGATGGAGCACCTGTAGTCAGAAGTCTGATTTGGCTCCGAGTCGCTGAAGAAAAGAAGACAGTGCCTTCCGGGAGGAATTTTAGGGGGAACTATCCCGCATTTGCTTATCGGGTAGGAGAAAACCCGGTAAAACTCCCACGAGGTAGTCCCGACTAATAAGGCAAGATACTGAACATCACAAACGCCATACTCAAATTTTAATTTTTTTTTTCATCAAATATCATTTCAATATAATTCGAACAATCAAATATTGTTTATAATTTTATATTTTAATATTTATTTCCTAAATTTAATGAAATCAGACTTGTTTCAAAAATCAAAATAATAAAATACGAGCAATAATAAATCAATCATAATGCTATACATCAGAATGTATAAAAGGTACAAGGGAACAAGCACATGATATTGGTATGCATGCATAAAATTCATAACTTTAATGTTTGGTTTAGGATACTAAATATTGTGATCAAGAACAAGTTTTATTGTTTGTTAATGCCAGTTATTTACTTTCATACTATTCGCAGTTGATATAGCAGAACGTATCACGAAAACTTTGCTACTTTACATCTACTTTGATGCTACCGCACTTTGGAAAGCACCCATCAAGAGTAATGTCTGGGAAATTCGCACCCTCTTCCTCAAACCTAATTTGGGACATTCGGATTAACGCCCAATTTCTGGCATATCGTCTTGCTTATTAAATTTTAAATTAAGCTCCACTAATTCGACAACTAAATGAATAAATAAAATAACTGATTGCACATATAAAAAAAATTATATAAAATGAAAAGTTGCATCCAATTATAACCATCAGTTTTTAATGATGCATTTTTAATTTATTCATCACTGAAAAAATTGACTCGTTTTTATTTATATGCTGACTATTACAAGAATGCAACTATTTTATGTTTAAACAAATAGCAAAAAAAAAAATAATAATTAATTTTGAAAATAACAAACAAAAAAAAATTTATTCAAACTAAAATTCTCTCAATTTTTTTTTTTTTTTTTAATCAACTCATGGTCTGTGTACAAAACACATCTTATACAACTATAATCAAATCAAATTTTAAGACATCAAAATATCAAACTTTTTTTCTTTTATATAGCCCCTCTACAACCAAACCACCCAATATCACAAAACTTCACCAACCCCACATTCCATCTCATTCCGAAACTCATGCCCAGCGGCCATACAAATTGATCCTGAAAAAACTAAAATCTTTAAGAGAACTAATTCCTTTTACATCAATAAATAATTATTTCTCTATTGTGAATCTACCATAATATCGTGACATACTACATTAATTTTAAAATATACCCTAATATTAATGAAATCTACAAGAGTAAATCATATCATACTAAAACAATATCGCAATTTTTTAATTGCCAACAATAAAGGTAAAAATTATATTTCTTTATTCAGAACGTGTTAATAGAACTTTCTAGATAAAAAATATATATATATTTTGTTTGTTTTTTTTGTGAAATTTTAGAAATAAAAATAAAATAATAATTTTTTAATTATAAAACATTTTATTTATTAAAAAGAAATGAAACAATTTTTTTTTTTTTTTTTTTAAATTTACCTCAATAAGCTAATTATTCTTAACAAAATATGTCATATTATCTGGAAAATACTCGAAAAAATTGACAAACCCAATTAAATCTATTCGAATACCATTATTTCTTTTTATGAAATGGCAACAGTCTGGCTTCAGTTACGTAGAAAATCATTGCAGTGATAGAGGAGTATATGTTTAGACAGAGAATATAACTTAATTTGATATAAAAAAAAAAAAGATACAGAATTGTAATTACTTACGCTCACTTATTAAGCTCTCAGATTCGATAACTTTTTCAAGGAATTGATACTATGATGCCGGCTTAAAAGCAAATGCTCACAGAACTACTTTTACCGTAACGACGATCAGAAATACAAATTACTCCCACGTTTGGCGACGAAAAAAGATCGCCAACTTTATAAACAAAGAGCGCCCTCTATAGGACAGAAAATCACGAATGACGAAATCAAAAGCGACAGTGATGATGTTACTAGTTAGTTATTTTTACAAAATTAGTATATTTTAAATAAGAATGATAATTTTAATAACTCACAAGGATATTATCGTAATTTTTTATGAAGAATAGATTTTTAATTAATATTTTATTCTATTTTTTTCTTTCTATCAGAATCATCAATGTTTCACATAGTTTATAATGAATAAAGAAAATTACTTTCTAGGAAGCCTTTCTTTGGTAACTGCCCTGATTTGCATGTTTCATGGGAGAAAATAGAAAACTCCCGCCAAATAATCCAGTTGTCGACGCGAGACAATTATGCATTCCGTCACGCTTTTCATACCCTTTAGCTACTATAAAATAGTCGGCACTTAGAATGATGATATTTGTGTAAACATATTGCGACAAGAACAGCTGATATACAAGTTTTTGCAGAATTATTTAATTCTTCAATTATTTAATGTCAATCGAAAATAGAAATATTTTAAAGATTTCAAAACAAAATGAACATTAAATTATTTTATTTAATAATACAACTTTAAATATAATTTTTTAGAATTCGAAAAATTAAAAAAGAATATTCTTAAGCCTAAATCAATCTCATAAGAGTTTTAGCATACCATTTAGACGTATTAAATCTTTCAGCTTTAGATTAATTTTCTACTGTAAATTAAGAAATATTTTTTCAAACACAACCTGCCATATTGCATAAAATCGTCTGAATAGAATATTGAATTGTTTTTAATGTTTTATTTATATTATCTATCATAATACCACCATAAATATCAGGCAACGTTCGAAATTCTTGAATAAATTAGAAATAGAATGTTAAAAAATATACAAACAGTTCATTTTAAAGTGATTCATTATTTATTTTTTTTTTTCCCCTATCACAAATTATAGAAGAATACTCAGTCAGCCAAGATCGTGAGTTGCCAACAAAGCAATAAATGAGAATGAAGCCAATCATCATTGGAAAAACGAACGCCAAACTGACGTTTCAGCTACAAAACATAAAACAGAATCGCAAGAAAATTATGGGATATTTGTAAGTTCAAAAGCAGTTCACAGAAATAATTTTTAGCCAAGAATCTCGGTCGAGTGACAAGGAAGAAATTAGCCATTACAGTAAAGAATCGAATTTTATCTAGCAGAAACATGAAATATATTTTTACAGTGTTATACTTTAATGAAATCAAATGCAAAAAATATATATAGTGTTGTATAAATCTGGAGCTAATGTTTACATAATGGAGTGCATAAAAATCAGAAGAATTTTAAAAATAGAATATATGCCCTTCGTTAAACATTTGTAAACATTTTAAAAAATTTGTTGGAACCCATACAAAAAGCATATAGCAAAACATATATATATTTTATTTATATATATATGTATTCAAGATAAATTGTTGCAAAGCAATAAATGTTGCAAAATTTTATTTAGTAGTAGTATATATATATATATATATATATATATACGTAACACATAAATGGTATCCCTTTTGTGAAATATTGTCTTAATATATTATTAAAAGAGTTACATAATTAAGTACTAATAGGTCAACATTTTTAATCTAAAATTTATAACATTAATTAATTAAACAATTTTTTATTAAAATAATGGAAGAAAACAGAGAATAAGCTCTTTATTGAGTACAGTAAAAATATGTACTGGATAAATATTTTGGAATAATTAATGGCCCTTTACATTAAAGCCACAAATTATGAGATGGGAGAAAAACATGAGCAAATATAAAAATATATGAAATAATACGATTACCAACCCAATAGATTTAGAATAAAATCTTTAGTTCACGCTTTTATGTGTTCTAAGTTTTTCATTATGTATAAAAATTCACATTACATGGGTATTCTTTAGTTAAAAAGAATTTCGTTATAAAAGCTGAACAAAATGCCGTCAATAGAAATAACAGTCCCAAAGAAATGTACAGTACATTGGATTTGTGGATTTTAACGCCCAAATTCCACTCTTATATAATAAGTATTCAAACGCACGAATCTATTATTTATTAGAGGTGCTAGTGAGATATATGTGGAATTTTTCTTTTCATCAATTTTTTTCTTTTAATATTTTGTAATTTCGAATATTAATTATTAAAAATAAAAATTAATTTATTGTAATTAAAAAACTTCTAAGAATACCTATTTCCCCTGCTTCACCACTCTGTTTGAATTCGTCCGACTTGGATGCCAGCCAATAGAAACAATTAGATGATCGAACTGTACAATATCGATGCATATTTATTAAAATTTACGAAAATTATCTACCTTGAAACAAATATTCCTAGCATTGCTATCGTGCCTTATTCATAATTTCCCTTTGCGAAAATACTTCAAATGCCAACAGTAACTTTCGAGAATAAAATTCAAGAAAGGTATGATTAGAAGTATAACATCAGACAAAGTCTCGAAACAACAATCAAGTCCAGTCAGCTGTCTAATGAGAGTTTTCCAGGTTTTCTCCCTTATGGCATACAAATGCGCACGGTTATCCAAAAAGTCTTCTAGAAAGGCAATCTGTTCTATTCATCATTCAGAGGGGGAAAAAAATCTTATAAACATATTGAGAATTTTTTCATAATAGTTATTTCATCGAGTTTAACACAAATAGATAAGTGTTTTCAAAAAATCACATCATATCTCTAAAAGAAAGCAGAAGAAAAGTTCCCGTTTTTGTATGAAAATATGAAGTAACAAATATTTAAATATCCACCTAAATTTTAAGGTTCAATCTTCAGAATAAATCGTCTTGATCCGATTAATGACAAAAAAAAAAAAAATAAATAAAAAATAAATAAAATATCTAAATAAAAAGACAAAGATTATTTACCAACCAAGATTATTTGCATCACGTTTACCAAATTTTGAGTTGAACAATTATCGTAAGAATTTATAAATTTCATACGTGACTCAAATGGCTTGGTGGTTAGAACACTAGGTTTCCCACATTGAAGAACTCTAGTGCTACAGCTAGCAACCCGAATTCCGTGTTGTTGCCGGATTGAAAGAAGAAGAACAAGAACCTCCTCAAAGCTGTCCTCCAAGAAGAGCTCGTTCAAAATTGTGGTGACTACAAAAATCACAGATTACAAAAAAACAAGTAATAAAAAAAAAAAAAAAAAAAAAATTTATGTCAATTCCTACTTTTTTTCCACTATATTGCAGAAAGTCATTTATAATTAATTTTCATTCATTTTTTTTAAGTTTATCTGGAGCCATCTATTGGTAGATACATGCAACTTAAATCTTTTAATTAATTAAATTTAATTACTGAATTAATATTTGAAAAACTGTATTAACATCCAGTGTCATCCACTACAAGTTTTATAAAAAATGTATTTGAACTTGTGTGGATGAATAAAAAGTATTTTATTAACGAATGAAAATTTGAACAAGATATATATAGGGAGATTGTGAGCTAATAGGAGGAATTGAATAAATAAATAAATAAAAGTTCACATACAATTTTGGTTAATGATGATATTGCCCCCTATTATTCAGTCAAACCTAAAACAAGCTAACTGCTAAGTAGCTCCTGCAATTTCTAACCCACCATGTTTTGGCTGTTGTTGTTGTTCTTATGTTTGTTGTATTCTGAGATTGTTTGTATTTAAAAAAATAATAATAACATCAACAAAAATTATTGAATGGTTACAAGAACTTGATGATAACTATATAAAGTGAAAGATACATAGCTGTAACACAACATAGCAACGAGAAAGGACGTGAACATCGCAGTCCAATCTCACTGAATCGAATAGGGTAAACAAAATTAAATAACCTGTCATGCTCTTCTATTCAGTAGAAGATAAAAAGAACTCCTACAACTGATTAACTCACTGTAGCCATGGCATGGAGTTTAGGATTTGCCAAGAAGGCGCTACAATCTGGTAGCTATAATGTTTAAAAATTTTCCCATTGAAGTCTATGAGAGTGAATAATGTGTTTCTTTTATTTTATACCAGAAACTAACGATGACCTACCGAGATTGGTTTACCAATGAAAGATGGTCAATAGCTTCATGAATTTATAGTATATATAGTATATATATATATTATATATATAAATTTCCATAATTTTGAGCAATTCCGTGCTGTATATATATATATATATATATATATATATATACAGCATGGGAATTGTTACGAGTTGTAGTCGAAAGCCAGTTGGATTTTGTGGGAAAAGGAAAAGATATGAATCTATTTACTTCATTTATCAACTTTTTCTTGAATTTAAAGAGTTTGCCCCAATTCGGGGAAGCAAAGGCAGGGCAAAAAGCCATGTCCATTAGCTGTGAAAGTTTTTAAGCATCTAGAGTGAGAGCGTACAAAATTATAAACATTCCCTAAAAGTGATATGCTTAATATCTATAGCGTCGAGAGCTATAAGGTAGTGATAAATTATGGATGTACTACAGCTTGAAGTGGCTGTTATTAACAAAGGTTATTGTAACAACCGAATTTGTTTTTTTATAGGTCAGGCAATAGCAAAGTAGGTGTTATTACAGCTGTGGTATGTTACAGCACGATTAGTAATTGAATTTCATTAATTTTTCCCAAGCAAAAATCCATACTACCATAATTTGTTCATGCAAAAAGTCACGATTAATGATTTTTGGTTGAACAGGGGATTTCTGTGCCAATTTCATTACAGTTACTTTTTCAAGAGAAAAAAAAGTGAATTCAATAAGTTGTGCAGTGCATACTATGCATATTATATCTATACTATACATGTTAATTTTATACATGCACATGTATATTGTGAACAATATACATGTGCAATTGAACTTATTTAAAGCTACACATGTATATATAATCGATTGCATGAACAAAATAAATTATTTTGGGGTATATTTTTAGAGACTATAAAAAAGGCCTTTGTATAAATAAATTATAAATAACTTTAAAATTCATAATTAACTATTGCACCACCATTATTTGTTTCTACTGATATCATTTACGAAGATATTGTTCCAGTATTAGATTTTTGAGTTCACACACACACAAATAAAAAGTGCAAATGACGAAAAGTAAAAATTTAGGCTATTAATTTTTCTCCTCGTGAACAGCAAAATAACTAAGGAAATTCATGGATTTTTTACAAGATTTATATCAAACAAAGTAAAAAATATCACTTCAATAGAAATGGCAAGCAGTCGTCGTTAAAGTGAACATTGTTTTGTCAAGTGATATTAATTATACGAAGTACGTGTTGCTCAAGAGTGGTTTCCACCAGTTACTAAAATCTCTCGTAGTAAAATTCTGGCCAGTTCTGATTACCTTCCCACTTAAAACACCAACACTGCTTAAATTTGGCAAGTCATGTGCAACACTTAACAAATTATGACAATAAAGTATATATACATTGATAACACTCATATAAAATTTCAAATGGTCAAAAAATTTCATCGATAGATATAAAAAGTAATACTTACGATCGTAACTGTATATCTAATACAAAATATGATTAAATAAATAAATATGCTATGTCCGTTAAATATAAATTTGAAACTCATGCCAGATGTAGAAACGAAACAATACAATTCAGCCAAATAGCACGATAAATCGCCAAATATGGCTACAATGCGAATGACGAAATAATGACGTTTTCCTAGACAGGTGCTTTAACCAATCCGCTGCATGCAGCTTTGTTTTAAGCAATAAGCTTTTATAAGTAGTATTGAATAACTTTTTTTTTTGAGTTAATGAAAATTTTAAAAACAAATCTTTCAGTGATATATAAAAAATTTTCATCGTTATTAAAATATCTATCTAAATATCTATCTAAAATATCTATCTAAATATCTATCTAAAATATCTATCTAAATATCTATCTAAAATATCATATTTCTAGCAGATAAACTTACAGACTTTTTGAAAGAACAGAATAGAACATGCTCTATTCCATGCCCAATAGGAAAAGTAAAAGCTTAATTGTTAAAAATACTAATTTATTAATTAACAAAATTGTGCTAGGTAAGTAAGGTAAGGTAAACAATTTTCTATTATAATTTTTTGTAAATTTTACTATATTTCAGGCAACTTCTAATTAAATGTGTTTAATTAGTAGTTAAAGGGTCAAATATAAAACACCAAAATCTTATAAATATTCTCATTAAAAGCTATACAGTGATGGATAAGAAATTCGAAATAATAAATTTTTTAAAATTTAGTATTTCGAATATATTTTTATTTATAACAACATTTTTTATATATATTCAAAATAGAACAAAATATCATTTTTTTTATTTATTGTTTGAATACTCTTGCAAGAAAGCGCTGTTTGGGGCAAATATAGTTTGTATAAGGAATAATCAAACATATAGATAATTTATATATTTTTCTGGAGGTGACCTTTTGCAAAACCACGCTACATATTAAAACGTGCTATATGTTATCAGTACAAATAATGATAATTAATTTGTGCCAGGTATTTGGCGAGGTCAGGCGAGAAAGGAGATTTAGATTTTCTAATGATTAAAATAATGAACTAAGAAAACCTAAATAATGTAGTACGAAAATCATGTTCTAACATACCATTGTTTAGGTTTTCTTGATATCGGCAAAAAATGCGTCACAAAAACGGAAAGATTTATGGATATTTTTAACTATTTGTACTAGCTAATGAAATATATTATTCCATAATTGACAAAAAATTATCTTAAAATAAACACTGGCAGTTTAATTAAATAAAAAAAAATTGAAGAAAACAATTACTACTTAATTATAATTTTACATTTATTAAAAATTGAAAAGTGAACAAAAATGTAAAATTTTTAATGTATTTTTTTTTTAATGTAAAATTTATTTTTTAAAATAAAAAAAGTATATTTTAAATAATAGGCTTTATAAGGCAGAATTTGGCACTTTCGCACGTTTAAGGATTGAGGCCATAAAAAAATATATTAGTAAATGAGTATATGTCTACTTAAATAAATATTGGGAACAATTGCTCAAGAAAGAAAATTTTAATAATAAAGTTTAATATAAACAAATACTGAATCAATTTTTAAATGATTAATCAAAGTTATACTAAGAAAACCTTTTAAAATACCTAACTGCCTCCGGCCTTTTTTATTCCATTCAACGTTAAAGAAATATTTTAAACTTTCATAAGCATTTAGTTCAATAAATTTACCAAAAATCAATTAAATGACACTAAGCCCTAATACAGTATCTACTTTTGTTTTTATTTGACTCGCCAAGTCTTTGACTTTTATTCGCCAAGAAAGAACTTGTACGTCACTTCAAATGATACAAAAGTGACCATGAAGGTTGTAGTTTTTGGCGCATTTATCGCTTAAAATTCTCAGTAATTCAATAAAAGAGGGTTCCTTTTCGATGAAACGACTGTGTAAGAGTGGCTATGAATTCTCGGAATTAGGCTATGAAATTCTCGGAACTGGCAATATTTCAAAATTATCCAACATTTTGGTACACAAACACTTCCGCTATATAATGACTGTGGTTTGCACTGAATTTTCTGAATCCTCTCCTCCACCCCAACTTTCAGTAAAACTGAAACATAAAATTAAAAGAAAGCATCATATGGTCGGCTAAATATGTTGTTTTTTACCGTTACTTACAGAAATCGTATGAACTTTTTAAACATCTTTAAAGTTCAGTCATTACCTATATTAACTGCTTGTCTATTGGTCGAAAACGGATCTTTGTTTCAGTCATCATCCATGTTTATTGTTTGCCTATTAGTCAAAAATGATCGCTCAACTGTTCGTTATTTTGTTTTGAATCTTCATACGTTATTCTAGCTGATCCGTTCTGAAACACCTGCTCGTTTAGGACCAACACATCTGATATTGATAAAGAAAGAAGTTGACTTCATTCCCAGGATACTCTTGATAACATCCGATATCCCGTACGAATTCAAAAAGGCTGCAATTCCCAATATGATTTGCAGTTGCTAAGTCTATAAACAAGTTATATAAAAAAAAAATTTGTAAGTCAATTCCTTCTTTTTTTTTTTTTCTCACTATATTGCAGGAGTCCTTTATAAATAATTTTCTTTCATTTTTTTAAGTTTATCTGGCGCCCTCTATTGGTAACAAGCAACTTAAATCTAAAAAAAACTAAAATTAATTAATTTAATTTAATTAATGAATTAATATTTGAAAAAAACTGTATTAACATCCAGTGTCATCCACTACAAGTTAAAAAATGTATTTGAACTTGAGTGGATGAATAAAAACGTTTCATTAACGATTGAAAATTTGAACAAGATATATATAGGGAGAGTGGGAGCTAATAGAAGGAATTTAACAATGCCGATCACTTAAAATTGTTAAGTCTATAGCCAATCACTTAAAATTACTGGGATTTATTTGAGTTCGAATTGCTTTAGTCATGGTCCGTTATATGTGGCAATGTCTAGAGTTAACAGATTAAAACAACTAATTAGTTATATAATCTGATAATTATTATAGTAATAGTTAATTGTTGATTATTATTAATTTATAATTATTATAATAGTCTGGTATATTAATCTTATTAATATTAATATAGTCTGTTAACTAAAATTTATAAGTGTTGCAGTATACGTGTTATTCAAATAAATAAATATAACTTACATAATAACTAAGTAATTTTTGATAAATAAAATGACGTTAATAAAAATTAATGAACAAAAGTACTGCATCTTGAATCCAAACATTTTCGAATATTAGCTGCTTGTCTATTGGCCGAAAACGATCCAGACCTTTGTGTCGGTCATTATCTATATTTATGTTATGTTATATAGTTTATTTTTTTCTCAAAAGGGGGGCTGTGGAAAAATTAAAATTGTGAACCACTGATTTAAACACTAAGCAGAAATTTTGAAAAATAAGATTAAAAGAATAGAAATAAAAAAAAATTACGAATAGAAATAAGAATAAGAATATGAAAATGATAAGAATAAGAATAAGAAAATGATAAGAATAAGCATAAGAATGAATAAGAATAAGAATAAATAAGAATAAGAATAAATAAGAATAAGAATGAATAAGAATAAGAATGAATAAGAATAAGAATAAATAAGAATAAGAATGAATAAGAATAAAAATGAATAAGAATAAGAATGAATAAGAATAAGAAAATAATAAGAATAACGAATAGCGTTTAAAATTTAGCGTTTGTAAATCAGAATAATTTGTTTTAATCTGTTAGAACTAACTGGAAATTTATTTTTCTATTGAAACTTTCTGGTTTATACTAGATTTAAGTATTATTTAACAATTATAACAACAGATTATATATCCAAATATTCAGGATAAATATTATATCCAAATATTTAGGATAAATATTGAAATAAATTAAATGGAAACGGTTACGAAAGGAAAAATAGAATTTTCATTTTTTTTTTTACTGCTATTCAGGCTATTAGTTCAACCAAGCCACTCTCATCAGAGAAAATTTCCCAATGCGGGAACTGACTTTAAAACTTCAGTGGATACCTGGCCACTGTGGCATTTTTGGGAACGAGCAGGCCGATTGTCTATCAAAAGAGGCTCAAACTACTTCAAATGAGATCTTCGTCACTGTCACTCCATTCTATAAAATTATATATGAAACAAATAATGACTAAAAGCCACAAGCAGTGCAGGATTTTCCTATAGGCTAACTAGGCTTCAGCCTCGGGCCTCAAGATCAAGAGGGGCTTACATTCAAATTGTTAGCAAAATTAGAATGACACTATTCTAAAACCAGTAAACACTAAAACACTGAATCGAAAATAAGGAGAAATTCTACACGTATGACTAATAAACAAACATAAAATGTATTGGTTAAGATGTCAAAATAAGTGTTCTCGACTTTTTTTATTTATTATCCATGGCACATTTTTTTTATAAAGATTAGTACCAATCAAAACGTGTTTCATTTTACATATTGGTATATATCACAGTAATGATGTAGTTTATTATCTCTCATGTAATTTACAAACCTAAAAATGGGAGGTGAAAGGGCCTCATAAGTGGAATAGCCTAGGGCCTCTTTTCATCTAAATCCGGCTCTGCTGGTATCTGTATATACTTTAAATTCAATTTACAAAAAATGTGTCCACTAAAGGTCTGTCACCTACTCCATACTTATTCTACGTGTAGGCCATGATTAGGATATTAACTGACAAAAGTAATAGAACGCACTTTTCAACAATTTTTTAGAAAAATAAGGTTGAAATTTTTAAATCCTTTTATACGATTCACGATTCACACCGTCTAACTGCCCAATAGCGTGGTGGTTAAGAGAATAAGTTAACATTCTCGGGTTTAAATCCCCATGAGGCTTTTCGCCCTTAAGTTACATCCACTGTTAAGTAATATGGCAGAATTATATAAACTAATAAAGATTTGAACCTAAAACCATATATTATTATTTTTTAAATTTATATGTTTTTAAATTTATATGTTAATAGGATTAAGTCAAAGCGTTGGAGAGCTGAAAATCTTTTAACATTACCCAGCAATCCGCGGCGACATGCTGTCGCCCGTCTTCTGACTGGCCATGGCTGCCTAGCAAAACATCTCCATCGCATTAAAATCTTTTCTAACTCTCGAATCCTATGCAATTCAGCAGATCAAACAGAGACCAACAATGTGCGGTACTTGACGGCGACAACACTTTATTGGCTCGCGAGAGAACTCTTGAGGGAATGACTTCGGTTATCTTTTTTTTTTTTTTTTTTTTTGCCTTATTATTATTATTATTATTTTTACTTGTACTTGCCTTACCATTGAAAACAAAAATGAAAAAAAAAAAAATTTTTAAAGAAAATGATTTCATTAATTATGGTTGAGGTTTTTAAGATTAATATTTTCCAAATTATTTTGTCTTAATATTTCTTACAAATAATTAAAATTTTTATGAAAAACTTTATGCTCTCCCCATCCTCCCCATCAACCCAAGTGGTATCACCCACACATCTCTTGGTTATTACATCCCACTGATAGAGAGCCAATGTTCTAGCTAAAAATAGAAAGTTATTAAGCGGTTGAAACTTAGTTCAAAAGATGTCTGCTTTAATTTATATATTTATCTTCAAAAATATATTTATGTAATTAAAATGTTAACAAAATTAAATTTCATATTAATATTTATAATTTATATTTTTTTAAATTCTAAATTTACTGGCGAAAGCTTACAACAATAACCTATTTGAGATTTATAAGCATATATATATATTTAATATATACAACAAGTTTTTTGACAAACGAAATCAATAAGTATCTCAATAAACAAGTAAAATTAATAATAACTTTATTTTTTAAAAAAATAATTTAACATTAATATCTTTAAAAATTAAGAGATTTTTCATCCATCTTATTTATAATTGAAATTATGGTATTGATATTAGCAGTTTTAATTCAAATTCAACGGCTTTTTTAAAACATTTTTGATGATTTACCTTCTTTGAAATAAATAAATAATTCTTTAGTGTTTATATATTAAATATTTTTTTATCTCCGAAAATTTTGTTTGGATTCTAAAATGACATTCCTCATCTATAAATGTAATAACAAATAATGTATAAAACTAAATCTTTTCACACCTATAGTAACCTGTGATTTATTAAAGCCGTGTTACACTTCCTAGTTCTTTATTTACTATTTTTTTTATGTGTCTCCTAAAAATACAAATTTTATGGTTTCTTCAAAAGTATTGAAAGATATGAGACATTTTATTTAATAAACTCAATTAATTTAACAAAATATCTAATTTGTAAGAAAAATTCCAAAAGAAAAATAAATTCAGATTTGTTCAAAAGTTGATTGGAGTATTTAACATAAGAATCTCAGATCCTCTAAATAATTTTCATTGTAAATGATCGATATTAATAATACAAATTTGAGCCAAAAAAAAATAAATAAAAATTTGAACCAAAATGCGCCAAAGAAGCCAAATAAAAGCATCATTACTATACAGCGAATCAGTAATAATACAGTTTAATTATTAATATATAACCCCTTTTACTTTATTCAACAGCTTGCGTATACATTTTTGCAGAATTTTATGACTCTACATCATTGTTTTAGTTATTTATTATTATATAAAGCGAAATAGAGTTCTAAGTTCGAAAAGGCTGGTAGAAATGAAGTGATCATCACCAGTACTAATAATAAAATAATAATTAATGTGCTTTTTAAAAATGTTTTTAAAAAGTATGTCCTTTCAAAATCAGTGAATTTTTTTTTTTTTTTTTTTTTACTGCTACAATAATGAAACACCATTTTATTTATTTATTTATTATTATTTTTTTTTTTAAGTATTTGATTCTTGTTTTTCGTCTCTGCAGCAACATGAAAAATTTTCAATTTAAAATAAACTTTTTTTCTTTCTTCTTTTGCTTATCTCAGCAATTAAGCCATAAAAATTCAAAATTCTGTTAATAATTTTATTAAAAGGACACCACTTCGTACTGTCATCACTGTTTCTCGCGATGGTGAGATTTTTGTTCACGATGTTTCAGTAGAAATCATGTCTCCGCTCCGCCCTTTCTTTTCAACATTCGATCGTCTCAGAATTCGATTTTCGTTTGCTGCGCATCTAGTGTCGTCATAACGCCATACGTTCTTCCTGTACCGACTGAAAGTGGGAGAGGAGAGAGAGAGGAGAACAAGGATGACTCACTTTAGGGTTGCAAGAATGAAAAACTATATTTGGCATTTAATCGCTCTATTGGCTCAAATACCATTTGGTATGTATGAGCACATTAAAAAGTGTATAATAAACATGAAGAAATTTCATTGCTTAAAACTGATAAAATTTATTAAAATAAGAAAATAAAAAAAAATTTCCAAAAAAAAAAAAAAAAAGGCTACATTAAAAAATCATTTTATTCTGATTTTATAGTAAACTTTTTTCATCACATAACTATACTTTTTTCATACCTTTTAGATCGTTCGAATCATATAAGATGTTTGTCGAACTGCAGAAGAATGAATGATAAGAAACGAATTTTATAATCGGTTATCTGGATTTTAATCATTTATTGACTAACATGAATTTTTCTGTGGTTAAATATGAAATTCGAATTAAGCTTTGCATCATAAACTATCAGATCATGTTATTTATTTATGTACTTGATTTTAAATACTTAGGATCAGAAATTAATTGTCATAATAACATCTTACCTGAAATAAAAAACAGAATTGTGTCTGCCAATAAGGCCTTTGATGGTTTAAGAAATCTGTTTAAATCGCAGTTCATAAGCAGAAAAACTAAATTCCTGTTATACAAAACCCTTATTAGACCTATTTTGGTCTATGGCTCTGAAACATGGAGTTTGGCAAGATCTGGTGAGGCCCATTTGGGTATATTCGAGCCGAAGATTTTAAGGGCTATTCTTGGAGGTGTTAGGGAAAGTGATAGTTGCAGAAGACGGCACAACGCAGAAATAAATACCCAGATATTACAAAATTTATTAAGATCAATAGATTAAACTGGGCTGCTCATTTATTTAGAAGGAATGATTTAAACCCTGTAAAAAGCTCGTCTTGGTAAACCCACAGGGACAAAGAGGAAGAGGACGTCCCTAAATGCGATGGACAGACGCAGTGAGAAAGATTTTGCTGCACTGAAGATTAAGAATTGGAGGACCATTGTCACCCAAGAAAATCTCTTCAAAGGAAAGCCTTGGCACACCTTGGGCTGTCGTGCCATTGATGATGATGATAATGATATTTATTTATTTCCACACATCTTCCATCTAAGCGCAGCAGTTTTGCAGTGTAGTATATATATATATATATATAAAGTTGTAAATAAGATACCTTAAAACTTGAAATTATAAAATTATTGATTAAAATCAACCATAGTTACATTCTCATTTTAACATAAAAAAAAATAAGATAACGGAGAATAATGTGAAAATAAAAGTTATGAATAACATTAAAAATGATCCAAATGAAAAGGATGAATTTATATCTATTGCTACTACCAAAGAATTAATTCTCAGTTCTATTTTTGTCGACAGTATTTTTAAATAAATACGGTAGCTATTTGTAGCCAATTTCTTTCTTAAGTTTTTCGTTAACACTAAAGCCAGTTTCATTAAATATGAAGTGTTAGCTACTATACTAGCAGCTCGTTGTGTCAGGATGGAATACTCTCTTTTAAAAATACTAATCTTTTATTTACACTACGAATACATACATACACTTGGCACCCTGTGCCACTTCTACAATACTATTGATATCTAAAAACCAAAGCCGGTCCCTGACCGTCTGTTTTTATCTGACGCTCCTAGCGTTCACCTTGTGGTCTCGAGATCTCACCGCAACTGCTACTTCCCGCGCTGGACCACAGTTACTGGTCACAGTTATCAGTTACAACCGCGACCTCTCGCGGTTATAATTAAACCATACAGAAGAAGGAAATGTAATTTAAAAATTTTGCATTAGAGCCCATATCTTCAATCCAGTATTGTTTGTAGGCATCTTGTGGAGCCAGAATTGCTGGTAATCGTCTTTGAATTGTCGACGAATTGTTTTTCTAAATTTTCTTTTCCTTGTTATTTGTGTATTTAATTATTAAAATTTAAGTCTAATATTGTTTTATTTATGTATATTTTTAAAGAGATTCTCCGATGATTTTGTTAAGCCCATTTTTAGTGTATTAAGTGTAGAATTAAGCCTCTTTCTTTTCGCATTTATTATGCATTGTAATTTAGATGTAGAAGAAAAAGGCAATTGTCAAAAAAAAAAAAAAAAAAAAGAATATTATTTTTAAAAAAAAAAAAAAACATGTAAATTCCGTTAAAAATATCAATTATAGTTTTAATTAAACAATTGGTCTGTATTTATTTTATTAAGGGTGGTTACTTTGAAACATTTGAATTTTAAAAATATTAAAATTATTATTAAACATTAGAGATTAAAATAACCTCTATATTTATTTTATCAAGAGTGTAAAACTAGTAATAACTTGGTATTTACGAGGAAGCCACCCCAAAATTCTTAGCAAGTCCTAATGGGGGGGGACTCTAAAACAAGACGTGAGGGATATCTCCAAAAGGAGGAACTCCTTCATATCGTAGATTTCTCTTAAAGTTATTCATTTTTAATAATAAGGACATATATCCTATCATAACACTGTTGACAGTAAATGGATACCTGTAGATGTTTTTATGTACTTGTGAAATGAACTACAAAAGTTGTCTACTAACAGTTGGGCTGAAATGTTCATAGGCTGACGCATAGATGGCGCTACTAGTATTAACTCCATATGATTTTTAGTTAGCCCTAACCTTCAAAAGACACGCGTATAAATTTGATAGCTGTTGCACTATTAGTATGTGAGTTATAGCATTTTTAGTGAAGCAACTTTTGTTAGTTTGAAAAAATTGATAAAAAGGAATTTCGTGTATTAATAAAGCATTGCTTTTTGGCGAAAAAAAAAAAATACTATTGAAGCCAAGGCTTGGCTTGATAAACATTATTCGGACTTTGCACCAGGAAAATCAACCGTAGAGAAGTGGTTTGCTAAATTTAAACAAGGCGAAATGAGCACCGAGGACGATGCACGCAGTGGACGCCCCAAACAGGCTGTTACCGACGAAAACATCAAAAAAATAAATTAATAGTTTAAAAAAAACTAAAGATTAAAGATTGCCACGCTGGTATGATTTTTATTTAAGTACATAGCTTAAAATAGAAAATATAATTGAATTATATAATATTCATCCTAAATTATTAGGAATTTGAAAAATCATCAGTTCTCTGGACATGAAACTGTTTGATTATTTATAATATGATTTCCTTTATAAATAATCATAAATCAGTGACTGTTATGCTTATAAAAATCCTATTAATCATTCTACATTTTTACAATCATTGTGGTTAAAGACATTTTATAATTGGGGACAAGTTAAGATGATAATATTACAGTAAAAACTTTTTAATTCAACGTTCTGGACCACGGCCGTGTTGGACAGCATAGTGTAGCATTTTTCCCTTAGGAAGAGATATAGCATTTCTGCCCAAAAGAAAAGGAATGTATGTTCTTTAACAAGTGCATGATAACAATCTATCACTCAAATCTGACAGCAGATAATCAGTGTCATGGATAATGAGACATCATGAAATTAGCGATTGTCTGTTCGACAGGTCGAAACAATTACAGATGGGACATGGACTACGTAATGAGTTGCTGCATGGTGATTATTTATGTTCGATCGACCATGGGCTGAGGAAGTGTCTACTCCAAAGAGAAGGGAGGGAGGCAATTTCCCTCATTTCGCATTTGAGTAGACACTTTCTCAGATCATGGTCTATCACCAATTACGATGCGAACACTCATGGTGTAGTCCATAAGTCGAACAGACAGTCATTAGTACTAATTTCATGAGCTCTCATTATCTATGACATATACGTTCCATTATTCTGTGAACAAAATCTGCAACTGTTCTCATGGGACAAGTGCTTCACTACTAATATCTCATTTCTATCTACATAAAGCAAAATATAACACCTAAATTAAAAGTGAAATAAAACACCTAAAAATATATTTGGAAACTTACAGAGAAATGTTTGATATTTTTATTAGAAACATTATTTTTATCTGTCGTTTGAATTTTTTTTTTTTTTTTTATCTTATCATGAAAAAAAGCATATATTTTTTAATATAACCTTTTTATCATTATTAAAATTGCATGCATATATTTCTGAAAGAATATTCGTAATCCTAGTACTCGGAATAAAACATTTTATCAGAACATGAAAATCGATTCGGAATAGGAACGAAATCTTATGCCATTCTGAATGGAATATTTTCATTTCAAAGAAATAGTTATTTGCAGTGAAGAAATGTAAGAGAATAAACAAGATGTAGCAGAGTTCAAAACAATAAATGTTAGATGTAAAGGAGGAAAAAAAAAAAAAAAAAAAAAAAACAAAACCGGGTTGTAAAATTTTTTACTTACTTGTAGAATATTGTATAATATTAACTTATGTTGTCTTTAAATATAAAGAATACATTGTTACAACATGTTAAATGTTATATTATAATCCTTTTATTCATATCAATGTAGTTTTCCCACGATAAGAGTTGTAGTATTCAGTTCCCAGGAGAGAGGAATGTATGTTCTTTAACAAGTACATAAAACAACCTATCACTTATATTTAACACACAGATAAGCTGTATCGTGGGTATTTATATTACATGCAATTAGTTTTTTTTTAACTAATGAGGACAACCTGTCACTCAAACTGATAGCAGATATTCAGTGTCATGGATAATGAGACCTCATGAAATTAACGATTGTCTGTTCGACTTTCACAGGTCGAAACATTTACAGGCGGAATATGGACTACGCGATGAGCTGTTGCATCGTGATTGTTGATAAACCATGAGCTGAGAGTGTCCATTGCAATTAGAAGGGTGGGAAGCTGACCGCCCCCTTATTGACGGATTTTCTTAAAGGGAGGATTTTGGAGATCTGCGACGAGTCGATAAAAAGTGTTATTTTTCTCTTTTCTGAAAGTGATTGAACAGTCCGGAGATTTCTCTTGTTTATAAAATGAACACCTCGTGGTTTCGTGTATACTCCATATAATTAAGATCTGTCGCAGACGGGCTCCATTAGATTCGCCGTAAACTCGAGAACTCTAAAAATTTCTGTTTTTGGAGTGAACTGCATTTGGGAATCAAATTCAATTCTTTCTTTTTCAATTTTTTTGTAAGTAGAGTTTTGTAAATAATTATTGTAAATAAAAATTAGTGTTCCTATGAACCTGAAAGTGACCCTCTTCTTGAAACCGTTATAGGTCTAGTTTAGGCCGTGAGGTTACAATATAAAGAAGTGGTGATCTGTGTAATTATGTAGAAAGCTATGTAGTCATCACTTCAAATATTGTTATTCTTTTCGAATGCATGCATTTCAAAAGCGGTACAGTCATTCGCAACTAAAACAGAATATTCAAAGTTATCCAGCGTGCAACATAAAGGGCTGCTACATTGCATCTGCTTTTTCATCGCTATGTAGAGCTATTATTCCTAGAGTAGACGGGTTCACTTCCTCTTTCGAAGAAAGATTATACAGAACGTAAAAAGCCTACAGATTTATGGCGAGTGTTCCCACCATAGTTTTTTTTTTTCTTTCTAATGCAGCTGGCAAGCACAGACATGGACGTCTTGGATGCCTTAAGGCAAGTGCTGCTCAGACGTACTCACTTTGCATTACACAGGGGGCGCGTATAACTTGAAGATAAGCTACTGACGCGGAGTAACAATGTCCCCGCAACGCTCTACGATCTTATTAGACCGGGACCTACTTTTTAAAGTGGATTCCGAACCACTACAAACAACCATGGAACCGCCGGGACTCGAACCCGAAACCTGTGGTACCGAGCGCCAGAGCGCTACCACTCGGCCATTCAGGCCCTTTCCCGCCATAGTCAACGGAATAAATTAATTGTAATCCGCATTAAATAGTTCGTATATTATTCAAAGACAGCATTTTATCTCCACCTCATTCTGTTCTACTCAACTCATACTGAAAATTGAACCTTCGATCAAAATAGGTTCAAAAGTTAGATCTATATTAAAGTGCTGAGCAACAATTTAGAAAAAAAAAAAAATTCCATATTTTGATGAACGCTCCTTTAAATTTAAGAATAATTTATGCACAAATTGATAGAAGAAAATATAAAATAGTTTTTTCATGTAGGTATACATATGCTTTTTTTTTTTTGTTTACTCATATTTTTAAAAAAAGAATTAAAAATATTATTCAAAAGGATGAAGATACTATTTCTATTTTTAAATCATTTTAGAATTCTTATAATTTTTAAGTAAATTATGAAAATAATTTTTAAATTTTAATTAATTACTATTTAAGAGATACAGTTCATTTTACATACGCAATTTTAGGATTGCATTTAAGGTTAATATATATATAAATTATATATATATATTAACGATAAATACAAAATTGCGTATGTAAAATGAACTGTATCTCTTAATCTTATCTTTATTATCTTATTATCTTATCTTTATACTTATTTTCTACCATTAGTATATATAAATTATATATATACTAATGGTAGAAAATAAGTGTAATAAAAATTAAAGACCACAAATGAATGTTAAAATATGATTATTATTTAAAAAGATTTTTTCTTCGATTTTTAAAAAATTATTAGATATACAAGAACTAGGTATGAAATTATAAATTAATTTCAATATTCACCATACACAAGTGTAATTGTCCATATATCGAACACTACACCAGTTGTTTCCAAATTACGGTCTGCGACAATGCGGACATGTGGTTATTATTATACGGCTAGCTGACTTTTTTTTTAATAATACAAAATAAAATCCCATGTTTTTATTTCATGGAAAAAGAAAACATAATCATTGACGCTTGCGTCGTAGACACACTGGACCTATACCAGAAATTATGGTTTGAGGAACAATTTTCTATGACAGCATGAGCATAGCATAGTAAAAACATTTACTGGACCATGTGATTCTGTTATATTTTTTTGTATTGTAATTTTTCTGAAAATGGGAGGTAGAAGCTGTATAATTTATTTTATGCACAATTTCGTCGTTATCAAAGACCTTGACAGCAAATTTATACGTCACACTGGTGATTGAAGTGGTTGTATTGCAATTTTTGATCACTATTCGATAGTGTTTTAAAACAGGATTACATGTGTCTCTAAAACACTGTTGTCACTCAATGTGCGAAACAATGTCGACTTATTACCTTGGCCTACGAGTTCACCAAATCTTCCTTCATTGAGCACGTATAGGATATTATTGGACGCCAAATCCAGCATTACCCACAAACTACATATTGACTTGACAGACTAAGTGCACCCACAAAATGCATACGACAACTGTACGATGCAATGCATATGATGAATTGCATTAAAAATCGTGGACACTCATTGGTTATTAACGTACTACCATTTCATATTTGAAATGGCTCTTCTGTAATGGTTTGATTTTGAAACTTTGAAGAAAATAAAAATGTTTCCTAGACAAATACTTTGCCTAAATTTCCTTCCTCTATAAGTTCTTTATGATGTAGGTATTTCCTTTTTCATCAATGCGTATTTTTTTATTTTTGCCCTCGTTTCCATTTTAGTTCAGATGTAATACAATGTAGTATAACGCAGCCTATTTTTCTATTGAGCCACTGTAATCAAGATATTCTGTACGATCCCATAAATGTCGAATTACAAAGAGTTCATTGTACTTATTTCAGGGTTAATTGTGTACTAAAATTTAAGCAAATTCTTAAAATTTGGCGCATCTAGTTCATAAATTTTCATGTTAACCATTCTAAAAATGTAATGCCATTTTTATCTGGAAATACGTGCGTCTCTTTCAGTAAGATTAAATTCTTTATCTTTGAAATAAAAATGCTAAAGCTCATATGAATTTTGTAGTCAGTGGTAAAACACAGCATAATAAAAACATTTACTGGACCATGTGATGCTCAGCTTTAATTTTTATATTGTAATTTTTCTGAAAATGGGACGTGGAAGCTGTCTAATTTATTTCATGCATAATTTTGACTTGATTTGACTGGGTTCTTTGAGATGTATGCTCGCTGATGACATAATTTCGAAAATTTGACATGCAGTTCAGAAAAATTTCAGAGGAAAGATGTCAGATTCATTCTTATAATATTCTGATCGCCTGTTGTCTTTTAGAAAGATGGTAATATAACGTTTGCTATCATTCTCAGTGAATTTGAAGGGCACTATCTTTTGGAAGGGGAGACTTTTTACTCATCTGTAGAAGTTCTCCCCATATAAAAATATAAAGCTTCAAAATTTGAAAAATATGTATTCGTCTAAATGCGGAAAATTTGAGGTTTTCTTCTTATTAGAGTTTTAAATACATTTATGTGAGCACAAAATTACTTTGACAATTCAAAAATAAACTAAAGTAAAATGTTATAAGCGTCGTCCATATTTGAATGAGTGAGTAGCGAGAGTCTGTCAGAACGCTTTCCAAATATATTTGTTTTAGTAAGTAATGAAAACACAAAGCATGCAAAAGCCTTTGCTAGATCTTGAGGAGATAAAATTTCCTCTCCCATTCCGCTTTTAGTCACGCATCAAAGGATTTATGATCTTTCGAAAGCCTACTGCAAGGGTTTACTTTTCGAGATCACTCCGAAATGCTTGGAAAGAGCACTTGTGATCGACACTTGAAGCTCACGCATTCAGATTCGGATATGATTTCAGCCATTTCTCCCTTCGATTGTGATTTTTGAATATCTACAAAAATAAAGCCATACTAAAAATTCTCGTAATTAACACTTGAGTTCGAAGTTGAATGGTTTTGTGGAGATAGCAATCAACCACAGGCAGGCACTTTTTTTAGTTTTAGCTCATTTTGTTAACTGAAACCTGGTAACATCTGTTTGGTTGACACTTGGCCATCTTAGTGGAAGACTTAAAATTGTTCTTTAACTAAAAATTTGCCACGGGGATGGGGAGATTATATGTCGTATGTACCAATGTTTTACTTATAAGTAATCAAATGTATTATTATGAATCGAATCAGTAACTCATATATATCTCAAACATAGCTCAATTCCTACAAAGTTTACATTTTCAAGACCACCTATTTGTGAAAGGTTGATAAGTTCAATAATGATAACCCGACCTGCCCGAAGGCTTACGGAGAACTGCATGACCAGAAGCGCAGACAGAACCAACTCAGGGCTACCAGGATTCCGCCTTATCCGGCTCCACGGATAGGGTGATATGTAATAAGTACAACAACCCCACCGCCTTTGGCTGCCCTCAACTGGGCTTGTTATACTCCAGGGCATCAACGTCCACGCTACAAAACGTGTTCGAGAACACCCGCGGAGATGTATGGGTCTCTTAGCCGTCTTAAGTGACGTTTCCAGGGGGCACCACGAGGAGGTGGACCCAACACGCCCCCTTGAAAGGTTGATAAGTAAAACAAGTTTATTCAAAGTGGCCAGAGCATAGAGTGGATGAAACGCCAGGATAAAAGTTTTTATGGCACATATGCTTTAGCCATAATCTCATTAAAAATGGGTTATTATGAGGAAAACGAAAAAATTTTTTGTCACGACAGTGATACTTGCTTTTACCATTATTAGAACCATACGCAGAACAATAAGCCATTTTGTACAGAAATTAACACAAAATGACTAAAATATAAAAACTGCGCCTGTTATTTTACCACGTTGTACATGAAAATCAATTTTAATCAGAAAAATTAAAACAATATTAAAAACCAATTACTATAGATTCATTCGTTTATACAATAAAAATTTAAAAAGCAAATCCATCCATCTAACTGTACACCAATTATTACAGTAATATTCCATTTTTTTTACTCTTATTCAAGAGAAACAAGTTTTATCTGATTCATTTTTTTGATAAACGTTCTGTTATTAGCAAATTAGTTTATGTAGTCAGAAGTTAGTTTATCACATGATAAGTCATCACATACTTTTTTTATGTACTATTATCAATAATAGATGGCACTACTTATCGGTATTCTGGATCTGCAGTGCAGTGCCATCTATAAGTGAAATAGTTAAACTAAAAACTATACATTTTAAATTTTATTTATTAAACTTTCTTTAAAAATACTACTTATTTTTTTCAATCCGAAATAGTAAATTTTTTTGTCAGATTTTTAAGAAAATACTGTTATACATGGTAGAATCTATAATAAATGCTAATATTTTTTCATTCCAATCCTTCTGCTTCTTTGGCGAGATGTTTTGGTGAATAAAGCGCAAGACTTGGCTAAATCAGCTTTTATATACGAAATATTTCATTAATTTCTGTGAACTACTTTTCGCTCACTATGAAACACATTTTCATTTTAGTATTTATTATTTATTACAATATTCACAAAATAATTAATACATAATTGGAAAGAATTCTGTAGGGTTATCATGAACCATGAGATTCATTTATCGCCCTCTTGGCGATAGGAATTTGGCGGCATATTTCGGAGCATGGCGGCCGACCTCCTGTGGGGAATTATCTCCCGAATAAATTGTATCTTTGACTTATATTTCTTGTGACAAACTGTGAAGTATGACACCCAGGCTGTGTTGAAAATAATTAGTAGCATAGTAAAAAAAGTTGGTGAGTTAAAAAGTTTTGTATTTTTGGAGTTTATGGTAAACGTAAAATTTGCATTAAGTAGTATTAAACTGGGAATTTTATTAAAATGGAATAAATGCAGAACTTATCAAGTCACATAAGAACATAAGTAACACATAAGTCATGTAAGAACTGAAGATTGTTTAGTTTCATTTCATTATTTGCTATTGTTCTGAAAAAGGAAATAAACTCTCAATTAATATAGGTTAACTTAATTTATTAAGAATCTGCGAACTAAATAATTTATTCTTCTATTCAATAAGGAACCCAAGAATCATTTTTCGTATTCTGGTTGTTTCACTTATTGAATTGTTTATTCATTTCTCAATTATTGCGTTCAGATAATCGTTTGCAGTTGCTTTGTTTATTTTAATTTATTTCTATTTTCCACATTGCAGAACTTATAATATTTATCGTCTAGGATATTTGATAATTGGAAAAAACCAGTAAACTTAGATTGAGAAAATTTGTCCACCAAACATTTGATCCAAAAATTAATTGATTTTCAAAAGATTTGATGAGTCTAGTAATATTAGGTTAGGTTGCTTATATTTTCTATGGATTTCATGGTTAAATAACATTCTCCATTTTTGATTCTCTTTAACTTGACCAAAAATATTTCAAAGTATTTTTCTTTGAAAGATTAAAGTCATTCTTCATCTGCCTTTGTTAATGGCCAGTAAGGGTTGCCGTACAATGTGATAGGTCTGACAAGAGTTGTATTAAGATTCCTTTTTTCTTGAAATGTAAGAATTTGGATTTTCATAAAATCTTTAAACAATGGTAACATCTATTAGTCTTAGATAATCTATTGCCAATTTCAAATTTAACATTACGTATCTCGGTACTATCATCTCCAATGATAAATTGGATTAACTAGAATTAATTAATTTAATTTGGAACTGTGGAACAGGTAAGTTTAAGATTAAGGACACTGATTTTAATTCATATTAACAGATAAAATCTGAATTAAATGGAATTAAATGTTCGAATGCAATGTAAAATGGCAAATTTTGAAAAAAAAATTGTTTTTAAAGTATTCGAATATTTTCTTAATTTTTGTTTTTCTTTTAAATCTGAATTAAAATTGGTGCAGCGGTAAAAATATAGAGGACTTTATGAAATTATTTTTGATAATTTTTGAAATATTTCTGATATACGAATTGATTTTTTTCAGAAGCTGTTTGTTGTATTCTTTGCAGTGGTATTACTATATGTGCCGCGCTCAACACTACATAGCGTAGAAAAACTTCAAGTATGTAAGGCATCTGGAAAGCCTTTTTGTTCTTTAAGTCCATTTTAAACTGTATTAGGTATGAAAAACCTATTTATGTAAGATGTGTCATAAAATACTTCTATTGATAAATGATTTAAAAGGCACTGTGGTTTCACACTGATGAAAAGCCGTACTTGTGTGAAATGTGCCATAAAGCATTTTCTCATAAAGGGAGTTTAAAAAGACATTTAATCTGTCACACCATAGGAAAACCTCATGTATGTGATATGTGCAATAAAGTCTTTTCAGAAAAATCCCGTTTAAAAAGCCATTGCCTTGTTCATATGAAAGAAAAGCCTTATGTATGTGAGATATGTGGCAAGGCATTTTCATTGGAAAGATATTTAAAAAAGCACAACCGTATCCATTTAGAAGAATTACAGTTCGAATGTGAAGTGTGCCATATAGTATTTCAAAAGAAAGGAATTTAATAAGGCATTACTTCACTTATCATCAAGATTGGCGCTTCAGGCCCATGGTGGGCCATGGCCATCTGTGGAAGATGCGTCGGTTCTAGTCTAGTCTGTGCCAGAAAGTCTAGTCTAGTCTGTGAAGAGAAAATGGAGGTGAATTTTAAAAGTTAAGAATTTAAAATGTTGCCGAAATTAATAATAATGACAAAATATTTGTAAATATAATTATTTGGATCTTTTCTATAATATTTTAATTTTTTAAAAAATATATGAATTCAAAGATTTTTTTCTGGGATATTTTAAAAGACATCAACTGAAAATAATAATAATTTAAAAATTTCCATTTAAATTTTGATGTGAACTAAATGTTTTAACTGTATATTATGTATGAATATTATTATGTATATTAATATATATTATTAATAATATTATAATTTATATATATTATAATGTAATATATGTATATTAATATTAATATATAACATAATACATATAAATTATATATATTATAATTTATATGTATTATAATGTATTAATGTATATTATTATACATTATTTTTAAATTATTAATTTTTTTAATTTGATGTTTTATACTGTTGTTTGACGATTCTTTATTGTCATGTTAATTGCGTTGATAAAATGTTTCAGAATTTTTAATGTGTATGATCTGCTCTTTCAAAATTATAATTATTATTATAATTTTTATTTACATTTGTAATGAAATGTGAGTGACTCGTTTGTTTAAAAGTGCCACTAGAATCTTAATTTGTTGCTTTAATTGAGCTGAATATAAATGAACTATTTCGATTTATAAACTTGTTGTGTTTTATTCAGTTGCTTTCTTGTGTTGTTGTTGTTTCTTATCCCACTTGGCTGGCCAAGCCCACACGTACTCACGATTGAAGGGTCTGCCATTCAGGTCCCAAATTTGTGAATGCCGACGGCACGCGGTGTGTCACCCACCCAAGTACTGACCGCGCCCAATGAAGCTTGACTTCGGTGATCTAACGAGAACCGGTATATTCAGCATGGTATGGCCGTTGGCTGCTTTCTTGTTATCCATCAAATGAGAAAAACTTCAATAATGCAACCCATGATGGTCTAAATAAGTTGTTTTTGACAGGATTCCTTTTTGTCAGTCAGATGCAATTCAAAGATCCGTTTCTGAAAATAAGAAAAAAAAAAATATATATATATTTTAATTAATATTTTATTTATTTTCTACATACCGTCAAAATAGTTCAGGGAAGATACTTTTTTTCAAATTTATATTAGATTTGTTATGATAATTTTAACTAAAGTTTAATACATTACCCAATTATTACATTATTCTCAACTTGTTGTGTTTCATTCGGTTGCTTTCCTGTAATCCATCTAAAGAGTTAAACTCCAATAACGCAAATAGGGATTGCAATACCGGGATACCGAATACCGGTATTTTGAGCTATTTGTGAAATTTTGTAGCATCTGTATTCACAAGTTTAAATACCATTTTTCGGTATTTACTAGAAATATATATATATGTGAAAGAATTCTTATCTGTGAAATTCTTATTCAGAATTCTTATCTGTGAAATTCTCATTCAGAATTCTTATCTGAAAACTAGAAATTTTTATCTGTGAAAACAAGGTTGTAGTTGTGAAGAAAGTGAGTAATATTTCGATATTTTTTAAATTGGTGAGTTTGTTATTCACATTGTATTTGCATATTATACTTTAGATTTCAAAATATTTTTCAGATTTATTATATATATACTCATAAGTAATACCCCATAATAATGAATAAGAATAACTTTAAAGAACATAAAAAAAAAATCAGTTGATAATACTTCGATTTGGTTTCATTATTTATATGATGAAAAGAATATGGTGGCACAATGTAAAAAATGTTCAAGAGTTATTAAAGTGAATGAAGGAAGTACAAGCGGAATCCATACACATTTCAAAACGAAACATGACACAAATTTATTAAAGAGGAAAGAATCTAATTGCGATGAAGATACAAACTTAAGCACAATTTCTAAGCCCAAGCCATCAGAAATTTTAGATTATTTAGAAAAAAAAGATAATTTGGATGAAATTATAAGTAACATGACAGCATTAGATGGTTTGCCATTTCGAGTGTTTTTTGTGATATTTGCATTCTCTAATAAAACTGGCAAATAAAACAAAAAATACCTGTGTTTTCTTTCTTTTCCTAAAATTACTACTACCGGTATCCCGGTATTAGGATCTAGAAAATACCGGAATACCGGTATTGAACTTTTTGTCCGATATTGCAATCTCTAAACTCAACACATGATGTTCTAAAAGAGTAGTTCTTAATAGGACTTCTTTTGTCAGTCAGGTGTAATTCACAAATTCCATCCGACAGTAAGAAAAAGAAAAATTTTAAGTAACATTTTATTTATTTTCTACATACCATGGAAATAGTTCAGGGAACAGATTTCAATAGACTTAACATATCAGCATCGAAATACATCGCAATATCATCATTAATCAACTGCCCAGAATTAATTCCATCTATAACAAAACTAATTTTTAAATATCACCAAAGAAAGCATCTTAAGAATCTCTTTCAAAAAATGGTGTCCCAGATATATTTCTTCGATAATACTTTTTTTAATCTGCTATCTCCGAACTGATTATGGTTAAAAAATTTCTCATAATTTACCATTTCCATAAATTCTCCACCCTCTGGCTGTTTTGTCATATTTCTTCCAAAAAATAGTCATCAATTTCTACATCACCATTTCATTTTCCACCTACTAATTAAATCCCTTCAGCGGACAATAAATCCTCCTACTCAGAAACTAAATGCATACAAATTAGGGATTGCAGTCAGGGTCGGATTTTCCTGTAGGCTAACTAGGCTTCAGCCTAGGGCCTCAAGATTAAGAGAGGCCTACATTCAAATTGTTAGCAAAATTAGAATTACACTATTTTAAAAACAGTAAACACTAAAACACTGAATCAAAAATAAGAAGAAATTCTACACACATGAATAATAAACAAACATAATAAGTAATTTACAAACTTAAAAATGGGAGGTTAAAGGGCCTCATAAATCGAGCAGCCTAGGGCCTGATTCCGGCCTAAATCCGGCCCTGATTGCAGTCTGTCAGCCATTCACTTAAGGGCCAAATTATTAAGTCATAAGGTTCTATCACGTAAACTCGATTTTTGTATATATATATATATATATATATATATATATATACACACACACACACACTGGTGTGCAAAACTCAAGCAACAGGTTTTTTTTTTTTTTTTTTTTGCCATAAGTCCACGAGAAATCATCTGAGAGACATGACATTCAGAAATGAGGAGAGTATTATGTACGTAAAGGATGACGGAAGTATCGGCGCTGAAAAAGAAATACAATGCATACGTTATGGAATCAAACAAAAACAAGCTTTATTGAACGCATAGTATCGTAATTTATGATTGTCTATCCAAGAGGAAGAACAAAAAAAGCAGATGTTTCGTAATATGGGATATGCCCTCCCCTCACTGCAATGGTTGCTTCGCACCGTCTCCGCATACTCAGAACCAGCTGGTGCAACATTTTTTGCGGTAGGAGTGTCCATTCCTCAATCAGCATCTGTTTGAGTTGTTGGGTGTTCTCCGGAGGATGTAAGCGTGCTGCAATGCGTCTCCCCAAAGCATCCCACACATGTTCGATGGGATTTAAATCTGGGGAGTTCTCAGGCCAATCCATTCAAGTGATATCTTCTTTCCACTAGCTCCTCAATAGCAAGAGTCCGATGTGGCCGGGCATTATTATCCATAAAAATGAAGTCTGGGCCAATGGCACCTCGGAACAGACGCACATGGGAAAGGAATACCTCCTCATAATAGCGATCCCCGGTTACAGACACTCTGCCGAAAACGTGGAGCTCAGTTCGCCAGTTGAGCAAAATGCCTCCCTAAACAAGAACTCCAGAACCACCATAACGGTGTCTTTCCTGGAGGTTACTGGGATAAAACCGGTCCCGACCTCTCTCCAAACGCATCGAGAATCGCTTCTCGTACAGAACCGACTCTTCTGTAAAGAGAACACGACTCCATTGATCAGTTGTCCAGTTTTTGTGCTCTCTGCACCACTGTAAACGGTGGCCAACTTTCAACGGGAGGCAGCGTTCAGGACGGCGGGCGAATAGGACCACTTTGTGAAGGCATCTGGCCACAGTAAACCGCGACACTTGTCGCCCCGTTGTTGTACAGAGTTGCTGAGCAATGGCGCTTGCTGACTGCTGTCGACCTCTTTTCGCCTGCAGGACGATATATCGGTCATCCCCTGCAGTTGTCGTTCGTCGCCACCACCAACCTTTCTAACAGCTGGAGCTGTGGTTTGGAACGCTTTCCAAGCTCGCGAAACGACACTTTTGTTGATTCCGAACTCTGCAGCTACACTGGTGACAGTACGCCCCTCCTCCAGCTTTCCGATCCTTCTTCCACGTGTGAAGTCGTCCAGATGGTTTCTTCTAGGGGATATTTCACGAACTGACTCACTGGCACTTGCAGTGAATGTGTTGAATTGCGTCTCCTCCTTCTTTTTATTCTGCTGTTGAGTTGCGCTCGCCGACATCACGCGTTTTGCGTACGCTCACTTCGCCTCTGACGTTTCGTTCCTGATATTTGCATACGCATGAAGTTTCTACTGACTTACGTGTTCATTGTACTGATCTCCAGACCTCCTTTTCTGCAATTTCATGGCTATATGCTAATTTTTTACATTGCTGCTTAAGTTTTGCACACCCGTGTATATAAAACAAGCCACAAAGCCAAATTGTTTTTCTTCAGTCCTACACCTTACCGATTCTAAACGGAATTCTATTTTGTCTACTCCATGTTGTTGATATACGTTGCTAGATACGCTTTTGAATTAGATCCAGTCATCTAGCGAGCAGAAATAACATGGTTTATGTTATCTTGAGGGTAAATGATAAAGTTATTCTCAGGATGTTATAATTGATTTCTTTTGAGTTTTATAAGCATTTCTTTTTGTTTAACTAATTTTTTTCGGTTTTTATGAATTTCCTAGTTTACATGTTTCACATTATGTTGTTGTATATTTTGTATACATTTTCGTGTTCCTTTATTATCTGCCAATGCAATTCAAGCCTTTCAACCTTTTGATATTTATGTTGGTCTAATGATTTTCAGGTTCGCGGCTGCAGATCATGTGCACTTCCAATCTTGAACAATATATATATATATATATATATATAACAATCCTGAACAATATATATATACTTGAATATATGTATATAAAGTTGAAGGTAATTGTTCAAGATTGGAAGGAAATATATATATAAAAAGTTGAAGATAGGTGTTCAAGATTGGAAGGAAATATATATATATATATATAGTGTTAAAGAACACAGTTACACAGTTTCTTTATATTATCGTGCTTCAACAATAGCGGTTTTGAACTTTTATAGCCCAAGTTCTACTACTAAGTTGAATAAAGATGTCACGTGCCTGAACGCGAAGTGTTCATCTACTCAATGGTACGTGATGGCAGTAGGAATGAAAAGACATGATAAATAGATAGTAGTAATCGTATGAATTGAGAGAAAAAAAGAAGAAACTAAGAAAAATGTAAATCATTGGTGATGAAAACGTAACAAGAAATTTATGATCAGTAAAGAGTACAGATCAATGGAGCAAAAAGCAGAGCAGGAAAGAATATGCGTTGGAGTAAAATATCTAAAAAGCGATAATTGAGCAGAAAATTATGGTGGTTTAAGGCTTCGATTCCATTTAGAAGTAGAGAAGGGCACTTGTATTTTCCATTCAATCGCCTAAATATAGTTTGTGCCTTGATGAGAGGGCTTTCGTGAGTAGCAATGGTGTTGAAGAAATTTCTAAAAGTTTCGTAATATAGTTGTCAATAGAATCAATTTTTAAATATTGATGAATTGTAGAGTTGCGGACAATCCAGGGTGCACCAGTGATGATACGAAGAAGTTTGTTTTGAATAATTTGTACAGATTTCTTGTTAGATTGGGCAGCTAGACCCCAGATTAGGGCAGCATAGGTAAGGATAGGCCTAAGAGCTTGTTTGTAGAGAAGAAGTTTGTTTGACAAAAGTTAATTTAGAAAAATTTATTAATGAATGGTAGAGTGAGATAAAAATTTTTTCCAACATTTTTCTTTGATTTTTTGAATATGAGCTCGAAACGTAAGTTTATTGTCTATAATTAAGCCGAGATATTTAATGTTAGTCGCCCATTCAATTTGTTGATCAAAAAGGGAGAGATTAATATATGGTTGTCTGGCGTGTCCTTTTTCGAAAAAATGATGCCTTGAGATTTAGAGACATTAATTGCTATGCTCCATTTAGTTAGCCAATCCTTTTAGAATATTCAGAAAATTTTGAAGAGTATTGATGACATAAAGAATAGAAGCACCTTGGGCAAGAGCAGCAGAATCGTCAGCAAATAGTCAAGTGGAAATGTTAGTGCATCGAGGAAAGTCGTAGGTAAAGATATTGTAGAGAAAACGTCTGAGCACGCTTCCTTGAGGTGTACCAGCACTAATACGACCAATTGTGGAGAATTCATTATGAAGTCGAACTTGAAAGGTTCTATTTTTAAGATAATTTGTAATGATAAGTGTGATCCAAGTTGGAAATTGAAGTTTGATCCTTTTTGTAGATCAGTCCATCGTGCCGCAGTCGATCGAAAGCTTTTTTTGACATCTAGAAAGACACCTCCTGTAAAAGTTTATAGTTATATCCTTCAGTGATGATATTGGTGACACGGGCGAAGTTGATGACAAGTTGAGTGATGTTGACGGAATCAAATTGTTCTGGCTGGAATTATGGAATTTTTATCTCAAAAAGAAGTAATATGTTTCACTAAGAGTTTTTCGTAAAGTTTTCTTACAGCTAAGGAGACAGATGGGGCCCAAGTTCAAAACCTCTATTGTTGAAGCACGACTTTGTTTCTTTTGAAACTTTTAGATCTGGCAACAACGTATAGCTGTCCACTTGTACTCTACGTTTCCTGTAGCACACACACTCTATAATGTTTACAATATATATATATTTTTTTTGGTATAATCTTTGAATTACTGTAAAAGTTTAAAAGAAATCTAATAATATTCGCCGTATTCAACAATTAATGTAAACCTAAACGAACTGGCGAATTTTGTGAGGTACCGGATTCTTAATATTTTTTTTTTTTTCTTATCTTTAATTTTTCTACTTATTTATTAAAAATTTACTTACACTAAAAATAAATAAACTTGCATACATTTAATCATTAAGAATTCTTTTAAATAAAATAAAATTAGTTATTTTGATTCTCTTCATAGCGATTTTATTCGTGTAGAATTTAGACTGTTAAAGTGTTTTTATTATTTACATAAATGTTCTCTTTTACTTATTTAAAGTTTGGAAGTATCTATATTCAATGCTGAATGCCGATTTTTCTCTCTGCAATATAATTTTACCATATTTACTGTTTGAAGTTTTTAAGATAAATTTTATCTAGTTTTTCTTTAATTTTAGTCATTTAAAAACTCGTTATGTATATAAATTTTAGAAAATTAGAAGATTGTTCTTTTATAATATGAGATACTTTTACTTTGTAATGTGGTTTACTTTTGTAATGTGGGATAAGTACAAATCATTATATTAACTGGTGTTAGATATAATATACTACTTATATCAAATTTTGCATGTGCTGATAAATGGTATTGAGTTCTAAAAAAATTTTTAAAAATCAGTAAATTTCATTTTTAATATCCTTTTACTATCATTCCGTATCATTAAAATATCCTGATCAATAAGTCAGGGGCTGCTAAAAATAGCCAACTTCATTAAAATAATCTTTAATAGTTAACAATAAACATTTTTTTTCACATACAAACACAACAAAATTTTAGGAATCATCATTAGAATCTAAATCATGTGGATTAATACTTTCTATAACAAATAAAGCATTTATTAGAAACTAAAGATAACAACAGGAAATTTTGTATTCTTAATATGGTCTAAACTTAATAAATTTGTTGAATTAGTGATTAAATATTGAGGCACTGCAAGTGTTGTATAGTTACCAAAATAGCTCTCTAATGCATGTTTAAATTTTTTTTCAAGAAGAAAAGAATTAAAATTTAATTTTTTTAATATTTTAGCTGAAACATTTATTGTGGCAGTGAAAGCAAATATTATATTTCATAAATTATTGCATTTTAAGTGTATATTGTTTATAATAAACCAAATTATGTTGTTCTAAATTTTGAAGACTTTGATTGGCAAATACATTAATTTTTATATTTTATTTATCTAGATTTGTAAGACAAATAGAGCTTTTATATTTAATTTATTTTATTTCATAAGAAGTACTTCAATATTCCAAAATTTAATTTTATGTTGAAATCCAAAACATACAAACATTGGCCTGTATTTTTTTTTTAATCTAGTTGTTTCTTATGTATTATGAAAAATAAATATTCATTAAGAATTTAGGGATGTTCATAAGCAAATTTTAAGTTGAAAGGAGAGTAAAAATCTAACAGTGGTTTTCAGTTTAATATAAATAAATTAATGACACCTATTACTTTAAATTGGATATTAAAGAATTGATGAGCATTTTTTTTTTATATACAGCACAATTTTCTTTCAATATTTTTCAACTGCTTATTTAATTTTTTAACTACTTATTTAATTATTTAGATGTTTTTTTAATTTTTAATTGCTTTTATTTATAAATACTTCTTTAAAGTTCACTATCATTCATTAATACATAGGTTAATGGAGCATAAATTTTTGTTTTCTAATGTTTAAGAATGTATATCCCTTTAAAAATAAAATGTGAATGTGGATTTCCTCATCCATCATAGTAACTGTTTTGTTTTCAGATGATTTTAGAAAGGTTTTTGCTTTTAATAATTCTAAAAGATTTTTAAGAAGATAATTCAATTTGTGGATTAGTAATCAAAAATTAATATTTATCTTAAAAGCTCTTAGAATGAGGAATAACTATATATCTTTTATCGTATAAAAAAATTGTAAGTACAGGGATATATAGAGTTTAAAAGAGAAAAAATACATTGTATCTGAGATGAAATTTATTATTAAGTACCATTGTATTATCTACATATCACTTTCATTTGATTTAATAAAGTATTTTTTTAATGAAGCAAATTAGTAACTTTTTCTAGTAAATTGATTACTGAATCAAACAGGTTGAAAAATGGGAAATCTTTCTTGAGCAAAATAAATTTTTCAGCATTTCTTTTCTAATATTATTAATTGTAACCGCAAAGTTATTTACCTATAAATTGTTAACTTTATTTTCTATAAAACACTGTTATTTTTCCATTGCTGTAAAAAGTAAAAGTAAAATTGTAGGCATGGCAAGCCAGGGAGGAAAATTGTAGGCATTGCAGGTTTAAGTAATCTTGGACTTTTCAAATTTAGTATGCTTTCTTTTTTTTTTCTTTTTCCATCATGAATTTCTTCTTTCCATGTATTCTTTTGATTATTCATCTTGAAAATAAGCTCACAAACAATAAATGAAAATTAAAACATGTCAGTGTCTATATAAATAATTAATTCAGATTTTAAAATTATACAAAATTTATAAACTTACTTTTATTTGACTAAAAACAAAAATTTACACATATCCTGGAATGCTTTGTAGTAAAAATACATTTTTGATTTAGTGCTCATTTATAAATATTGAAGTATTCAGTCTTTCTTTTTATTGTTATATAGCAGAATTGAATATTTATAAATCATATATACTAAACTAGCATTTAATTCCCCATTCTGTAACACTTGGAATTACAGTTTTTTTCCTTTTGAATTTTCTTATTATTATTTACTTTCTGCATAGGTAAAAATTATTTTTAATTATTTTTAATTAAATAAAAATTGTACTTCTTTATTGTAAAATAACTTGAAATTTTTCAAGAATAAATCACATTTATTAACATGTTGCAATACTCATACAGCAGTAAAAAAATTTAAATAGGTTAGATAATAAATGAGCTAAAATTTATGATGTAACAATGTAAAATTTTAAATTTTGAGGTCGTCAATTCTTTTTTTTAGATATGATTTTTACCTTTGTGCTTAGCTGGAAAATTATAAAACAATTTCAATAAATTATTTTTAATTAAATAAAACAATTTTTAATGTCAGCTATAAAATAAAATTATGCAAATCATTCAACAAATGATTTAATGAACAAGTTTAATAATAACTATCTTTGTTATTTTAATTGTTTTTAATATCTTTTTTTAGTTATGTCAAAATTTGTTCTATTATATAAGCTTCAAATTTATTTTTATATTCTAAACTTTTTTTTTTTGCACATATTTTTTTATATGACTTATTTATAAAAAAATAAATATGAGAATAGTTTTTTAATCGAAATTTCAAATGTCATTTCTGATGAAATTGATATTTATGGATATTTTTTATTTTATAATAAACTTTATTTAATTATATTGTTTTTCACATTGGCTATTAGTACAAAGCAATTTGCATAGGAAAACTGTATGATTAAATTGCTAGTATTATTTATATTCCACAAAAAAATGTATTGTGTGGGCCCTCTGAAAGAATGGTATTTTATTAAATTTTTTTTGCCTATTACAGGTATATGTGCTACCATATTTTATCTATATATAATTTGTTTCTATGTTAAAACTACATTCATTGGTTAATACTAAAATGTTGGGAAACAAATTATATTAGCCTTTATGGACTAAATGTTATTGGCATTTTTTAGAAGTTATCTAAAGTAATTAAAAATACTTTGTAACATTAATCAAAAATACTTAAATAAAAATATAGATGAAATCTGTGCTAAAAGTAAGATGAAGATATAGGTGATAATTCGACATGTATCGAAATATCTACTTAAGTCATTGCATATATAACTTCATTATTATTACGTTAATCTTAAATTCCGATTTCAGATATGGATGTTATCGCTATTTCTAGGTCCAACATCGAAATACTGATTTTCAGAATTTGTATAACCTACTCGGAGTTGATCGGCGAATCCGAGTTAGAAAAGCCAACATAAATAAAATCATAAAAACAAGTAATATAAAAAAAAAAATTTTAAGTACTACTTTTACTACCTACTATTTTGTTTTTTTTTTTACTACTTTTTTCACTATATTGCAGAAAGTCCTTTATAAATAATTTTCATTCAGTTTTTAAAATTTATCTGGCGCCATCTATTGGTAGATATATGCAACTTAAATCTAAAAAACTTAAATTAATTAATTAAATTAATATTTGAAAAAACTGTATTAACATCAAATGTCATCCACTACAAGTTTAAAAAAATGTATTTGAACTTAAGTGGAGGAATAAAAAGTATTTTATGAACAATTGATAATTTGAACAAGATATATATAGGGAGAGTGTGAGCTAATAGAAGGAATTGAATAATGATTATAAACAACTTTAAGATATGAATTATAAGTAACATTAATATCTGTTTGCAAAAATTTATTTCTAAGTATCACAATACTCTTTAATTGTGTAAATTAAAATAGGTCTATAATAAAATAGATGGCTTTGTACAATTAATTTTAATGAAATATGAAGTATTTTTAATGTCTGATTATTGTTATTATTTTTTTTTTACAGGAGCTGTATGCTGTTTTCCTTATTTATGTACAGCACAATGCAGCAAAAATTAACAACAACGACCACAAAAAAAATGAGCTTTACGTTTGTAATAAACGCAAGAAGACATCACTAAAAGGTAATTTATAAAGCTAAATACTGTGTTAAAACAAACTTTATGTATGTGAAGATGTGTGACAAAACAATTTCATTAACGGGTGATTCAAATAAACGCAATGGGATTCGTACTGGAGATAAACCGTTTTCATGTGAAACATGTCATAAAACTTTTTCACAAAAAAAGAATCTCAAAAGACATTATCTGTACCACAAAAGACCTCATGTGTGTGAGGTTTGTAAAAAAGGATTTTCAGAAAAATCGCGCTTAAAACTTCATTTTGTTGTTCATACTAAAGAGAAACCTTATGTATGCCAGATGTGTGACAAAGCATTTTCATTGGAGATCTATTTAAAAAGGCATTGTGCCATTCATACCGAAGAGAAACGGTATGTGTGTGAAAAGTGCCAGAAAGCATTTTTAAGAGAACGGAATTTGAAACGGCATTACCTTGTTCATACCAAAGAAAAACCTTACGTGTGTGAGGTGTGTAAAGAAGCATTTACATTGGTAGGTGAATTACAAAAGCATTTTCTTATGCATCCAGAAGTAAAACAGTTTAAATGTGACATATGCAATAAAGCGTTTTCAAGTAAAAGGGTCTTAAAAAATCACTATCTCCTTCACAGAGAAGAAAAAATTCACGTGTGCGAAGTGTGTAATAAAGCTTTTTCACAAAAAATATACTTAAAAAAGCATTCTTTATGTCACATAAAGGAAAAGTCGTTTGTTTGCAAGACATGCTATAAAGCGTTTTCAAGGAAAGGTGAATTAGCAAGGCACCATCGTGTCCATACTAAAGAAAAACCATACATTTGTGAAGTGTGTGATAAAACGTTTTCAGATAGAAGAAATTTAAAGGACCATTATGTTATTCATACGGGAGAAAAACCATATGTTTGTGATGCATGTGGTAAAAGTTTTTCATACAAGAGTTCACTGAAAAGGCATTGCCAAATTTTCCATTCTATCGACTCTTAATATTTAAAAATCATTTACTTGCTATATTAGCAATAACATATATGTTTAAGAATAAATGGCCTTGCATTATGTGACTGAGAATTTAAAATGCATTTAATATGACATGCGTCTTAAAGAGAATATATTTTTAAAACTTTCTTTTATGAGCTGGCGACATTTGTTTCTATTCTATATTTTAATTTGAAATCAAAAAATATATATTTAAAAAATGTTTTCAGGAAAACTTGCTATGAATATTATTCTTAAAATAAATGAATTGTTGTTGTTTATTATGTGCCGTGTTGTTTGACATTTCTGTTTTTTAAAATGTTTTGATGTATTAAATTGATTAGAAATGTTTCGGAATTTTTGTCTGTTATATTCTGCTTAATGAAAGATCAATCCAGGGATGATTGTGCTCCGAAAATTTAACGTTACCAGTCCGGAAAATACAGATTTATAGAAAGATTTACTCCTCTTCTCTGGAGCGGCCGGTTGTCCAATTGACTAGCAGTCTGGCCTTTGGTACCACATGCTTCAGGTTCTTATACTGGCAGAGGCATGAAAGTTTGTTGGTGGTTCGGAATCCACGTTAAACTGTAGATCTCGGTCTATTTATCTAAAATGTGCACAAAATGACCGTAGAGCAACAAACCAAAAACAAACGCTCTTCTCTGAAAAGAATATGTTTAAAAAAATAATTGTTTTATTTCTATAGGCAGTGATAAAATGCCACATATTAAGCGGACTAGGCAAACTTTCATTCGAATTTTATGTTGCAATTTTGCCATAAAGAAAAAAGGTCTAATTTGTTTCCTAAGCCCCGTCCAGATGAGAACGTACAAGGGACGAATGGTTTTCGCCAAACTAGAATCGGTTTCTTCCGCACATCAAAGGGACTCCATTTACGATCAGCTGTCACTCACAGCCAAAGATAACTTGGCTTGTTTCTCACTGTCAAATGGAGACAATCGTCTTGAGGGAGACTCGGCTTGAATTGTGCTCTCATCTGAACGGGCCTCTACACAATTACCGAAAATCTGGCATTCAGTTCAGAAAACTTCAATAGTAGCTACAATCACCCCTGGATCAGTCTTTGAGCAAGTTGTTGGTTTTTATATTGCTTTTAAAAATGTATTTTGCATTTTAAATGAATTATGATTTGACTTTTTTTAATTGGTGCTCAAATCTGTATTATTTATTTCAATACAAAGTAATATAAATAAATTTTATATTTCTACTTGTGTTTTAGTGGGTTTGATTTCGTGTTTTTCGATCAAGTTCGTTAAATCAATGGATAATGTTTTGAATCAGGAGTTCATTAACTTCTTTCGTTGACCAGACATCTTTTGCCAGTAAAATGAAAACTATGAACCTTGTATGATATTTTTAAATTTGTTAAATAATTTTTTTTTCTTTAATTAATTAATTTTAAGTTTTAGGTTTGCATCGTTAATAACTCCAGAAAAATTTCTTTCAATACATTCCAATAATAATAATTTTGATTGAATTTTAAAGCGTTTTCTTATATTTTTATTGGATCGAAACTATATTATTTGATTATATTAAACAATTCTAAATTTGTTTATTACATTTGAAGTTATTTTTCGATATATTAAGTAGCTTTACTTTTGCCATATCTGTCGTGTCGTATTGTACAGCAATTGTTTACTTAACAATTCCGCAATTGTTGATAAATAATGTTGAAATCTTATTGCTGAAAAACAGCTACTTCTCTCGCAGGATGAAGCACCACAAAAATATGAACATTTCTGCTGATGGCGTTAAAAAGCACCAAAAACATAGCAACTACCCTGATGTCGAGCTTGCACCTTATCCTGTCTTGGATTTTCCAGCTGTTACAGTCGCCATGCATTGTCTGGACCATCCCTCGGAAGACGATTTATATTCCGAGCTGGCATTCAACGTAGCCAATATTATTCGGGAGTACCACGATAGTTAATTCCCTTTTACTCTTCGGGGATACGACAGTAACAACACGTAAGTTAGACTTGTTACCAAATAACTATTGGTTGTTTATCACAAATTAGCATGACATGAGATGTATTCTGTTACAACTTATATCAATACAAAAGAACACTGCAATACATGCACATTCTATTTATTTATAACTGGTAACATTGAAATACTCAGAAAGTGAAACATTCCAATATTCAGTTATCTATGTAATTACCATTATTTATTCTAGTGATTACAGATATAACTATCACTAATGTTAGTTATTGAGTATGTTCGTATGAGAATGATTGCCTTTATTTTTTATTTTCTTGGGTTGTAATTACAGTTATATCTTATTAAAAGTTTTTTTTCTTTTTTGGCCAAGTTTATGCGTCGAATATTTTGCAATATCATGTAGTGAAATATAGAAAATGTTTTATTTGATATGTCTGAAATATTTCCAGAAAGCGTCAAATTACAAAAACTACGCCTCGTTCACACCGACGACGAGATTGAATAGGAGGAATTAGTTCTTATGCGCGTAGTATACATCTACTCAGAATCAAAGTTTTTAAAAAGTAGTATGACCTTAAGGATTAAAAAAGATAATTAATAGCGGAAGAAATAGTATAAAATTTTTAACTGAAAACAAGATGGCGATAGAAGTTGAAAGGGAAGCTAGTTTAAATTCTGCTGGACTGTGACGTCAGATGACTTCGTCTAGTAGAAGCAGTCATGAATGAAAAAGAAAAGTATACTTTAGTTAGCATGGAAGAACTAGGTCAGCCTTAAATGTATAAAAGCGTATATGTAGAAGTAATTGCCATGATGAAGAATAAGCCTTGAGGGTTAATGAAGGAATTTCCGTGAGTTCGGGGTATTATGGCGGCATTATTAGAGGTAGATAAGATTTGGTTGTGAAATATGGGTATTTAACAGTTTCTTTGTAATCAGCTAAGAAAATTTGAACTTTAATGAGGTTGATATTATGATTAATGAAACCTTAAAAGGAGGTTATTGACAGTTTTCTTGATGAAATCTTTGGTTTTTTTTTTTAGACATTTAGGTTATTATTGTCTAATGAATTATATCCTTACGAATATACTATGGAGCTCCAGTAACAACACAAAGTATTTTGTTTTGCAGCATTTAAATTTTGGAATTGTTAATTTTAGTAGAAAGTCCGTATATTGGGACAATATAAGTAAGAGTAGGTCTGAGGACTTGTTTATAGAGTAGTACCAAATTTTGAAGAGATAAGTTGGAACATTTTCCCAACATTAGAAGACTGAAGTGCATTTAGTTCCAGCATTTTTTTTGTTAGTTTCAATGTGCTATCAGAAGGTTAATTTGCTATCGATAACTAGACCAATATATTTAACTTAATTGACCCAATCGATTGGATCATCGAATAGAAAAATATTATCACTTGGAGACCTGGCATTTCCTTTGCGAAAAATTATTACTTTTGATGTGCAGAAGTATTAAAGAATATACGCAAATATATTAAAATAACATGTCAAATATCGTATCTAATTCTGAATTAGATAAAAAAAAAATATATAATAAGGCTATTTACGAATTTGCTGTAAAATATGAAACAAAAATCACATATTGTAACCATATTCTTTTCAGTCTAATACCAAATTGTATTTTATTAGTATATGAAGCAATTATTTTTGTATTCGATGGAGATTATGAGTAATTTAAATCTCAATTTTAATAAAATAATTCGCCAAATCGCAGAATAGACGCCGTTGGGATTTGACGATTTTTTTCATCGCAAAAACGGGCGATAATCGCCAAATATGGTAACCAATGTATTTCCTAATGCCTGACTGGCCAAGATTAATCACGTGGTTTAATTCAATTACTAGAAAGTTCTTAAAGAATTAAAAAACCGTTATTTTTAAAAGCAATTCATTTCACTTGTTACCATCTCAAGCTGTTGTGGTTATTTTCTTACTTTGTGTGTTGACCAAAATCTTTCGATTAGCGATTTCTGATATTGAAGAATTTTATTTTGGGAACAAGGATTCCAGGCATTTTTAAAATTGAAAGAAAGGGGCTATAGCAGTGATTTCTTTCGTGATTTGGAATGTCAAGTTAAGTTAAAAATTATTGAATAGTGTATGCTTGCTGGTTTGATTGCTAAGAATATTCCCAGTTGTGAAAAAGATACGATTCTAACCGAAACGAAAGATAAATCTGATGGATATATGTGGAAATGTAGGGCGAAATTTAATGATGTAGCACATAATGTAAAGAGATTCATTCGTCACATTTCGTGGTGCTCTCAATCAAAAATGAGTTTGCGCGATATTATGAGAATTACTCGTACGTATAACTGGTTCCGTAGGCATTCCATTTCGGATATAGCTAATGAGACTGGATGTTCGCTGAATACAATGATTGATTGAAAGAGTTTTTGGAGAGAAATTTGCATGGATGTAATTATGAAAGAAAACATTACTTTGGGTGAACTTGGTCCGATTTTGGAAATTGATGAAAGTAAATTCTGTAAACGAAAGTACAATAGAGAAATGAAGATGAAGCATGCCGAGGTAAGTACATTTTCCCCAAAATTTTCTTATATTTTCAGCACCTTTATTCAATTTTTTCCATTAAACTTCCTAAAAATTACATCAATTCTTTTAAAGTGAAGTTCTGCTTCACGAAACAAAGCTATGGTTGTAGGGTTGCAAATCTGTTCACTTAGAATCGCACCTACTATTTGATGCACTTAGACTGCCAACATTTTTGACGCCAAATTCCAACGACCCCCTATTCTGCGATTTTACCAAATAATTTAATATTTCCATGACTGTACCAATTTGTGCAGTGAAAATATATCGAAAATGTGCAATACAATTTTTTGTTGTAAGAAATTTGTTTCATTTTTTTTTGTGTCGGTCCCGCTTTTTCGAACCGGTGTTTAAAATAGTATTCTCTATCTTCTTTAGGCAGTTTACCAGCCATACGAATTATTCTTTCGCAAATTTGTGAACATCTGAATTTTATTTCTAAAGTTCACAAAAATAAATAATCAAAGATCGTCGATAACAGAGAGTTTTTGCATAACGTTTTTTTATCGTCCGATATTTTTTTTCTTCCTAGCGCGCATGCTCATGGGAAACATTACATTATTGCGCATGCATATCGGAAATATTGCACTACTGCGCATGCGATTTTAAAGCGTTTTTGATAAAGTACGTAAAACCAATATGGCGGCTAACTGATGAAGTGATGAGTTAAGACTTATTGGGAAACGGGGTAAACAGAAATTAAATACTATAAATTTAATTTAAATAAATTAAATTATTTTTTAGATTAGTCTAGAATCTTGTAAAAAGAAAACATCTGTGTATTTCATTTAAAAAGAATAGGATTTATAATCGAAATCACCAACGATGATGAGCAACGAAAACACGATCACAAAACTACGAATCACAAAAGTAAGTTTTCCCGTCTACTTTTTTGTATTCAAAATATTCTATAATATAGTTTAATTTCTTTACATAACTATACTTAATGCTAATTAATTCTAAAATTCCCATTATGGTCTGTTAAAGCTTAATAAATTTCCATTCATATAACATTTTAAGTTTTACATATAATGATGTTTGAATATCTAACTAATTACAAACTTATAAACAATTTTTAACTTTTTTTTTATTGTATATTGATTTATAAATATTAAGATTTATTTGCTGAAAAGAATATTTCTCCCCATGAATAATATTCCAAATATAAGAACATTTGGATTATTCATGCATATTTAATTAAGTTTGTTCAATTTACATGAGGGTGAGAATTTACCCCCCTCCTCTGCATTTAATGAATTTATTTATTATTAAGGATAAAGTTATCACAATTGCACATAATAATAAATAAATTATTTATATTCAGTATTTTTCTTAAAATTGATCAAAGGAGAAAAGAAAACTGCCACATGAAGGAAAAGTATCTCTCTCTTTTTTTTTTTTTTTTTTTTTATGATCTTAATGATTTTTAAATTATCTATAGTTTTTAAAAATATTACACTATTAAAATGCTAATTTCTTCATAGTAACCAGCAAAGTTTACAAATCATTTCTTAAATAATTATATCAAATACAAAATAGGAATAAAAATTAAAATATCAACAGAAGCGGGTTAATAAATGAAAAATATTTCTATAGTACGTTTAATTAGCATAAAAATAAAAGGAAATAAAAGATAGTTAAATATTAGCATTTTAATAATTAAAGCAAATTATTTATAGCAAGTAGTTTTTTAATATAAAATTAAATAAAAATTATTTCTTTTTGTACATTTTAAATTAATATAAATATATAATATATATTCTTAAAACTAGACATATGAAAAATAAATCATTATAAAATTATTAAATTAGTCATGTTTATTCATAGCACATTTGTTTCTAATCATCAAAACAAATTATGTTCACCAATTGTTAAGTAAAATTTGAAATTTACATTTATTATTATTTTTTAATTGTTATATGTATAATCTTCAATGGGCAAATGCCTTATAAGAAATTTAGAGAGAATGAATTTTTAGTTCACTTTTCTTAATGATGTACTTTAAGGTAGTTTAGATTTTGTACAATTATCCCATAAAAAGGTTACTATCAATGAAATTACTAAACGTCTGTATATGATAGCCTTATTTCATAAAAACAGAAAAGAATTTTTATTTTAATACTATATTTCCATTTAAAAATTGCATTTTAAAAATAATTACAATTGCAATACTTTTAATAATTAAAATAAACATATGACATTACTAAATACATATTACATATATTTGAAGTTAAAATCATGCAGCATCTTAACAAGTACAAAATACAGGTACATATTATTAATTTTAAATAGCCTTTTGAACTGTAAAAAATAGGAATGAATTAGAATCAATTTAAGAATCGTATTTAAAAACACATCAATGCCAGGCAAAGGAAAAATCATTTGTCTGCAAGATTTGCCATAAAAGCATTTTCATTGAAAGGTGGATTAACAAAGCACCATCGTGTCCATAAGAAAGAAAAAACCATACATTTGCGAGGTGTGCGACAAAGCATTCACAGAAAAACAAAATTTAAAAAGCCATTATGTTATTCATACGGGAGAAAGGCCATACATTTGTGATACATGTAGTAAAAGTTTTACATATAAAGAGATCGTTAAATAGGCATTGCCGAATTCATTCACTCAAACACTGATACAGTAGTTCTCAAATTTTTGGCATCGGCGCATTTAAAATCCTACACATAATTGTAAGCGAACTCAGTACAAATTTCTGAGAAATATCCTATAATAGTGAAGTCAAATATTACAGAAAAAAAAAAAAATTAAGCAATAAAAAAAATGAAAAGCATCTTAAATTTATTTGTATTTTGTTATGAGAAACAGGAGTCTGAAGTGTTCTACCGATTTCTTCAATGTTTGGCCATCTATTTGAAAAGCAAACTTTCATTTTCTCGTCAGATTTCCTTTATTTTTGCACTTAATTGTAGTGAGGGTAGAAAATCCTAATTCGCATCAATATGAAGTTGAAAATTGCAGTAAAATGTTCAATCTTTCTTAGATATTGACGCGTATTCTTCTTTACGGGTTTCAAGAGACAATTATTTATGTTTAATCCTCAATTGATGATCAGTTCTTCAGTTAATGTTAGATGATCAACTTCATAGGATAAAGCGGAGTCTCATAAGCTGCAATGAAAACTTTTATCCATGAAAATCATATAAATGCCTACAATTCTAGTAGCCAACCATGGAAGCCACTTTCTTAGTTTCTCGGAAACATTGTTTGGCGTATTATTGCTTTGGCGACTTTTTATGTGAAGAAAAAGGCTACCAAAAATGTTAGTCGTTTGTAATGAAAGCAATCTTTGAATAGGAAAACTGAAAAGTAAAAAAGTAATTAAACTTATTTTTATATCTGGACACATATTTCTCTGGAATACCACAGGGCTCATCCTTTGAGAACGCTAGTGTGTCAAAATCATGCAGCCATTATAATATGAATAAGCAAATATATACATTTTGAAGTGAAAAAGCCTGTGCATTAGGTGACTAAGAATTAAGAATGTATTTCCAAATGGCATATATCTTAAAAATATATTTTTTAATTTTTTTGGAGGAGGATAAATATTTGACTCCGTTCTTTATTTTAAATTAAAAATGGTATAGATTAAAAAAATGTTTATCGAATGTAACGGTGATTAGCTACGAATATTATGTAAAATAAATAAAGTTTTTATTTATTATTTTTTTATTAATATGTGTCTTATCGTTTTGAATATTCTAAATTGGAAATTATAGTACTGACATCATTTCAAAATGAAGTATTGACTTATGTTTAAAATTGACTTTCTTTTTTTGTAATAGTAGACTGTAATGTAAATGAGCTATTTCTCAAGTAGTCGTCTGATCTCTTATTATTGATCTAATGTTTGGTTTGTCGCTCTATGGTCATTTTTTTGCACACTTCAGGCTAATTAGACTGGGATCTACAGTTTAACGTGGATTCCGAACCATTAACAAACATCCATGCCTCCGCCAGAATTTGAACCTGAAGCTTGTGGTACCAAAGGCCAGAACACTAGCCAATTGACTATCAGACCGCAAAAAAAGTATTTATACTTTATATCTTCTTCATTGCCGCAATAGCCCCATGGTGGGCTAAGGCTATCTGCTTTGGCAGGCTGAACGAGAAACAAGAGATACTTTCTTTTTACAGGGTAGGGTTAGCAGCCCTAAGTCATATTAAACCAGGATCCACGGTTTAAAGTGGATTCCGAACCAAACATCCATGTCACCGTTGGAACTGAAATCCCGTGGCGCCAGAGCGCTAGTCACTCGGCCATCAGGCCCCAATATTGATCAAGTTAGTTAAAACTCCAATAAAGTAACGGATATTTTAAGTATGTGGTTCTTAAATTTTTCATTTTTTTCAACAGTCAATTACCATAGACCTTACACCTTTGTAAGATATTTTAAAACCATGAAATAAATATTTGAAACTGTTAAATTTCTCTATGCTTATAATTTTTTTTTTAAAAGTATTTTCTTACTAGATTCAATCTTTCAAATTATTTACGCAGTCCACAATATTCTTTCTCTAAACAGCCAAAATGCTCATTAGTTTCTTCTTTTTCAATTCCTTCTATTAGCTCACACTCTCCCTATATATATCTTGTTCAAATTTTCAATCGTCAATAAAATACTTTTTATTCCTCCACTCAAGTTCAAATACATTTTTGTTGAACTTGTAGTGGATGACACTTGATGTTAATACAGCTTTTTCAAATATTAATTCAGTAATTAAATTTAAATAACTAATTTTAGTTTTTTTTAGATTTAAGTTGCATATATCTACCAATAGATGGCGCCAGATAAACTTAAAAAAATGAATGAAAATTATTTATAAAGGACTTTCTGCAATATAGTGGAAAAAAAGTAGGAATTGACATTAATTTTTTTTTTTTTTATATTACTTGTTTTGAATGAAAATACTTGTCTGCGAGCCATCCGTTCAGAATTCGGAGAACGAATCATTGTTGGAGTTAAATTTGGTAGCGAATACTGTGGATGATCGAGTCACTCGTATCGAAGTTCATTTAATTTTGTTATCGATTTCGTTGATCTGTGCGCCATTGTAATGTTTTGATGAAAAGGCACATTTTCTGCCCTAAATGAAAACGTTTTTTCTTCATCCTATCGATCCAATAATTATACATAATAGTTTTCTGTTATTGTTTTACCCTTTTCATGGTAATGAATAATTATTATAACGTGCAACCCAAAAACAGTTTTCATGATCTTTTGGCTGATTGTTGCGTCCTCGATTATTTTGGAGCTTATTCACCGGCTGGAATTCATTGGTTTGCTTGCAAACCTGATTTTGGAGTATAATGAGGAATTCATATTTCATAAACTATGTACCGACAAAGAAATTCAGCTCCATTACTCCATCCAAACTACTCTGACAAGGTTTAGAACCATTGAAAACAATATGAAAAATTAAAGTGTTTCGAAAATATTAAGGTATAATCAATATATCAATAGTTATAATAATGTTCTTATTAATTATTTAATTTTAATTATTCATCTAAATGCCATAAATCAATTGTTTGTTTTGGCTGAATCCAACAACTAAATGAAAATTTCATTAACATTAAGATGAAATGTACAAAGTTATCTTTAAACATATGGGCCTGAATGGTCGAGTGGCTAGCTCTCTGGCGCTCGGTACCACAAGGTTTGGGTTCGAGTCCCGGCGGTGCCATGGATGATTGTAGTGGTTCGTAATCAACTTTAAAACCGTTGATCGTAGAACGTTGCGGAGGCATTGTTACTCCGCGTCCGTGGCTTATCTCCAAGTTACACGAGGCCCCTGGGTAATGCAAATTGAGTAACGTCTGTGCAGCTATTGGCTTAAGGCATCCAAGACAGCTGTCTAAGCGTATGCCAGCTGCATTTGAAAAAAAAAAAAAAAAAATCTTTAAAATATTTTTTACAGAATCTCTTTTCTTTAGAAGGTGGCCTGTATAGGTGGAAAGCTTTAAGTTGCATTCACACCAAGGCTTCGACTAGTCATTAGTTTCAACACGTTATACCTGGGGATTGTGATTGGTCGACTCCTCGCAGATAGGGTTTTATCCTTTTATTCTTATCCTTAAAGCGTAAAGGAATAGTTTACAATTGTTGAAATTGCACTAAAACTTCTTGACTATTCTGTAACACTAGAGAAGTTGAAATAAAAACTGAATGCCAAGGTGTTTAAATTATGGTACATTGGCCTAATATGTGTTGTGAGATCGCAAATGAATCTTGGAATGATATAGTACAGGGGTGGCCAACCCGCGGACCGCATGCGGTATAAATATTTTTCCGGTCCGTGATATTTATCACAGTTTTACAAAATATATTTATTTTATAATGCCCAAAGTAGTGAAAACCAATGTATTAAAAATACATTATGTGTGCATCCATATATTCAAAATTTAACTGTAGAAATTATGAGAAAAAATTAAATTTTCATTTAAAATAATATTCTTGCGAATATATGACAGATATTGCCCGTTTTATGTATGAGTTTACAGTTATGAATTCGCAGAATAATTAAATTATATTCTGCGAATTCATTACGCAACCGCATTGGGGAAAAAAAAGGGACAGATTTTTCAGACTTAGGGAGGTACAAAGGTGCTATAAAGTTTCGTTACCTGCAACCGTACAAATGTCCCTATTTCCCTGCGTTAGGAATTTGTGTGGTAAAAAGCCTTTGTTTTTACGCAAGCATAGATTTCAAAGCTAAGTCAAGCATGTGTTTCTGTTGAGCATATATTTTGTGTAAGCTTTTTTTCATGTTGTTGCACAATTTAATATTTTGATTTCGAAGTACTATCATTTGAAAAGTTAATTGTTATATAATTCTTCATGTTTTTTAAAATTTTTTTTTTAATATGCCACGCTTTGAGTGGCATAGTAAGTGCTATTTAACATAGTAAAAAGTAACTGAAGAAGTAAATCAAATTTGAACAATAAAAAAGAGAAGAAATTTGAGATAATCTTTCCATGAAAATGATTTGAATATAATTACATAACTCAGTCATTTTTTTTTTTTTTGTTACTGAAAAAAATTTGTTAAATATAAATACTATATCAAATGGATAATATTTGTAAAGTAGTTTAGATAAATGAATTTGAAATTTTGATAGGATTAATACTTTCTCTTAGAAATTATTTTTTATTTAATACATAATCCGAAAATATATTAGTTTTTGATATTAGTTATAAAATGATATAATACATTAGGAAATAGTGATATTTAAAAAATTGTCTACTTCCATTTGTCAAGATGTAATAGAATGCGAGTCAGTGAGATTAAGAATAATTTGTTTTTATTTTGTATAATACTTTTGGAGCTAAAATGATAACATTTTAGCAATATTTTTCTTTTCTTCTGCAGCATGAGAAATTTTCTTTTAAACAAATTTTTACTAAAATAAATATTGATTTTTCACATGCTTTTATTTATGTGGGATTTAAAATTGGCATGCTAAATCTAAAAATTGATCAATATCAAATCGCATGCTCTGTATTTCATTTTTAATTGTCTGGCTTTTAAATTAAACAGATTATTTCAATTTCTTCAAAATAGTGTCTCGGAATCAGTTTATTTGTATGAAAGTTAATTAAACTTTCATTTAACAGACTTCTCTGTCAGAATTTGTTAGTGCTTCTTGTAATATTTGAACAAGTTCTTCATCATAAAGTTTTAGTTATTGAAATTTGGTGTATTCCTCTACCTAATGAATGTGGTAGTTATAATATTTTAACAATTACTTCTTCATGAAATTTTAGGGTTATCAAACATTGGCAGTGCTTTTGTAATATTAGAACAATTACTGACATGGAAAACCAAATGACTTAATTGCAAATTTCATAGATTATATTTATATTAAAGAAATATGACCAATTAATCTGTCTTCTGGTAAACGAATGTGGCTTTATTCAAGATTTTTACATCTTTATCTCCATAGTTTTTTAATGTATTTTATAATTGTTTTTGCTATATTAAAACAACACTCAATGATAATATTAAAATCTCGACACGCAAAACTGTTTTATCATCTAGAATCATAGAATTTCTTATTACTGTTATTATAATTAAATAAGTTTTCTGAAAATTTTCTCTGAATTAATTTCCCTTTGGTGATAGTTTTTACTTTGGGGAATTTAGAAAAATATCAATTTTCAATCTTGCAAACAAATGAGCAACTAAAATTTATGAATATATTTCATATCACATTTAAAATTTTTCCTAGCTATGTAAATTATCTTACAAAAGTCAGAAACAAAATTCTTGTTACATGTTATCAAATCAATTATTAATCATAGTTACAAACTTATTCGATGAAAGTTAAACTATATTATTAAATAAAATTATACATTATTTATTTTTAAAGTATCCTAATACTTTCTTAATTTTTTTTTCCATCTAAATTAAAATTAATGGCATAATATATAAAAATACATGAATTTAATAGAAATTTCTTTTTAATAAAATATGGATTGTTTCTGATATATATTTTTTTTTTTTCCAGAAGCTGTAGGGATGTTATTGTATGTGCAAAGCTCAAAAACACATAGTGTAAGAAAGTTTTATATATAAAATGCATGCTCAAATACTATTACATTTAAAGGTGATTCTAAACATTACCATGTACTAACAAAAGAAAAACAGACTTGTGCAATATTAAAGACAAAGCACTGTCAATGGCAGGTGATATTGAAAAAGAATGTCTTGTTCATTCTGATGAAAAACCATACATATGTGAAATGTGCCTTCAAACATTTACAGAAAAGGAGAATTTAACAAAACATTGCTGTCATACAGTAGTTAAAAAACCTTATGTGTGCGAGATGTGTAATAAAACTTTTTCACACAAATCACGCTTAAACTATCATTACCTAATTCATACAAAAGAAAAGCCTTTTGTATGCGAAATATGTAACAGAGCTTTTCCACAAAAATCACGTTTAAACTATCATTACCAAGTTCATAAAAATGAAAAACCTTACATATGCGAGGTATGTGGTAAAACATTTGCACTTAAAGGTTATTTAAAAAAACATTGTTTTATTCATACTGAAGGGAAAAAATATGTATGCGAGATATGTAATAAGGCATTTTCACAAAAGGCACATTTAAAAAGCCATTACCCTACTCATATGAAAGAAAAATCATTTGTTTGCAAGACATGTCATAAAATATTTGTTTTGAAAAGCGATTTAGCAAAGCACCATCGTATTCATAAGAAAGAAAAACCATATGCCTGCGAGGTGTGTGACAGAGCATTTACAGAAAGACGAAATTTAAAAGACCATTATGTTCTTCATACAGGAGAAAAACCATATGTTTGTGATACATGCAATAAAAGTTTTTCATTTAAGAGATCTTTAAACAGGCATTGTCAAATTTTTCATTCTGCCAATACCTAATATTTAAAATTATACACGAACTATGGTGTATGGATAAAGACGCATATATATTTTTGAGAAAATTGCTGAGTATTAATGAATGAAAATTTGAAATGCATTTCTAATAATGTGTCTTATATGCCTTTTGAAACTTTCTTTTATGTGTAGTTAAAATATTTATCTTGAAATGAAATCAATTATTATCAATGAAAGAACTTAAATGTTAAATTTCTTAAATGTTTTGATGACATCAGCTGTAAATATTTTTTAAATAATTAAACAGTGTTTGTCTTGTTATTGTTGGATGATTCTATATTTGAATTGTTCTACTAATGAGTTAAAGGATTTAGCTAGAAATGTTTTAGAATTTTTGCTTTTATTTTCTGTGTTCTTTAAACTAGACTTTTTTTTAATATTACCTTTAAAGTGTTAGTGAATTATGATTGACTTATATTTTAAAGTGACGCTGAAATCCATATTTGTTGTTTTAATATAGTAAAAAATAAAGTATTTCAATCTCTCAATTTGTTGCATTTTACTGATTTGGTTTTTTTATCATTCATGTGAATTCTACTCTAACATAGCATATTATTGTAAGGATGTTCTTAACATTTTCCTTTGGCTGCAAGCTTTTGCTTATAAATTGAAATATATCTTTAAAATCACAAATTAATGTTAATGGTTAAATTTCTTGAAAATATGAGAATAATTATAGAAAGTTTTCTTGTATTCTATTGGAATTTTATAGTTTTGATCAAAATTTAATACATCAATTTTTTATTTTGATTTAAATTAACACAAAATTATTTTATTATGAATGTTTATTTTGTTTATCATTTTTTAGAATTTTATCTATTAAACTTCATATTGCAATTGCTTATTTTTTTTTATACGCTACAATTTTTGATAAATTGTAATAGAGGCAATTTTGTAATCCTAATTGAACAACTGAGACGAGTATGTGCAACATCGACTTTTATTTAGTGCATTGCTGAAAAGCTACTAAGCAACTTCAATTAATTCTTTTTAATTAACTGTAATTTTTTAATTTTGATGACAAAATAAAATTTAACATTCTAAAACTACTATAGCAAAGAAATCATCTAATTTCATTTGTTGAGATGTAAATTATTTTTAAATATTCGATTGATCAAGTTTAATTAATTTTTTTTAAGATAGTTTTTGGTTTTGCTACTACTATATCAGCTTCAGATTTATTCTTTTGCACTCTAAATTATTATTTTTAGTTTCACATAATTTATACTGCTGTTTAAAAATAAATATCATTGTTTTGGTTCTATTGTGAATGCTTTACTATGCTCATTAGAAATATATACGAGGAAAAAAGATATATAAATACATTTTTTTATTCAACAGTTTTACCTTTCAATTTATATGTTTCCATGCATTTATGATGTTTTATTTATATATTTTTGTTATTATTTTAAATTTGCATTCAATAGTAAATATTGAAATGTTTCCTAGTCATTACATAGTGAATTTTATTCATCTTTTATCATATAAAGTGATAGAATTTTAAGTTAAATGCTGTTTTAAAAAAGATTTTATGAAAGTTTTTTTGTTGAATTCAATTTTTGCCTAGCAGATACTTTCTTAAATTTACCAAAGTAAAATTTATACTATTTTGTCAAGTACTGAAACAGTTATCATATCGGAATGTTACGAATACATTCTGGATCGTACTTAAAAAAAAAATGTACAGCTGTTTTGTTTGTCTTACAGAAAGCAAGAATAAAATGTAAAAAAAATTTTTATTATTGTAATGCTTTCTAACATTATTTATTCTTTTGAAATAAAAATTAGTAATATAATCAGAAAATTATAGAAATTTCTAAAAAATTATTTTTTAAAAACTTTATTTTTTTCTTTCTTTCAGAAGCTGTGTCTTGTATATACAGTGATGTTAGTATGTGTGAAGCTTAAGATTATCTAAAAAAAACTTTAAGTATATAATGCATGTGGGAAGACATTTACATTTAAAGGTGATTAACAATATTGTGCTATAACAAAGAAAAATTCTTACATAGGCAAAAAGACTGACGAAGCATTTTAAATGGCTAGTGATTTTGAAAAAAATGACAATATTGCCTTAAAACCTTTTGTTTGTGAAATATGTGATAAGGTATTTTCACTAAATAAGAGTTTAAAACGTCATTATTTCACTCATGCAAAAGAAAAACGTCATCAATGTGATATATGTAATGAAGCTTTCACAACAAAATTGCGCTTGAAACGACATTACCAAATTCATAAAGAAAAACCTTACATATGCGAGATATGTGGCAAAGCTTTTCGATTTAAAGACTATTTAATAAGGCACTGTCTTATTCATACTAAAGAAAGAAAATATGTATGTAAGGTATGCAATAAAGGACTTTCAAGAGAAGGGATTTTAAGAAATCATTATCTCATTCATAAAGGAATAAAGCCTTATGCATGCGAGTTGTGCAATAAAACTTTTTCACAAAAGGCACATTTAAAAACCCATTATCTTACTCATACGAAAGAAAAATCCTTTGTTTGCAAGACATGTTTTAAAGCATTTGTAAAGAAAGATGATTTAGCAAGGCACCATCGTACTCATACAAAAGAAAAACCATACATTTGTGAAGTATGTGATAGGCCATTTGCAGAAAGACGAAATTTAAGAGATCATTATGTTATTCATACAGGAGAAAAGCCTTATGTCTGTGATACATGTAATAAAAGTTTTTCATTTAAGAGATCTTTAAACAGGCATTGCCAAAGTTTTCATTCTGCCAATACCTAGTATTTAAATTTATGTGCTGATTGCATATGGATCAACAAACATTTATATTTTTGAGAAAGTTACTGCTAATTAATGACAGAAAATTTGAATTGTATTTCTAATAATGTGTCTTAAATGTCTTTGAAACTTTCTTTTGGGAAGTTAGATATTTTACTCATTTTTATTCAAATTAAATTGATGCAGTGAAGGAACTGTTTCGGAAAATGTTTTGAGGACATCAGCTGTAAACATTATCCTTTAAATATTTAAGTTGTGGTTGGGTGATTCTATATTTGAATTTAGATTTAGCTAGAAATATTTTTTGCTTTTTATGTTCTGCATTCTTTAAACTATACTTTTACATTGCTTTTAAACTGTAATTTATATTGTAAGCAAATTATGATTGCCTTATACTTTTCCATATATATACAAAATAAAATATTTTGATTTTTTAATTTGTTAGTAATTTGATTTCTTGTTATCATTTATGTCTTAATTTGTTAGTAATATGATTTGTTGTTATCATTCATGTAAATTTCACTCTTAACACAGCATATGATTGTAAGGATATTCTTAAGCAAAGCTTACAGCCAAAGGAAAAAATGTTATAAATTGAAATCAGTGGAACTTCTGTTAGTAAAATATCTTTAAAATCACAAATTAATTTCAATGATTTCATTTCTGCAAAGTATCAGAAAATTTTAGAAAATCTTTCTTGCATTTATTGGTATTTTATAATTTTGAACAAAATTTAATACATCAATTTTTGTTATTTAAATTACTACAGTTATTTTATTGAAAATGTTTATTTTTTTATCACATTTAAAATTATAATGCATTGGGCAATAAGGTTTTGTCATGTGAAACTTCATATTTTAATTGCTTACTTCATACACTAAAATTTTTGGTAAATAGTATGCTGGCATTTTTGTAACACTATTACTTGAACAATTGAGAGGAGAATGTGCAACATCAATTTCTTTTAATTTGTACACGGTTGAAAAGGTATTAATAAGACTAGACTTTAATTCTTTTTAATTAAATAAGACTAATTTTTTTAAATTTTAGTGACAATAAAATTTAACATTCTGAAAACTACAATAGTTAAGAAATCATCTGATTTTTGTGATGCAACATTTGTAAATATTTGTTTGAACAAGATTAATTTAATTTTATTTTGGAATGCTTTTGATTTTGTGCTCATCAGCTTCAGATTTATTTTTATATTCTTAATCATATTTTTAATTTCACATAATTTATACTGATACTGCAAACTTAAAAAATAAATAATATATATATTTGCTTCTGCTGTGAGTGTTTCGTTAATGTTGTTACTCAGCAGAAATATGCAGAAGGAAGAAAAATAAATATTTTAAGCTCTGTAAAAGAATGGCCTTTTATTGAAGTAGTTTACCTATTTCATGTTTGCCTTCATGATGTTTATTTTTTTTTTTTGTTGCTGTGTTAAAATTGCATTAAATAGTAAATATTAAAATATTTCCTAGATGCTTTATGAAGTTTTTTGAGTGAAAATTTTTTTTTTTTTTCGAATTCATTTTTCACTTAACTGATACTTTCTAAAGTAATTCTTAAATTTAATAAAGTAAAATTTATTTTTTGTAGTTCTGCAACAACTTATCAGAATGTTATAAATATATTCAGAATTAAACTTAAAAAAATTACACAGCTGTTTTGATTGTCCCTAAAGAAATCAAAACAAAATGTAACATTTTAATATTCTAATCCTCTTATTTATTCATTTGAAATAAAATTGATGATATAATCGAAAAACCTATAGAAATTTCTAAAAAATTATTTTTGATAACTTTTTTTTTTTTTTTTTCTTTCAGAAGCTGTTTATTATATTTACAGAAATATTACTGTATGTGCAAAGCTCAACACGATAAAAAAAAGCTTTAAGTGTATAATGCACGTGGGAAGAGCTTCACATTTAAAGGCGATTTGCACTATTGTGTTCTAATAAAGAAAAAAACTTTAAATATGCAAGAGGAGTGATAAAGTACTTAAAATGGCTAGTGATTTTGAAAAAAATTGTTTTCATATTGACTTAAAACCATTTGTTTGCGAAATATGTCATAAAGCTTTTTCGCTAAAAAAAGGTTTAAAAAGTCATTATTTCACTCATGCAATAGAAAAACCTCATGTGTGCGATATATGTAATGAAGGTTTTCCATCAAAATTTCGTTTGAAACGTCATTACCGAATTCATACAAAAGAAAAACCTTACATATGCGAGATATGCGACAAAGCTTTTCCATTTAAAGACTATTTAATAAAGCACTGTCTTATTCATACAGAAAGAAAAAATTATGTATGTGAGGTATGTAATAAAGGATTTTCGAGAGAACGGATTTTAAGAAATCCCTCTCTCATGCATAAAGAAATAAAGCCCTATGCATGTGAATTGTGCAATAAAAGTTTTCTCAAAAGGCACATTTAAAAAACCATGATCTTACTCATACAAAAGAAAAATCCTTTGTTTGTAAGACATGCTTTAAAGCATTTGCAAGAAAAGATGAGTTAGCAAGGCATCGTCGTACTCATACAAAAGAAAAACCATACATTTGTGAAGTTTGTGATAGACCATTTGCAGAAAGAGGAAATTTAAGAGACCATTATATTATTCATACAGGAGAAAAACCATATGTCTGTGATACATGTAATAAAAGTTTTTCATATAAGAGATCTTTAAACAGGCATTGCCAAATTTTTCATTCTACCAACACCTAATGTTTAAAATTATGCACTAACTATTGTTTATGTACAAACAAACATATATATTTTTGAGAAAATTGCTGAGAATTGATGATTGAAAATTTGAAATGCATTTCTAATAATGTGTCTTAAATAACCTTGAAACTTCGTTTTTATGAGTAGTTAGATATTTAACTCTGTCCTATATTGTTAAACATAAACAGATGCTGTAAAAGAACTGTTTCACAAATGTTTTCATGGCATCAACTATAAATATTATTTTTTAAATAATTAGCAGTTTTTATCCACTATTGTTAACTGATTCTGTATTTGAATTGTTCTACTTACGAGTTAAAGTATTTAGCTAGAAATGTTTGAGAATTTTCCCCTTTTATGTTTTGCATTCTTTGAACTAGAGAGTTTTTTTTTTACTGCTTTTAAAATTGTAATTAGAATTTTAAAGTGAAATATGATTGACTTTTTAAAATAGTACTGAAATCGTTCTTGATTTGACAAAATGGGTACTTCGAGATTTATGATTGCATTAGCTTCTTTATCTCAATTTATGCAAATTAAAAGAAGTACTGTGATGATGAACTATTAAATATAATCCAAAACTTAAAAGATCAAAATTTGTTTATTCACGATGATCTGTTATATGCAACAGGTTGGGTTTAACGTGATTTGGTCAAAATGTAATGATGTACAGCAATTCTGGTATCCACAGAGAACAAATAAGTTGGATAAAATATAAACAAAATTAATATATAAAGATTGAAATTGATTGACTGGATCTTAACACTATAAAATTGGAAAGATCAAATACTTTGAACTCTAATTAGAAACAGTATACAAGAAAACTGAAGTTCTCCCTTACTGACAAGGTTAGGTGACTTTAAGCAAAAAATGAGATATTGTTATAGTTTTGTAATGCACATCTTCAATCAGATCGAAATTCCAGGAATAGGATAGAACTGTGTATCTGAAAACGCCCTGCAGTTTGTTTCTGTGGTCTTCATATTTCGAACATTGATGCAATATATGTTTCACGTTTTCTGATGTATTACATAATTGACACAAAGGTTATGAGGTGAGCCCAAATCTATGAAGTTTTGCTTTTAAGAGAAATGCTTTTGTACAAAATCTAGAAAGAAGTTAATGCAAAGGCTTCAGGCTCTCAAAATGGATGTAGTCTCCTGCATATTTTTTCATTTGTATATTGATCTGCTGTATTTTGTAATGTCTTCATTTTGTTTAAAAATTACATCCTCTGGAGATATCCAATGAGAAATTATTTGATGCTCTGAAATCTATATTGTTTTAATACAGTACAGTATAAATAAAGTATTTCAATTTCTCAATTTGTTTCATTTTAATGATTTAATTTTTTGTTCAATCAAATAAATTCTACTCTCACACAACATAAGATTGTAAGGATATGATTCTCCTTTGGCTGGATTCTTTAATTTTTTTTAATTAAATAAAACTAGATTTGTAATTTCGGTTACAAAATAAAATTATACATTCGGCAACTACAATAGTTGAGAAGTCATCTGCTTTCATTTATTGAGCTGTAATAAATTATTTGTAAATATTTTATTGATGGAGATTAATTTTTATGTTTAAAATTGTTTTTGAAGTTGAAATAATAAAAATTTTGAGCATTTTTTATGTTTGTTTCTAATTTGGTGTTACTATTTAGGTTTCAGATTTATTTTTTTTTTTTTTTTTTAGACTCTAAATTATTATTTTTAATTTCACATAATTTTTACTGCTATAGCAAATTTAAAAAATAAATATTTTTGTTTTGCTTATACTGTGAATGTTTTTATATGACTTACCCATTCGAAATATGAACAAGAAAAAGAAATATAAAAATGCTTAAGCTTTATTATAAGAATGGCCATTTATTCAAGATTTTTATCTATTGCATGCTTGTTTCCATGCTTTTATTGTGTTTTATTTTTTTTTTTTGTTGCTATGTGAAAATTACATTCAATTGTGATATTAAGATATTTCCAAGCCATTTAATAAAGAATTTTATTAGCTTTTTATCATATAGAGTGATAGAATTTTGAGTTCATTTATTTATTTTTTTTAAAATTTTGTTTGAGTTAATTTTTTGGTGAACTGATGCTTTCTTAAGTTCATCGAAAGTGAAATTTATATTATTTTGTCTAGTTCAGCTACAGCTTGTCATATTAGAATGTTAGGGTACATTCTGGATTGTACAAAAAATATGTACAGCTGCTTGGACTATCTTAAAGAAATCAAAAACAAAATGCAGCATATTGTAACGTTTTAATTTTCTAATAGTTTCTTACATTTTTATTGATTCATTTAAAATAAAATTTGTGATATCAAAAAATTCATAGAAATTTCCGATAAATTATTTCTAATAATTTCTCTTTTCGGAAGCTGTGTATTGTATTTACAGTGATATTACTATATGTGTGAAGCTCAACACAATGTAAAAAAAAAAAAAAAAATCTTTAAGTACATAATGCATGTGGATTAGATTGATTAACATTATTGTATTCTTTAAAAAAAAAAAAATCTTGCATAGGAATAAGGAGGTGACATAGCATTTTTAAATAGCTGGTGATTTTTAAAATAATCATCTTATTCATATTGCTGGGAAACTATTTGTTTTTTTAAATATGTCATAAAGCTTTTTCACTAAATAAAAGTTTAAAAAATAAATAATACTAAATAAAGGTTTAAAAAGGCATTAATATATTCATGCAATAGAAAAACCTCATGTGTGTGATATTTGTAATGAAGCCTTTTCACTAAAATTGCATTTAAAACAATATTGCAGTATTCATACAAAGGAAAAACCTTATGTATGCGAGATGCTATATGTGATAAATCATTTTCATTTAAAGACTACTTAAGCATTGCCTTATTCGTACTGAAGACAATAAATATGTATGCAAAGTGTGTAATAAAGCATTTTCAAGAGATTGAATTTTAAAAATGTTTTTGTCATAAAAATGTAAAGCTTCATGCATGCAAGTTGTGCAATAAAGCTTTTTCACAAAATCACATTTAAATTGGCATTATCTTAGTCATACGAAAGAAAAATTCTTTGTAAGCTTTAAAAGGTTTACAAGAAAGATGATTTAGCAAGGCACCATCATACTCATACAAGAGAAAAACCATACACTTGTGCAAGCTAAAACATTTTGACAAAGTAAAAATTTAAAAAGAACCTTATCTTATTCATACTAAAGAAAAACTGTATGTTTGTGATACATGTCATAAGAATTTTTTACCAGGCATTGCCAAATGTTTCATTCTGTCGATTCATAGTTTGCTAATACGTGTAGTTTACATATATAAAAGAAAATTGCTGAACCTTCTATAACAGAGGATTTAAATTGCATTTTTAAGTAAGGTATATCTTTAACTTAAATAATTATATATATAAAAAAAAAAAAAAAATTGGAAATTTTTAAAATGCGAGTGCAAATATTTGGAGTTTTGTCTGTATTTTAACTGTGAAAAATATAAATTTAAAGAACTGCCTGTTGAATATTTTTAAAGCATATCACTTATTAAAAATTTTATATGCTGTGAATATTTAAAAATTTGATGTTTTATATTGCTTGTTCTGAATTGATGGGTTAAATAATTTGACAGGAAATGTTTTATTTTATATGTTTTTCATGATGAAAAATCACTTTTCGTGTATTGCTTTAAAAATTGTAGTAAACATTTAAAAATGCGTTTGGTTGGTTGTTTAAAATGACACTCAAATCTTTTTTTGTTGATTTGAGAGTGTCGCCTGAAAAAAAAAAATTATTTAATTTATCATGTATTAATTTGCTGGGCTGTGATTTCTTGTTACCTGCCTTAATAACAGGGGTTCTTAGCCTTTTCTTTGCTTCATTTACAGGTAAGTCAAATATAAATTATTGCTTTTTAGTAAGATTTTTAAATATATAAAATTATGTTCAAGATTTTTTAATAATTTCTAAAGGAATTTTTATTTTTGATTTGTAATTTAATATACATATTTTCTTTTTCAATTTTCTTCTAAAGTGTTTTAAGAGTCTGTATAAAAATATACAACTTCTTAATTACATTTAAGTTAATTTTTTATTCTATCGTACATGCATTTTTATAACTACGATTGTAAGGGAAAAAAAGATACTAAGGAATATTTGTAAGTAATAACACAACTACTAGACAACAGAAGCAAGAATGTGATTGACTTTTTTTTTTTAAGCGACATCTACTGATGAATTACAAAATAATATATAACTTAACTAGCTTTTTTATTTAATTTCATCTAAACAAATTTTAAAAATTAGTTAACAAGTGCTTTTTTGCAAAATGAATTTTGGTGGTATCTTAGCTTATTATTTGGTTCAATCTACCATGTATGTCAAGAAAATGAATACATACACAGCGATTATATCATTCAATGCACCATTCTGAAACTGATACATATTTTTATTCTCGAAGGCATGTTAAGGGAATATGATTTGGAACAAAACAACCAAAATGTGAAAAAATATTTTCTAGTTGTCATTATCTTTATTATATAAAAAAATGGGGGGCGGATTCTCACACTCATGTAAATTGAACATAACTTATATATACAGCTTAAAATTTAAATATGCATGAATAATCCAAATAATTTAGAATATTATTCATGGGAGAAAATATTCTTTTCAGCAAATAAATCTTAATATTTATAAATCAATATACAATAATAAAAAAAGGGTACTTACGTATTAACGACACCTTAGTTACAGATTTGGCGGTTTTTAATTGGCGCCAATCTAACAGCTACCGATTTAGCGTTAGTTTTTAAGTGGCGCCAATCTAACAGCTACAATAGAGTGTAGATTGGCGCCACTTAAAAACCGCCAAATCTGCGGTTGGCGTTCAAAAGATAACTGCATGCGCTTGCGAACAACAAGATTGCTCTTTTATTGGCGCAACTGTAGCTAAGGTGGCGTTAATACATAAGTACCAAAAAAAAAGTTAAAAATTGTTTTTAATTTTTGTAATTAGTTAGATATTTAAACATCATTATATGTAAAAACTTAAAATGTTATATAAATGGAAATTTATTAAGCTTTAATAGACCATAATGGGAATTTTAGAATGAATTAACATTAAGTATAGTTATGTAAAGAAACTAAACTATATTATAAAATATTTTGAATACAAAAATAGACTGGAAAAATTACTTTTGTGATTAGTAGTTTTGTGATCGTGTCTTCGTTGGTCATCATCGTTGATGATTTCGATTATAAATCCCATTCTTTTTGAAATGAAATACACAGATGTTTTCTGTGTACAAGATTCTGGACTAATCTGAAAAATATTTAAATGAAGTCTATAGCGTTTAATTTCTACTTCCGTTTTTCATAGTTAGTCGATTCTTTATTGTTTCATCCTTTTGTCGACATGTTGATTTTATGTACGTTATCAAAAAAATCGCATGCAAATCGCATGCGCAGTATTTTCGATATACATGCGCAGTAGTATTTTCGATATGCATGCGCAGTAGTGCAATATTTTCGATATGCATGCGCAGTAGTGCAATATTTTCGATATGCATGCGCAGTGCAATATTTTCGATATGCACGCGCAGTAGAGCAATATTTTCGAAATGCACGCGCAATAATGCAATGTTTCCTATGAACATGCGTGCTAATAAGAAAAAAATATCGGACTATAAAAACGTTTACGTAAATGATGTTTTTAACTACAACTACAAAATATCTCCTTCGGTTTGGGCAGTAAAGTTGGAAAATCAATAACCCAAGGTGGGTACTATCTTCTGCATTATCTGTCTTTTTAAATATTCTTGAAAATGACGGTAGTAATTTTGGCACTGCTTTAAAATTTTTGTTAAAAATTTAATAACAAATTTAAAGTTTTTTTCTTCCGATATTATGATAAAAAAATTGTTTTGTATTTTAGTAAGTGGCATCATCTTAACCAATGTTTATATTCTTTATGAAACACCGTTGCACCGTTAAAAATAACTATTATTTGTTCTTTTCGTAAATAACAGTAATTTTTCAGATGATTGAAAAATAAAGAAACATCAAAAGAATCTGCAATGCTTTAAATAATCAGAAAAACTAAATTCCTTTTATTGAATTACTGCAAGCCGTAAAAAATTCGCGACTTCCTTTGCGTACAGTTTCCTAGACTTCAAATGAAATTTAATTGATATTTCTTAGGTACATCTGATTAAAAATTCTATTCCTAAATTATTTTAAACTATGAATTTTTTTAAAAAGCCTTATATTGTTATTTTTCTATAGATATATTTTTGAATCTTATCTTATTTAAAAAGTAAATATACTAATAAAAAAATTAAAAGCATGGTTTTAAGTGAATCAGTTAATGAAAATATCATCTATATACAAAATTAAGCATTCCAATATATTGCGACAATAAAAATATGAAATTTTTAACAAACTTTTGTTTTAATTTTTTGCTGTACTATAAATAATAAAAATTATGTTCAAATTTTTAACAATATTAATTAACTTGTTGCTAATATATGTGTTACTTTAATATCTTTAACTTTATTGAGAAATTCCACATTTTATATTTTTTGCATTGTAATTATGAATTTATTAAATTTGTATATGTGTAATATATCTTATATTTTTAGCTGTATTTATTAAATTAATACTTTAGGAAATTCAAGTTTGTCAATGTTATATATTTGTCTAAAAAGTGTGTTATTATTACATTAGGGTGTTTTTCATGTGAAAATCTATTTTAATTATAAATATGAATAAATTATGATTTTTTTAAATGTATGTTCATTATTAATAAAATTTCACATTTTAATGTTTTAAATATTTTTTAAAACATCATATCTGCAAATAAATATTAAGATGATATATTACATATAGTTTATTTTATAACTGCTTCATGATATATTCTATTATATTGAGGTATGTATGTATTATCATGATACAGATGTCTGATATTTTTACATATTATATTAACTATTGTAATCAATCAATAATATTGTTACAAAAATTCTAGTATTTTTTTTTAATGATAAATTGTATTTCTTGTCAAAAATATTTTTAAGTAGAAATAAAAAATACTAAAATATTTTTCTTTTGAATTATTTTATGAAGTGTTTCAGTTTTCAACTTCACTTATGACGTTTGAAGTAATATTTTTGAAAGACTTATCAATCTGCAATAATGTATAAGTAATATTTTTTTTATTTTTTGAAATTATTAGACAATTGTATATGATTTGATTCTTGAATAGTGTGCAATAAAGAATGCATTTTATGTTTGTTTTACAAAATTTGGAATCATGTTAAATTTTCAAAATAAGCTTTTCACTTTTAAAACTTCTTGTTTTTCTGACAATTTCTGAACAGAAGATCTCAACTCTCATTTAACTTCTCACAATGTATAAAACCATTTTCTTTTTCCTTGTTGATCCTAAAAACAAATCTGTTGTTTCACCATTTTTTCAGACCACCGGTTTCCTTATTTTTTACTTCTGATTTCGACAACTGCCTCCTTCTTTCACTTTCTGCTCTCAAAAATAATTATAAAATCTTCATTCTTTCAGTGTAAACATTTTCAGAATAGTCTAAATTGTTATTCAATTCCTTCTATTAGCTCACACTCTCCCTATATATATCTTGTTCAAATTTTCAGTCGTTAATAAAATATTTCTGATCTTGATTATCTTAATCTTAATAAAATACTTCTGATCCATGATTATCTTTCCACTCAAGTTCAAATGCATTTTTTTTTAACTTGTAGTGGATGACACTTGAAGTTAATAGTTTTTCAAATATTAATTCATTAATTAAATTTAATTAATTAATTTTTTTTTATATTTTTAAGTTGCATATATCTACCAATAGATGGCACCAGATAAACAAAAAAAAAAAAAAAAGGAAGGAAAAAATTGTATATAAAGTACTTTTCTACAATATAGGGAAAAAAAAAAAAAGTAGGAATTGACTTAAAAAAATTTTTTTTTTGTATTATTTGTTAATAGGATTTCTTGGCCATACTCTAAAAATGTCTTCAAGAAAAGAAAATTCTACAAGAGAAAAAAAGCATCACAGAATATGTATCATATGCCAAACCAATTGATTCTAATGCTCTTAAATGTTACAGAATATCATTTTTTTACTTCAGTTTATCTTCAATTTAGTTTTTTACAACAAGCTTCATAAGTTCTGTGTTTAGAATTTACTCTATAATAAAATTCAATTAATAATATTTGCCATAATATCTAGCTTTCTCATAATTTTTACTTATTTGTGAATAACTATTAATAATTTCATGGCTTTTTGACCCTTTAGATATGCATTGTGTCAAGTATTGAAATTTGTCCTCTATATTTTGATTTTATATATTCTTTGGAATTCGCTCCATAATGACCACTTATCTTTGATTTCACCCCTAAATATCAAAAGTTTAAGTTTTGGCAGTTTCAATTTGTTTTTTATTAGATGAAATGAAGAACAAATGAAACTTTTCTATTTTCAAAATTCTATTAGAATGCCTTCATTAATTTCTGCTTTGACAATTTTTTTGCTGTTTTTATATATCATTGCATATTCAATTATCAAGTTTTGTTAATTGAAAACAAATCCTACATAAATTACAATCAGATTTGATATTTTCCTTCTTAATATCAAAGAGAATATTAAGAAGGAAAATATCAAATCTGATTATCTTTAAAGTGATTAAAAACTTAGCTCTTACATTTGAGTGTTTCATAATACAAGCTCTTGCACATGAGCCATTTTCAGTGGGGTTTTTTAAAAACAAAACAATATGTCTGATTATCTAAGTCATCACTTTGACTTGAGACTATTCAAAGAATCTTTCATTGTCATTCCCTGTCAAAATCAATAGAGAGTTTTTTGCATAAAGTTTTTATCGTCCGATATTTTTCCTCTTTAGTGCGCATGCTCATAGGAAACATTGTATCTATTATGCATGCATATCTGTAATACTGCATTACTGAGCTAATCCTATGATCATGCGAGCTAGAAGGAAGAAAATATCGAATGTTAAAAAGTTATGCAAAAACTCTCTATTATCAATTATAATATGAAGCTATTTTTATTCTCATACATAAAATATGAATAATATGTTCAATACAAAATCTGACATTATTAAAACTCAGTATCATTTCACTGTTCTAAAAATTTTGTTGTGAAATAGCAAAAAGTAATATTAACCGAAATAACACAAATATTTTTAAAATTGCTTGTGAGAATTGTAGTCAATAAATATTAATCAAAATGATAATGACATAATCAATACCTAAATGACAATGACTGCACAAAATAAAAAGCATTGTAGAACAAACTTTCATTTTATTCTTGAATATGAATGCATTTCAGATTGTCAATTAAAATATGCATAACTATATCAAGTGTTTTGTAAAAATATTGTTCCATATTTCTAAGCTCAATTTCTAATTTTCAAAGATAATTATAATAATTTGAATTAAATGTAGAGTTCAAACTTTTAAAAGTAACCCAGTACATTCTCAAAATTTTTTTTTTTAAAATATGAAATAAAATTGGTATATTTCTAGAAGTTAAGAAGGAATTACAAAATTACTCTTAAAAATTATTACCTATTTATTTTATCATATTTTAATGATTTTTTTTTTTTTCAGAAGCTGTATATTTTTATTTTTACAATCGTATTGCTGATTGCTCCATGCTTAACACATTATATAAAGGAAAATTTCTCGCATGTAATGCATCTGTAAATAAATTTAAATATAAAGTTGATTTAAACAATTATCTAGTTCATATAAAAGAAAGCATCACATGTAAGATGTGTGATGAATTTTCATTGAAAGAGGATGTAAAAAAGGAGCATCTTATTCACAACAAACCATATGCATGTGATGTATGTGATAAAACTTTTTCGAAAAAAGAATATCTAAAAGACATTACCTCAGTCACAATGAAAAAAATCCTTATGTATGCAAGATGTGTAATAAAAGCTTTTCAGTAAAATCACGCTTGAATCATCATTACAGAGTTCATACGAAAGAAAAACCTTACAAATGTGTGATATGTGGAAAAACATTTGCATTTAAAGACTACCTAAAAAAAAACACTGTTTTATTCATACGGAAGAGAAACAGTATGTATGTGATATGTGTCACAAAGCATTTTTAAGAGAAAGGGCTTTAAAAAGAGCATTATCTCATTCATGCACAAGAAAAACCTTACATGTGCGAGATTTGCAATAAAGCCTTTGCACAGAAAAGATATTTGAAAGCCCATTATCGTAGTCATAGGGAAGAAAGACCATTTGTTTGCAAGATATGTTTTAAAGCATTTACAAGGAGAAATTACTTAACAAAGCACCATCATATTCATGCAAAAGAAAAACCATATCCTTGTGAATTATGTGACAGAGCATTTAAAGAAAAACTACATTTAAAAAACCATTACGTTATTCATACAGGAGAAAAGCCATATGTCTGTGATACATGCAATAAAAGTTTTCCATATAAAAGGTCTTTGGCCAGGCATTGCCAAGTATTTCATTCTACTGACCCTTAATTCGTAAAGAATCATGCTCTCAGTAATATGAATTAGTTGTAAATATATTTAAGAGACAATTACTTTACTTTTTGTTGTTAGGAATTTATAAGAAAGATTTCTAAAAATGTAAATCTTTTGTCCCCTTCTTCTACCCGATAAAAAAAATATGCCTGATATTTTATAAATTGTGATTGCAAATACTTATATATTTTCTATAATTTAATTGTGAAAAAAATATATATATGAAGTTTATGAACTGTTTGTTGAATGTTTTAAAGCACATCACTTTTTATTTTCTGTGCTGTGAATGTTTTATATTTTGATGATTGATGTATTCATCAGTTAAATGATTTAATTAAAAACGTTTCAGAATTTTTATCATGTATATTCTGCATAATTACAAAGTATTTTATGTGATTTTTAAAAAAAAAGAAATTTTGTAGTTTGTTCATCATATTTAATTAAAAGTTTTGTTTTTCTTGTTGCACCATATAAGTTTTTACCCAATACAACTGTAGAAAATAGTACTAATAAAAAAATTAGGGAAGGCTCCAATAAGTTTACTGTTACTGGACATTTGAATAAAAGTGAGTATGACATAGACTTTTTAAAAATGATTACTGCTGATGGTTAAAGTATAAGGTTCGTTATATTGATATACCTTACATTGCATGACGACTTATGCACAAAAGGACGCTATAATCTAGTGATATTCTTGTTTTAATAATTGCTAAAATACCACTATAAACTATTTAATTTTTGACTGTGAAGTTATATGCAATTAATTATTAATTTTGGTGTTGTCAGATACATCTTATTTAATGAATTTGTTTATCCAAGATTGATTTAAAATGATCCCTCTAAATAATTTTTTTTTCTGCAATCAGTATTAAATTCGACTAATAAATAATTATTCCCAGTAAATAATTCGACCAAATCACAAAGTAGAGGCCGTTGGGATTTTGTGACGTCAACTGAGCGATAAGTCGCCGAGCGCTTATTTCTTGAACTGTTTGCAATTAAATTCACTTACAATCGCAACCCTTTTCTTAGGTTAAAGAATTTTGAAGCCAAATCCAAATTGTAGCAGTCCTGCCTATTCTGGGAGTCTTAGATGCGCTTTTTTTTTTTTTATATAATTAATACATTAAAAATTTTTCCTCGAATATTTGATGTTTTTCTAAGAATTTTCACCTTTCTTTTTAAGCTGTTTGCTTCTGAGTAATTTTATTAGTTTTCGCACATATTAGATACTCTGTCCGCCAAATTTGAGCAAAACATTATGTAGTAGAACACATAGAAATACGATATATTTGATGTAGGAAAATAAGCAGAAAAAAAAAGAAACTGGTCAGTTTTCTTAGGTCGTAAGGAAAAAATAAGACTGACGAAATTAAAAGTTCAAATGCTGAAAAGTAAAAAATTACTTTGCATGAAAACTGTGCCCTTTGCACCATGAAGCCGCAGCCATTGAATACTCGAATTTAGAAGCACTTGTAAGGTAAAATTAGAAGAGTATTTTTGGCAGGAAACAAACAACTATTATTGGTCTTTTGTCTTTTAAATCATGTAAATGCATTGAAATACATTTGCATTTACAACTCTTGAGGGCTCATTATTTTCTTTTCATTAAAACTGGTTTTAGTACATTTTATGATGAAAAGGCTGGCTTAGTCGTAGTTAGTTGATGGTCCCGATTAATAGTGATTATTAGTACTCGATTAGTTATATTTTATTGAATTTCCAACATTATTGATTTAGTTAAATTAGTAATTGCAAACTTTATCTTCGCCCTTATCGATTTGTTAAATAAGATATCATAATAATAATAATAAAAAATTATTCAGTTGAATTTATAAAAAGTAAAAAATATAAATTAGCATGTTTAAAACTGACAAGACACAAAAAGTTAGTTTTTCTGCAATTAATATTAGTACTAAATTCTTATAATAATTAATAAGAATTTAATTCTTCTCCTCTAAAAAAGAAAATCCAACAAATTTTAAAGTTCGCTGAAATTGAAATTGATGATGTAAAGTGGTATTTACTGATATTAAAAATATAGTTGTTTATCTGCTCTACAAACTAGACCATAGTGGCTCAATAAAGACGAGGTTCATGAATTGCAACGGCTAACAGAGATGCATGGCCGCTTCACGCTCTTCAAATCAAACCTGAATAGGTCTAGCTATATGGATTATTACAGAATCCTCTCTTTTCATGCTTCAAACTTTACCTTTACCTTGCTTCCTACTTTGCAGACAGGGAGTCAGGCCCTGCGGGCCAAGGAATTCGAAAATTACAAACTGACTAACTTTCTTGCTTCAAAGCTGAACTAAGAATCCAGATGATACGCCTGTGAAGATGTTGTCCAGACGATACACAGGTGTTCTCCAGAAGTACACATATCCCATTATGGAGAACAATGTAAACTCGTACCACTCTCTTCATCCAGAGTTCAATCGAGCTTTACGGTTGTGGCATTACCCGAGATAGCTGAAACTTTTTATATTAAAATCAGTCAGAAGTGGCTTTGGAATTACTACTACATCATAAATTTGTTTCTGCATTTCCTTTTAACTACAATCAATTGGTTGTTAGTTGAGTTTTGCAGATCGCCTTCTCTTTGGATGTCAAAATCCTCTTCAACATTCGATGGTCTCTTTTCTTCAGATTTGCCTTTTATTCACTGCTATGTTTTGCAGAGGATGTTTTCCCTTTTATGCGACATAGTAGCCATTATTTTTTATACTTTAGCTTGAGAAACACCCTCTACATTAATAATAGTTACAGATGATCTAAGATGAGATCCCAAAATTTACCTTCTTTGACACTCCGCACTATAAAAATCGTAACACACCAATAATTATAATAGGTGGCTGACGACTTTTTGCACGCAACAATTACTCGTAGATGCATTTTTATTATAGTTATATTCTACACTTCAGTAACGTACTCAAATTGATAGCTGTTGCCATAAATTTGTTCATCTGTAACACAAACAGTCTAACGACGGGTGATGGCTAAACTTTTAATGTGTAACTTTCTCACATTTGCATATTGTACGGGAGAACGTTTTTATCAGGCATTCTTATGAAAATCGCCTACCTGTGCTGTCTCAATCGTTTCTGAAAGTAGTGATTATACAACGGAGCATTACCAGCGAATACGAATATTAGTTCTAGGCTACAAATAGGCATACATGTCAATTTAATTATTCAGATTAGATTTGTGGTTTACCATGACCCATAGATTACATCATCTTGCTATTAAATTATGGCGACAATCGAAATATGCAATTCGTATGGAGTCTGACATCTTGTTGAAAATGGCATCAGGATGATTGCCTTGAAGGGCAACGAAAATCATTTCATATAATGTTACCGACATGTCGTTGAGCCTTTAAAATTGTGTGCAGAAGGGATGACCTGTTATCTGAAGAGGTAGCACACCGAAACAGGGGTTGTGGCGTTAAGATTGAGCGTGGCAACCCCAACATACGGATTCGATTATCTACTTCAAGATTCATCGCTAAACACTATGCGATACCAGTCTGTTGGCAGCCATGATGATTGGCGGCGACACCACTTCAGCCGATTTTGTCAAGGCCGTTGCGAGTATAATCCCACATGTCAAAGACTGTGAAATGGAGCAGAACGAGCTCACAGCAGCAATCACTGAGGTAATGGCTGTTCCTCAGTATGGCCAGGCAGCTTCATGTATGCTGACAATGTTTGAATATTTACGACAATAGCATTATCTGTTATGTCTCCAGATATTAGCAATGTCAGTAAAAAAAGATAAATCGCCCACAATTATTAATTTAATATGGCACATACTAGCAGTAGAAATGTAGGTTAAGAACGAAGTTAAAACTAGCTGACAGTGAAAAATTTGCAAGAGAAATTTTAAGATACATAAAACTGCAATTCTATAGGAATTCAATTAATTCATTTGTTGTAAAATTATTAAATAAAACAAAAAAAACATTTAAAAAGAAGTTTTTTATTTATGTTAAGATTATATATTTTTTTATACATATCAGATGTAATTATTTTATGCTCATCTACATAAAACTAGAACTTGATATTAGCTGCTTCCATATGTGCTAACTCAAATAAAGAATGCAATGCAGTTTTCAAAATATTTTATACCATTACAATTGCTCAACTGGCTTAAGTTGCCAGTACATAAATATTTTAAAACAAATTAACTAAACATTTAAAATAGTTCATTCATTCCCCCTCACTGTTATATAAATTCCACAAGTTAGCATATAATAGCACAAATAAGCACATTCAATTGTATATAGCAGGAAAAAACAATTATATATATATATACATTTTAAATACTTGATAGAGAAGGATTCTCTCATCCGCATATAAATAGTTGTGCGTGAAATTTCACACATTGCTCTTCATAAATTTCCAATATTTTAATGCTGATTTAACATTTTAACCATATCATTTCTGTGCATATATAAAATATAAACTTCAGATACTGGTTGTGTGTTGCATTGTAATTAAAAACATATTTACGAAATTCTCAGATTCAAAGACATGCTTTACAAAGTTTATGATGAATTTCAATTTTCTCTCTTTTAAATGAGAAAGAGAAAAAAAAGCATATCAACAATTTAAAATTAAAAATAAATAATTTATAAATTGAGAACATATAATCACATTATTCGAAATACTATATATTTTAAGTGGAAATATTCTAAAAGATTTTTTTTTTCAACAAAACTAAAAACTTTAGTTGAAATGTAGATAAATTATAAATATTGCCATAAATTTGATTTTTTTATTAATTTTTATATGTCTATACAAAAATTCTTATTCAATGAAAAAAATATTAAATCTTAATTAAATACATGAAATAAATTATATGAAATACAATTTCGTTAAATGTTATTTATTTACAAAAAAATATAAAAACAAGTCTATAATACCAATAATTGTTATTTTTTTTAATAAATATGATTTCTTAAATATAATTTTAACAAAAGTTATTAAAAAACTAAATATATGCAAATTTAACTTATTTTATGATAAATTAAACAGGATAATCTATTTATAGTTTAAAAAAAAATCCAATTATTTTATAATATTTGCTAAATATAAGGTTACATATTTAATGACCATGTTAACTTTGAAAAAAACTTCATTAGAGTATATGGAAATTTCCAAGTTTAAATATCAATATTGTTTGTAGTATAATTTTTTTTTTTTTCTCATGGGAAAAATTTCAGCTGTTTTAAAATTTTGTATTTAATATTTACAACTACAATATGTCCTCAATAATGCATCAAGAATATTTAAAGGCACACAATTAAGATTTTTATGAATATTTTTTTTTCTTTAAATTCAAATGAACTTGAGCAGATGATCCACATAAATCAATAAAGTATAACAAGAAATTTGCACCATAGTTACTGCATGCTACTTAACGTAAATGCACAAAATAAAAGGGGGGGGGAGAACATATAATTAAAAAGAATTTCAACAAAGGAATTAATTTGATTTACACATGCTTATAAATGAATCACAAAATCATGTTTTATGTCATTTAAAATCTATTTTACAATATGAACATTTTTGAAGTATAAAAATCATTTAAGAATATTAAAATAAACATTAATTTAAAAACCCTAAAACATTTGGCAAGATAAAAAAAATTTATTTATTATTTCCCTTGAAAATTCTGATCTTAAAATATTATTATTAATAAATCATAAATTAAGAATTTCTGTTGCACGAAATCGTATAATACCACAGCGTAATTTGACTGAAAATTTTTTTCACTATCCCAAAAATAAAGATTTAAACTCTTAAAAAGAATAAAGCTATGAAATTAAATTCATAAAATAAAATGCTGATGATGTGGCTAGCAGCATTTTAATTTGAAGTGAGAAATAAGTTGTCCTTTTTTTAAATGTTAATATCAACAATATGCATTTCAATATAATATTCTAATCTTGCACTATAAAATAATTTACTATTAAAAAAAATTGCCAGAGCTTCAGCCTTAATTAATAGTTTCTATCTTTTGGTTGCTTTAAAGAAAATTTATAAATATTAGTTCACTTTTATTTTAATACTGTGTTTCGAAATATGCTTTTTTAATAATTTTTGGTTTTTAATTTTGAGGATAAATACTTGCATTTTATATTTTGTAGTACTGAATAAAGAAAATACTTGAAGAAGCATTTTTAATTATCACATACATTATTACTTCGTTATTAAATTTCTTTAAAAACTTTAGGTTCTGTTTTTTTTTTTATAGTCAATAAAAAGATGTTTTTTAGACCATTCTAAGCAAGAAAATTTTTCACCAAAATCGAATTAAATTTTTGCTTATGTTCAAAGTTATATGATAATAAATGAAATGTTCAGAATAAATAAAAATTAGAAAATTTAATGCAACTGATTTTTCATACTTAATATAGTTTTCTTTAAATAATATAAAAATTAAATATTGTAATTGTTTGATCAATAACCATCTACCTTTACAGCACCACCATTTTTTTTTCAAAGTAAATAGTTGTTTTTTTTTAATTTTACAGAAAATATTGAGTAATCAAGTTATTGTTAGAGTATGATACACACATGTTCACTTTTAATGAATATTCTTCTCTTGGAGAAATAATTGAATAAAGCAAAAGTAATGTATAATTTTATCTTTTGAATTAAGCTCAAATCAATTTTTGAAGGCGAAATTATTAATTGCAAATGATTTGCATAAACATTTTTAATACTGATACAATGATTCAGAGTAAAGTTCTATTAAATGAATATAAACAAAATGTTACATTTGTAATTTAATTCTGGAAAGATTGTTTGAATTAAAAATTACAGGGGATACACAGAAAATTCTAAAAATAATCAATAACCACAACAATTAAATTAGCAGCTGACACAGAAGAAATATCCTTTTATCAAGTTTTATTCATATGATTATATATTATAAGCAGATAATAACATAAACAACAATGGATAAACAGTTTTGTTCAGGTAATATAGATTTTCCATATTTAGATATAATTGTAAAGTAAAGCATTTTAGAATACAAAAAATAAAGGAAAAAAAAAAAAAAAAAGAAACAAGAATAAAATTAACTAAAATCAACATTTTTGATAGATAAGATTTATAAATCAACCACAAAAAATTATTTGATAATGAAAATATAAAAGTGCATATTAAATAAATGCAATTCTATTCATTAAAATAAAATAGATGGATAAATTATTCAACATTTACAATGAAATAGTATCATTATTGCTTATTTTAATTTGCGAGTTTACTATAACTGTCTAAGCAAGTAAACTTATTTTTCAAACAAATTTAATTATTGATGAATTTGCATGTTGATAAATGTAAGTACCATATTTGAAAGATGATTATTTACAGCCATGCATAGTATGTTTTTATTTTGCATATGCAGGTATACTTACTCAGTACAAATATTGATACTGGAGAAATAGATTGATAAGAAAAAGAATGAATTTTCTCCTACATTTTTACATATATACTATTTCTGATAGACTGTACAAATTGATTTCTGCTGACTGAATGGATTAGAAAGAAAAATATTATTTTGCATACCTTAGAACATAGTTTTCTCAGGAGAATTTTTGCTATTTACAATCCCAGCCTTGAGAGTTTAATAATAAATAGTACATCTCAATAAATGCTGTATAAAGAAATTTTTTTGCACAGGGTAACTTCTTTCACCAAAAAGTCCAGCACAGTCAGTTTTAAAATCCATTAAAATGTTATTAAATGCTGTTCTCTATCATGAAAATGTTGAAGAGTTATTTTTGTCACCTTTCTTTCTTGCATGTTTAGCTTTTTTAACATAACATTCTACAAGATTTTTCACTTTTACTGGATTGATTTCACCAGATCTGTTATGACATATCTGTGTAAAAACTCTGAATTAATAAATATTTCAATATAAAATATTAAATTTAATATATCCAGAAATACTAAAATTCAAACAATAAGGTTATAAAAAATAACATACATATCAACATAACTGTTTTTTAAAATTATTATTTTACTGATTATATAGATAATATACTAAATTAAGAAATCATGAATTAATATCAGACAAAAATCATACTTAAATATAAATTTGTGCTGATAATTATTCACTTATTTTCACAACAATTAGAAAAATATAAATTAATGATTATACATATTAAAATCGACACCTCTACACATATAAATATATTCTACACACCTTCGGTACAGATTTTCTGAGAATATCCTTATATTCTTCCTTTGTTATTTCTCGTGATTTATAATATGGCTTAAGAGCTAATTTCACTTCTTCTACAACTCGTTCTTGGCGATTCAGTTTTTTCAAAAACTATATTTAAAATAAAAGATAATTAATTATCTGAAACATTCAAAATATTTAATAGTTAAATAAATATAAAACCTTGAAGTATAGGAAAACATCATACAAGCTTATAATTAACAAAATAACATGCTAAAATTAAACATAATAAATATTTTATAAAGCATTAAATTAATCCTACTCCTATTTGAACACTATAATGTATGATCACAACACTGTAGTGTGTATCCACACTTCTTAAACCCCACTCCAGAGAGAAATATTAAATATTTCTAATTATACTTGGAAACCAAGAGCTGAAGCTTTGATTTGTTGAGAATAACAAGTGTACATTATTTAAAAATATACTAAAAGGATCATTAGAGCTCATTTTATTGACGACTTATCACTTAAATCTGTTAGCAATTCAGTAACGGGTTATTTTTTAGGACATTTAGGACGATAACAGCTATGGATTTGGGAAGACGATTGTCAAAGATAGCCACAATCACTCCAATGAAGTTAATCAAAATAATTTTAAGTAAGTACATGCCAGATTTTTGAAAATTGTAGCCAAAACAAATTAAATCCCTTCTTTTTTTTTTTCCAGATAAATTGCAATATAAAATTAGTCCAGGAAAACCATTTTAAATTTTAATTCTATTTTGAATTAATGACATTAATTTTCTTAAAAATTCAGAAAAATAGACAAATAAATTTCTTTGTAAGATAACTTTTGAAAGAGTAACAAGAAATTTTCAAAATTGCAACATGAAATTTTTTTGATTTTGGTTACTTCAATGTTTTCAGAATTATCATAACACAATCACCACTGCCAACCACCCATTATGAAAGGAGTTATTAGAATATAGTGGAAACCATTATCTCACTGAGAATGCCCCTTAGCTTTCTTTTGTCATTCCAAATTGAGTTTCATGCTTGATAAAGAGGAAAGGACCAAACCAAATCTGTATGTTTCATTTTAAGAGGGAATGTTGGACATACCACTTAGGAGAAGAAATACTTTGAAGATTTCTAGACCAAAGATAGAGTTTTGAAAGTGATTCTTAGATTACACAATACAAAAACTTCTACTTTCAAATAAAAAGCTAGCAATTTCTTTCTTTCCCTAGCTAAAAAAAAAAAATTTCATATAAGTAACTTATAATTATGAATTAAATTATCTATACATGTTTTGGGTAGACCACAATTTAAGGGACCTTAGGATTTGGCACCTTTTTTGTTGTCACATTCAAGATTTTGCGATAAAAATGGTTTCTGTGTTTCTACTGTTTTCCAACTTGTTGCCTCTATTTGTTTTGAAGTTTCAATTTTTGCTTATGTCTGATAATTAATCTTTGGTTAATATTGGAATCATTTGATTGAGGTAAAATTTGTTATGCAACAACTTTGGGAAACACATTTTTTATAGCAGCTGTGAGAGTTTTATTGGTGATACTACTGCTTTTTGAAAAACAAGATTATAAAAAACAAGAATAAACAGTATAATGTCACTTATTATCAAAATGCAATTGTGACATTACATCTATTTTTTATATGTCTAAAATCTTTTGATAATTTAACAATTTATCTCCTGAGGAGTATTTTTTTTAATGCTTTCGAGAGAAATAAGATTTATATTGCCCTTAATCAGTTTAAACTGTTCAAGTAAAAGGACAAAAGATGTTCAAAGCCTATATCTCTTTAGAAATATAGGCTTTGTTTTTTTTTCTAGTAATTTTTTTTTATCTAAATGTAATAAAATTTTTATAATTTGTTAATACTTTTTTTGTCAGTTAAATTCCAAATCCTACTGCTTTGATTTGTTTCAAATTGTTATTAAATTATTTTATTTTAGTTTCTTTATGTTTTCATTACTATTAGTATTGAAAGATCACAAGTTAGAGTTGAGATCCGAGATATACTTTTACATATAAGAACAAGAACTCCTAAAATGAGATTTTACTCATATTTCCTTTTATAAATTCTATAAAAAGTAGAAAGAGAAGACCTATGTCTTATGATTATAAAAGTACCAATTTAAACAATTACTTAAAATTAGTCTTTTTTTTCTGATATATATATATATATATATATATATATATATATATATGTATGTAATCTTAAGAAGTCAAAGATGGACACATAGCTCATATTTTTCACCATTATTCTAGCATCATACAATTAAAAAGTGTAAAGTAAATACATAGTTACCTTCTCTTTGACTTGCATTTCAACTGCTGAGTTTGGAAGTTCATCCATTATCTGTAATGATTCTTGCACTTGTGTCTCCTTTTTCTCAGTTCCCTTTTGTTCTTTCTTGCCTTTTCTATTCTTATCTTTAACATGCATTTTTACAGGCTGTTTTTTAGGATCAGCTTTATGTTCATGTTTTGATTTTTTTGATCCTGAAGAATGGGGTTTAGATTTTTCATTTGCAGACATAGTATCATGAGTTCGTTTTTCAGAAGTCCTTTGATCTGCAGTAAATAAGCTATCAAACACATCTTTAGTTTTTGAAGAAGAAGGAACAGGTGAATTAGATGGAGAATAACCACCAGAATCAGAAGGTGAATCATTAGGTGAGTATGGAGTATCAACATCCATATCAATAACTTCATTTTTTTCAGCAGAAGGAGAAAGTTTTGGATGTTTATCACACTTCTGTTGGGAGCTACTGACTGCCAGAGATTGGATGTGTGTTGACATGAGATTAGTAGAACTACTCTGAGATTTACTGTTATCACTAGCATTTTGTATAAGTGTAGCATGATTCATAACTTGGTTTTGTGAAAACACCAATCTTGAAATAGGTTGATTCGCAATGCTTGCAGGAAGACTTGTGGGTTGATTTTGTGTTGTACACACGATGGGAGATTGATGATTTGCAAGAATACCAGAAAGATTGGGGGGCAAATGATGAATCATTTGCATTGGAGGAGGGGCCATGCCATGTGCCATTGTTAAGCTTTGTAATAATGAATTTGGGGTAAGAGGTGGTTGAATATTTAATCGAGGATGCCTTGGTTGAGAAAGCAATGTCATTCCAGCAGGTGGAGGAGGAGGTGGTGGCACTGAACTCATATGTGGCATATTTGGAGGATTAGGTGGTGGCGGAAGGGTACTATTGCCATGTATATGAGGCATGAAAGAACCACTCATCACTTGTTGCACATGATTAGTGGGCAACATTACATTACCCATTTGAAAAGCTCCATTTCTTGGAGGCACTAAATTGGACATTCCAGGTAAGTTTGAAGCAGCTGAAGATACATGAGACATAAAACTTGGTGGTAACAACATACTCTGGACAGAAATAGGGCTAGCCATTGAAGTTTGAGAGTGCACAGTGATAGGTTGAACAACACTAGACACTAAAACAGTAGACACATTACTAAAATCACTTGAAGTGCTTGGTTTAATATTACGAGAATCCTCTCTAATGTCAATTGGCTCAGGTTCTGGTGGTAGTGGAGGAAGCTCAGGAGAAGGTGGAGGTTTTGGATTTATAGTAGGTAAAGGTGGTGCTGAAGGCATAGGAGGTGGAGAGGGACTTGTGGTTGGCTCACAAGGATCGTAACTGTCATTATCAGCTGGAGAGGGTGGAGATGGTGATCGAGGAGACCGCCTCTTTGTGGAAAAATTTTCACTTTCCTTTGAGATATTACTATTAACATCTTTATCAGAAACAAAAGGGGTTTCTTCAACAACTGGATTATTTTCCTTGGGTACTGACGCTACAATTTGTACTTCAGGACTGCTACAACTATTTGAAAAATTATTTGCCTCAAACTCATTAGCAGACCCTGTGTCATTACCATTTTCTTCACAAATTTCTTGCACCGATTTTTCTGATTCTGGTGAATTATTTTCATCAGGGTCATCTCCTCCTTGCCAATAACTTTCACTTACAGATAAAACAGGGTTTTTCTCAGGAGGAGTAGCAGGTCGTTTGATGGTTGTACAATCTAAAGAGTTTTTACTTTTATCTGTTGAAGAATGTTTAGATTTAACTTTATTTTCATCAGGCCCTAATGATTTATCCAGTTCCATATCTTCTGATAAAATTTTTTTGTCTTTCAAATTAGATTCACATCCATCAGGCAAGGCATTTATTTTTGGAGAAGATGCACGATTAAAATTTACATTAATAATAATGCTATCACCTTTTGCAAAAATTTCTTTAGATTCTATTGACGTTAATTCAGTGTAAGGGCTTCTTTCATTTTCAACTTTTCTTTGAAGAACCTGCTTCTTTTCATGTTTTGCTTCCTTTCTTTCTTTGTGCTTTGATTTTTCTTTTCTACTTTCTTTTTGTTCTACAACTATTTTTAATTTGTCATCAATTTTACGAACTTCTCTTTCTCGTTGTTTATCAGAGAAATGATCACTTGAATGTATATGTTTATGCTTTTCACGGGAATGATCTTTGCCTGACTTACTATTTTCATTTTTCCGATCCTTATGCTTACTCTTATGTTCTTTTTCCTTAAATTTACCCTTTTCATACACAAGTCTTTCAAAACGTTCTTCTTTTTCATACCTTAAATCTCTTTCATATCTAAGTTCTTCTTTCAGTTTCTCTCTTTCATACTTATCTTCTCCTTTAGAATGCTTGCTTTTTTCATGCTTATCTTTTTTCTCTTTAGTGTGTTTGTCTTTAGAATGTTTTTCTTTGCGTGATTTTCTTTTTTCACGATCAGAATAATTCCTATCGTCACTTTTATTTTTATCAACTTTACGAGAACGTGAATCATAATCAGTCTTGGATTTTTCAGATTCTAATTTCTTTTCTTCTCTTCTTCTTTCAGAATTTTTGCTATCAGTTTTACGACTTGTGTCACTTTTATCCTTATTTCTCGATTCTCTTTCACGATACAAAAGTCTTTCATCTTTTGGTCTACCATCACGATAACTTCTTTCTCTTGTATGTTTAGATAGCCTTTTCCAGCTAATATCTACTCCCCCAAGATCAACTCTACTTAAAACACTAGTCCTTTTATTTTCAAAGGATACCGTTTCAGGTATACTATCTTTATCTCTATCACGTTTTAATTTAGGAATTCTAGGCAAATTTGAAATGTTTATCCTTGGTGCAAATTCACCATACTCACCTGTGTCATCACGCAAGCGATCTTTTCTCTTTTTACATCGATGAACAGGTCTTTCTTCAATGATTTCTCCCTCTTCTTGATCTTCAAAAGACTGATTAGAATGAGAAGTTTCCTGTTTACTGTGTTCGACAGACTGGGCAGTAACTTCTTCACTAACATCGTTATGATTTGAGATAAAATGGTCTATCTTTTGCACAACTTCATTTAAGTCTTTTTCAGTGGAATTAGTTGAAGAATTACCTTGAAAACCACATACTATTATATCATTACCAGGTTCAGAAATATCTTCTATTCTAAGAGCTAACTTATTTTTTTTAGGATCCTTGCCTGGACTTTCAACGTTTAGATTGGATTCATTTTTTTCATCCATAACAACATTTACTTTTTCATAATCATATTCTAGATGATTAGGTGATGATACTTCAAAATCTTGACCATTTTCAAAACTCTCATCTGGAGGAGGTGAATTATCTAACTGGCCATCCAGATTTTCATCTAAGCAAGGAGTGCTGGCATTTTCAAGCGAATCTAAATTATCTTCATCATCAGATTTCAAAACTATATCACTGCAAATATCAATTAATTCAGACATTTCTTCATTTTGCTTAATTTCCTGAATTATATTAGAACCGTTAGTAGTAGTAGTATTTTGCTGATCCTGAACAAAACTGAAATTCAAATTTTTATCACTTTGGAAATTTAAATTACTTTCTTGTGAAGCCGGATCACTAAGATTAGAATGATTACTAACAATGAGATTTTCCATTTCTCCAGTTTGAGAGACAGAATCACAAGTATTTTCAGTTTCCATGTTAGACACTTCTTCAATGCATGAATTATCATAGTATCCACTATTTTCATTAGAAACACTATTTTCACACTGCATTTCAAATTCCTCATTACTTTCTTCTCTGCAAGACTTGGGAGATTTTATATTAGTGCATGAAGTATTGAGATCATCTTGACAGATTTTTGTACTATTTAATGAAATTTCATTATTTTCCTGATGATCAGTGATATCTTGAAGCCTTTTGTTTACACTATTCAATGAGTTTTCATCACCATTTTCATGAAGATCAAGATCACTGTCTGACTCATTTTTAGAAGGATCAACTTCACTGTCTGACTCATTTTTAGAAGGATCAACTTCACTGTCTGTTTCATTTTTAAAACTACTTTCATTTTTTACAGCTGCTTTAGAATTATTACTTTCCTCATTTTGAAATGCCTCTTGTGAAGATTCCCCACTTGACTTATAGCAAGCTTCATTACTGTTTTCAATACATGAATCACTTTTATTTGGTGGATTTGTATCAATTCTAAGTTGATCATCATCTTCAGAGGCTACATTACTACTAATATTACTTTCATCACTCTCACATGCAACTTCATTAGCTTGTGAATTAGGCTCATCAATTTCTTTAGTTTTTTCATTATCTTCTTCAGCTTGTTGATCCTCATCAATAATGAGATCATTATCACTTGAATCACTACTGTCATTGGGATTATTAATTTGAGTGTCATCACACTTGAAAGCAATTTTTATAGATTCAACTCTGTCAACTATTTCACCCTCTTCTTCACCCACCGATTCAATGTCACTATATATATCAACCTCATCTTCACTATGATGACTTTTAGAAGCTCGAACATCTTTCTTCATATCTTCTGCAGCAGATGTACTACAAAAATTTCTTTGAACTACAGGTGGACAATGTTCATTGCCAAATCGTTCATTACTATTAGCACTATTAATAGGTCTAGGAGTTGAGCTGTCTTCATAATTTGCAGATCTTTGCAAAGTTGTACCAGAAGAGCTACAACTATAAGCTTGTTTAGGAGCTCCACCACTATATTTTGAAGAATTGCTCTGAGTGGGATTCATTGGTCTTTGTTTAGCAATAAAAGAATCCAATAAAGGTAATTTTATATCATTATTTAATGATGATGATGAGGGCAAAGAACTTTGACTGCTATCATCTGATAAAGAAGGGGGAGGTGTAACAGCAGTAGCGTCATTTTTAGTTTTTGAGTTCCGCAATACTGTTCCATCACGTCTAAGAGTTAAGACATCTGGAGAATGCAACAGAGTTTGACTTTCAAGTATACTACCAACAACATCAAAATTGGGTATAGGTGTTGATACCCTGTTTAAGAAAATCATTTAGTTAAGAAAATTTATAAAATTATTTCAGGATTATATTATATTTTTATTAAAAAAAAAAAAAAAAAAAAAAAAAAAAAAAAACCTATATCATCTAGTAAAAACATTTATTTAAAAACAGCACTTAAAAAGTAAACAGGCAATCTTCATAAAAATTCATGGGATTGAATTGTGATACATTCAGCTTACAGGCATTATTTATCTGAAAAGGATTTATGTTAAAAAGGGAAAGAAGGATGAAATTGTAACATTCTGACTTGCTTAGTGAAAAATAATTTAAGGGATTTTAATAATATCTCTTCATCTCTATTTTTGTTATAATTTGTATTAAATGAAACAAATTTAATTGCAGAAAACTGCTTAATAAAATCACCTTACAGAACTGCTCATAACTGAAGAGGATATAGTAGAAAAACTATACAAAATCAAAAAAATCTTTAAGTCTAACATTAATAAAATGACAATACATTGTTTTTAATAATGGATTCCTCAAGCTTAAGAAGAAAAAAATGGAAGGTAATAGAAAAACTTTAAAAAAATGTATTAATAAAACAATATAATTGATATTAAGGTAGAATCATTCATTATATAGCAATTTACAATTGAGAAGAAAATATGGATTTTTCTTTTTTACTTCTTAAAATTACTAGTGTCATGCTGATACATCCATGTATATTTTCTTAATTAGACTATTTCATATATTCTCTTATAATTGAAAAATTTGCTCTTTCTTCCATTAAAAAACCCTTTTAATAAGCATTCAATTCAAAAGTTAATTTTTCCAATTCTCACTTATGTATTTTACAGTTTTAAAATTAATTTTTAATGCTTAAAATGCAAAGGCACATTGTTTTCAATTAAAAGATATCTGGTATTATGATACTTTTTGTCTGCATAATGTATTGTTACCTGTATTCATAGTCTGAATCAGCATCATAAAATGAACTATCAGGAGCTGCAGAAGTTGCTGCTGAAACCAAAGCTTGGCTTCGAGAACGCAATAGCTCATTTCTTCTTTTTTTCTTAATAAGGGAAATTTAGATTTTGTTGCAGAAGATACAATTGAATTCTATAAAGAGATGTAAATTTTTTAATAATTGATATTTTATTGTACCAAGTTCTTGTCTTCTTTAAGTTAAATGTCATTCATTTTTTACTGTTTACACATATTCTATATACACAAAGTTAAACATAATTTACTTAACATGAATAACAATGTAATTTAAATTCTGTTAATATAATATAATACAATAATATTAAATATAACATTAAAATAATGAATTTCAGTAATTACAAATATTCACTCTGGGTTACAAAATTATTAGCAGGACAAAATATATAATAACACTTCTTATGCACATTAAAGTTTTTCTATAATCCAACTGAAAAATCCTCCCAAGAATAAATGAGACACCTAACAATTTAACACATAAAGAAATAAGACAAGTAATGTAAAAGATGACAAGCATTACACATTAAAAACTTATCTACATTTTATAAAAATGTGGAAACCCTGAGAGAGAAAAAAAAAAAAAAAGAAAGAAATCCAGTGAAAAAATAACTTTAAAATTCATACATAAAATTACAATTATTTATACAGGTCATAGAATAAAATATATTACTTAATGAAATATCAAACCATTTCATGAACTAAAAGGTTGGTCAATAAAAGGGTAAAAATAATATTTGATATGAAGAAATAAAAAACAATAGATAAGAAATTTACAGGTATTATTTGTTATTCCAATATTATGACATTCTTATAGTTCAGGGAGTAGAAAAATTAATAATTCCCATGACAAATAGAAAAATTGATATAGTATTTTAATGCTTCAGTGATTCTTTGCTTGACATTTTTTTTATGAAACTGACGAATTTATTAGACACTGCATTAATGTAAAAGTGACAAAAGAAGTCATTGTACAAATAATAAATAACACATTAAGGATTTTTCTGATTGTTTGTGAGCCTTCAGCACAAAAATAGGAAAACAGAAAGAAAGGAGGTCACTATTAAACTTATAATCTTTAACAAGATTTGTTATTTTAAGATATCTTTAAATGAAGACAACATAAGTAGCATAGCTAGACCCCTTTCTCAAAATATTTTTTTATATGCATAAAATAAAATCAAATTAATCAAGTTACATTAAAATAAGTAAGTAGCTTAAAATAATAATTATATGTATATTTTTCCAAACAAATTAAATATAAAAAATATATTATAAAAAATCTTATGGTTCCAATTTTATAATTAAAGTTTAGTCAATACAAATGTTGATTTTGTTTATTTAAATGCAATTGTTATAGATGGAAAACTATCTGTTATTTCTACTTTTAATAACAGATGGATTGATATTATATTTATTGTACACATGATGTGAAGTGTAATATTTTCAACAAATTCTTATTAAAATCTAACGATTATTTTCTGATTCAAATGGATCCCTGGTTAAGAATTTTCATGTTAAAGTATAAAAATATTATATTTAGTTACGAAACATTAAAAATCTTGAGTTCGCTTTTAATAATAAATTGAGTGATGGCAGGGAGAAAAAAAAAATGTTTTAAGCATAAGATCTGAATATTTATTTAGTGTTGTGTGAAAGAACAGTTCTTTGATAACATGCAAAAAGTTTAACTGTTGAAATTGACCATTTAACGAAAAGAAGCTAAGTAAATATAGCACATCTGAAGTTAAAACAAAAATGGAATGACTAACTAAATAACACAGTTTTTAGACAAATCTTTTGCCATCATTCTAAAAATGTCGATTTCTTGTTAAAATTTGATAGGCAAGTAGGTCTTCATAAAAATATCTTTCCATCCATTATCATGTTAAATTATTTATTTCCCTTTGGTGTTTGGTTTATCAACTTGGCACCAAATTTAGTACTTGTTGATCAGCACCTCCAGATCCTACAATAACAATCTCAATGTCTCTTCATAGAAAAGGAGTACTTGAAGGAAACATCATAAACTGCACTCAGTCTTATTTGAGAACTTGATACATCTGGATGATATGGTAGAGTCCAGTTTAAATCATTGCTAATTTGAAGAACATCCTTCATTGAATAATTAAAAAAAAAAATTTAATTACATGATTTGGAAAAGGATTGACATTGAGATCTATAGGTTTGGTTTTTGTTGCTCTACGGTCATTTTGCGTACACTTTAAATTAATTAGATAGGGACCTACAGTTTACAGGGTCCATATAGATTTTTTTTTTTTTTGAACCACTAACAAACATCCATGCCACCACCAGGATTTGAACTTGAAACCTGTGGTACCAAAAGGCCAGAGCGCTAGCCAATTGGCCATCAAGATCTATAAAGAATACTTTTCTATGCGTGAACCATGATGCTCAAAAAGTGAGCATAGCTACTTGTTTATTTTGAAAAACCTGCAGTCTTTTTAAATTGGAAATTGAAGAAATTTATATAAGAGAGTTGGTCTGATGGATGAAAAGAAAGTCTTGTGTTTGATTGACAGCTTTTTTCTTTCAAGGAATTAGGCTATTGAGTTAACACTCACAATAATTATTTTCACAAGAATGTTTTTTTATATAGGAATTGGAAGACAATTTTGTGTCTAATAACCATTCCAGGTACTTATATTTAGTAAGAAAATTGAATTAAAAAAAAAAAAAGTGACAATCTCTAAGGACGATGAGTTTCCAAGTGAATAGCAGACAGAAAATTTTGAATGTATTGATTTTGATTTTCCTAGAAGCTAGATATTTCTATAATTTAATGACATAATTTTGAAGATTGGCAACACAAATCATGGCGAATTATTCTATAATGTTACCCCAGTGCTCTCTACATACAAAATAAATAACGATCAACTTTCAGGACATTAGTGATACAAATGTTAAAGAAAGTAATAAGGAGGAAAGCTCGAGGAAATATACTTTCCTGGATTCGTCAGGATGCAGAGATAACTTCTTCCATTTGAATTTGAAAGTTATATGAATCGAAAATCTAAGTTGTATTTCAGATATTAAGTCATTGTGCAAAATTTTTATCAGATTTTGGCCATTTCAGAGATAATTTTCTTATATCAGAGCTTTAACATAAAAATAATTATTGCAAATCTGATTTCATTGAGGCATTGATAGTAGAAATAAAGATAATCTGGGTTTCTTGTTCTCTGCCATAGTATGACTGGAGGAAGAATAACTTAAGGGCAAAATTCTCATAACTTCAGGCATGCAAGATAGATAGATATTTCCAATTTCAGATTCTTCTTCACCAAATGGTGATCAATACTGAAGATTGGGAGAATCTTTGTTCATTACATAGCTGAAATTCTCCTTATCAGGTTTTAATTGATTTGGGACAATCACTGATTCAGGGATGTCAAGGGTCAATACAATTGAGGTAATTGGAATCAAAGTCTGTGAACACCTCAGCGTTATAATCAAAAGGGATGTACCAAAAAAAATCTTCCACAGTAATTGTTGGAAGATTGTTATATTGCCCCTGTAGAAATATTTAAGGTTTGTTTCAGTAATTTTAAAGCGGAAGATTCTTTCTCATTCCTCTGAAGAAACCAGTATATGTTATATTCATACCAATTCAACTGTTGTTTTAGGATGATAAAAAAAAAGATTTCATGTTAGAAACAAAAATGTCCACATAATACTCATTATTCCAGATTAACAACTGTGAAAAAAAATTAATTTTTGATCGAAAAAGTTATATACATGAAAAAAAAAAAAAAAAACAGTTCTGGTAAGCCCCATAGCTCAAAATACTGGCCTAAGTCAATAAACAATGTTTATATAAATAACAGAATAAAAAAGGGGTACTTACGTATTAACGATACCTTGGCGACAGTTGCACCAATAAAGAACGCACGCGCCAACCACAGCTACAGATTTGGCGGTTTTTAAGTGGCGCCAATCTACACTTAAATATATAAAATACTTCATTTAAAATCAAAACGCTTTCAAAATTCGAAACACTTTCATCAATTTCCACAATGCAATCTGGTCCACCTACCTTCTTTTTTTTTGGTTTATTCTCCATATTCAAGACACATAATTCACGCATGTAATTGTTCCAATCTATAACAGTTTTATCCGATAAATCAAGTTGCTTTTCACAAAATTTAATCGACGTCAACTCCTCGCACCAGTAGTATATGAATCTCAAAGCTGTACAAAATGGAATTCTGCTTCCTTCAAACCAGTTGTCTTTTCTAAGTCCACACGATAAGCACACTGACTGAAATTGCATTTCCAAAACTTACGTTTACCAAAATAAAGTTTCATGTCCGAATGGGACATTTTCGTTGTTTTGGTAAAATATTTCACCCGTGAAAAAATAAAATTGAATCTTGTTCTGTTTCTGGCAAATCCCAAACATGCATTTTCGTAGCACTACAAAATGGCTTCAAAACTCAGCAAATCTGCAGCTGTTAGATTGGCACCACTTAAAAACCGCCAAATCTGTAGCTGTTAGATTGGCGACACTTAAAACTGCCAAGTCTGTCGCCAAGGTATCGTTAATACATAAGTACCAAAAAGGTTTTTGTTTTAAAAACGATCTTTTGTGTGCTATTTTAATATCCTTTTCGCAGTTTTGTATGTTTATTTTATTATGCTCAATTGTGTCTTAATTTTATAATCTAATAAGTTAAAATGCAAAATAATTATGAAATGCATATAATGGTCAATTTAGTAACATATATAAGAAAGGGATGAAATATACTATTAAGTAATTTTGCATATAAATACCTGAAATAATCTAGAAGGAACAGATCTATTTGCATTAGTTTCTTCATCGGATGAATCAGATGAAGATCGAACATTCCTAAAGATTGATTTTGTAATCAATAAATTCTAAACAGGAGAAAAAAATATTTAGTAATAATAATAAAAGAGCATATACAAATAATAGATTGAATTCACATATTTATCTATACATATCATTTTACCTGATTTAATGATCTATGACGGTTTATACAAGGTGGAGTTATTGGAGTAGTAGTCCTTGTTTCAGTACTTAATGAGCGGTGAGGCCGAAGAGAAGATGCAAAATCTTAAAAATTTTTTTTTTATTAAGTCAAGTATTACATACACAACATAAATGATTGACTATTAAATCAAACTAAGTCTACATTGAGTCGAAATTAAATTATTAGAATAAACTTAAAATTTATATTCTATATTTAATTTATCACTTTTTCTACATTTCATAAAAGAAGACAATGATTGATACTTGATTATTATAACTAAAACAGCTGCTTAGAGATTTTACTTAGCAACACTATGAATTGTACATCAGATAATTCTGCATCATTTGTACATCTCTATCAAATTTATGAACATTTAAGAGTGATTTTCTCTCTTGGTTTACTTAAAAGTATTGCAAGAAACACAATATTGAATAAATGTGCCTGAATGTTTGATAACTGCTGCGAAAATCTCATACTTGCCAGCAAAAAAAAGGATAAATGCAACATCCTTCTTAAAAGTGAAAATTATCTTCTATCTAAACATATATATATAAAACAGACACATGATGCATGTTTATTTTGGCAAAATAAATATTAAAGATCTGCAATTAAAAGTGGTGCAAATTCTACAGGTATTTTCAAATTTATAATAAAAAGCACCATTTGTTAAAGCTTTTTAAGATTTATTTACTGTTAGTAAGAAGAGCTTTTGGTATTTCCTTTACATTTAAATGTAAAGCATTGCATCATAAAGAAAATCACTTAGAAGTTAGAATTACTGATAATGAACACCAAAAAATTTTGAACATTTAAATTTTCACAAAAGTTAAAATATTTTTATTATTGCATAAAAAATACTTAAATATGAAAAAGATTTAAAATTAAGATAATTTTAATTAATAAAATTAATCATCAACTTATACATGTATCTAATGAAAGTCAAGTTTTTAATAATTATTATCTATACTTTAATGTTCGTCATATATAATTCTCAACTTACTTAAAATAAAGTTATTTTCACACTTATGACATTTCCATGCATCAGATGACGTTGAACTTAATGGAGAATGAACACAATATTCATGATAAAGATTTCCACATGAATGACATCTTAAACAAGCACTTTCATTTTTATCTCGTCCACATAAATCACAGCAATCAACAGCAGAAAAGGGTTCAAAGTTGGGTAACATTTCAAAAGCTGGCATAAAATCTTGAAAGAGTCAATCATTACAGAATCCGTGTCAGAATCAGAATGAGATGACAGCACAGAATTGTTGACATATAGCTAGATAAAAAAAGCATTGCATCAAAAAATATTTAGTAACTATACATTTTCATTTTAAAATAGCTGTTAATATCTATAATTTTGATTACTATTAGCAACTTGCAGCAGAAGTTAAATTAAAATAACCATTAACAAAACTTTGAATGATGTAAATAGCATTTATATTGATATTGGATTAATAAGTCAAGATGAAATACAGTAAAATCATTTAATGCAAACTACCTTGCTATGGAAATTTTTATGCAAATATTTTCATCCTCTAGATTTATGTATAGGATGCAAATATATTAAAAAAACTTTTTAAGTAAATTAAAGGATTTATTAAAAACTTTTGAGTAAGGTTAGTTCAATGTTTATGAATGGTAAATTTTAGGCACAAAAATTTTTGTTAATTCTCTTCAAAACTTAACAGCAATATTAAAGCATGAGAGGGATTTTGTCTGGGGCATTTATATCATGATGCAGAATAAAACAATGTTGGTCTTTCCCAAAACAACTAACCATTATTTAAGTCAATAAAAACATTTCTATGTAAACTAACAGATGCAACATAGTTTATAATAATTTGATTTTGGTCCAAAAAATAATATCACAGAGTTGTTGAACAATTTTCATAGACAGTTATAGACCAGTGCTATTTTATTTTGAGAGAGAATAGAAATAACAAGTTTTTATCTGTCTTTCTAAATGCAAAAAATATGGGATATGGGGGAAAGATTTGCAGGAATATTGAGCCATGCTGTCTCGATAAACGTCCATAATTGTGAAAGTGTTGATGGTGCAGGATTTTGGGCACGAACAGACCTCTCGATGATGTCCCATAAATGCTCGATGGGATTCATGTCGGGCGATCTAGGTGGCTAGATCATTCGTTGGAATTGTCAGAATGTTCTTCAAACCAATCGCGAACAGTTGTGGCCGGTGACATGGCGCATTGTCATCCATAAAAACCCCATCGTTGTTTGGGTACATAAGTCCATGAATGGCTGCAAGTGATCTCCAAGTAGCTGAACATAAGCATTTCCAGTCAATGTTCGGTGCAGTCGCACCAGAGGACCAAGTCCATGCCATGAAAAAACAGCCCACACCATTACAGAGCCACCACCAGCTTGAACAATGCCTTGCTAACAGTTTGGGTCCATGGCTTCGTGGGGTCTGCACCACACTCGAACCCTACCATCAGCTCTTACCAACTGAAATTGTGATTCATCGGACCAGGCCACGGTTTTCCATTCATCTAGGGAGCAACCGATATGCTCACGTGCCCACGAGTCGCTGCAAGCGATGTCGTTCTGTCAGTAAAGGCACTCGAGTCAGTCTTCTGCTGGAATAGCCCAAGAAGCCAAATTTCTCCGCACAGTTCTAACAGACAAGTCCCTTGTACGTCCCACATTGATTTCTGCGGTTATTTGACGCAGTGTTGCTTGTCTGTTAGAATTTACGACTCTTTGCATACGTCACCGGTCTCGGTCGTTAAGTGCAGGCGGTGGACCACTGCGCTATCCATGGTGGGATGTTATGCCTGAAATTTCATACTCTTGGCACACTCTTGACACAGTGGATCTGGGAATGTTGAATTCCCTAACGATTTCCGAAATGGCATGACCCATGCGTCTAGCTCCAACTAACATTCCGCGTTCAAAGTCTGTTAATTCCCGTCGTGCGGTCATCATCATGTCAAAACCTCTTCACATGAATAACTTGAACAGAAATGAAAGCACTGCGCATTTATACCTGTTCTACGCGATGCTACTGCCATCTGAAAATTTGCATATTGCTATCCCATGACTTTTGTCACTTCAGTGTATATATGTATATATATATTATTTTATACTAAGCTCATTAACATATACTTAGTTCAACTAAAATATTCAAAAATTTCTTGTTAAAATAAAATGTTACAAGCTTTATTATAAAATATAATAAAAATTACTTACTGTTTTGGCTATCTTCTTTTCTTTATGATGACGAATTAAAATCAAATTAAATTTAAGTCGATCAATAGGACATGTATTAACATTCTAAAGAAAAAAAAAAGTAATTAGAAAAATGTCATACAAACAACATTATTGAAGATAGAAATATAGATGTGATATTAAAGCAATATGTTTCAATTGTAAAAAAAAAAAATACCTTTGCCCATTGCTGCAAACATCCTAAACAGAATACATGGTCACAAGTTTCAGGTGTAGCAATATCCTGGCCTAAAAATTTGCTGAGGCAAATGGCACATTTTTCAGTCTGTTCATTGTCACTTAAATCATTTGATACTTCTGTACCTATAAATAGTTTTTAGCAAGTTATTTATCTAATTTAAAACACCTTTTTTAAAATCAAATAATTGCATGTTTATTCAAAACTTAAAAATATCATAGTTCTTGATTTATATCTGTAATCATTAAATTTGTTTGTAGAAGAAGTATTAAAATGGCAGCAAAATTAATTCAACATATAACAATTTAATTTGTGCAAATGTATTAAAAATACATTACTTTTACAATCATAAAACTAATATTATTTCATAAGCTTAGAATTTCTTACACATTAGAGGTGTTAAAATCAACTGGATGCCAGGCCCTTTATCATATGTATATTAAGTGAACATCAAAAATTTAAGTTAAAAAACTACATTAATACAAATCATAGGAAAGTGACAAAGATTATAAATAAACTAGAAAATAATAAATATTAAAAATTTTACGTTATAACAAGATAAGCAAAACGCTAATTTTTATAATATTTATTATAACTATAATTTTAAATAATTTGCCATACAGTACTTTTACTAGCAAAGTTTATTCTTAACCAATATGTCAATGACTGAGTGCAGACTATACTTTTACTGAAATAAATTAATATTGATTTGTTTGTCACCTTTGAAGTTCAAAATTAATTATCCAAATAGGTGTTTTCTAATATTTATTTTTTCAAAACACCTTCAATTAGATATAATATTTATTATGTCACCAAGAAAATTTTGCCAGACTGTACTCTCAAATGTATTTTTAAAATCAATGTAAAAAGTACATAATTTTAGTACATTTAAATTATATTCAAAATTTTGTTTGTATACTCAGCAACTTTAATCTCATCTATAGATTGAAGTCAATAAAATAATACAAATTGCTTTTCATGTGCTAATAACATACCAGTAATACTTCACAGACATGCTGGTACACACATGATAAGAATGTATTTATGCTCATTAAAAGTAATTACTAAAAATCACATACTTAAGATCACACTCTAAAAGCATTTTTAAAATCAACGTAAAACAAAAAAGTACATAATTTTATTACTAGTATATTTAAATTATATCCAAAATTTTGTTTGCATATTCAGCAACTTTAATCTCATCTATAGATTCAAGTCAATAAAATAATACAAGTTACTTTTTTCATGTGCTAATAACATACTAGTAATACTTCACAGACATGTTGGTATACACATGATAGATAAGAATTTATTTATGCTTATTAGAAATAATCACTAAAAATCAGATATTTACGTTGAATAGAAAATATAATAATAATAAAAGAAAAAAGCTCTTCGTATTTCCTGCATTATAAAAAATTAATTAATTTAATTTAATTAATTAAGAATTTAATTTTACTATTGTTGTTTTCACTTACAAATTATTACAATTTTACTTTTTAGTTTATTTCAATATTGTACAATTTTATTACAAATATATTTAAATTATATCCAAAATTTTGTTTGTATATTCAGCAACTTTAATCTCATCTATAAATTCAAGTCAATAAAATAATACAAATCACTTTTGCATGTGCTAATAACATACCAATAATACTTCACAGATATGTTGGTATACACATGACAGATAAGAATATATTTATGATTATAAAAAGTAATCACTAAAAATAAGATATTTAAGTTAAAATATAATAATAATAATAAAAAGAAAAAGCTTGCTATTTTTTACATTAGTATTATAAGAATTTATTTTTATTACTGTGGTTTTTCTTTTCACTTACAAATTAATATTGTATCTTTATAATCTATGATGATCCAATAACTAAATATATTCTATTAATACTGAATATAATTAATCATTATAAATCATTTTCTATACATTACTTATCCTAACACAGTTTATTACAAATCAATATATACAAATTTGGAACTGAAGATTGAATGCAAACTATTCTATTTTTTTTTAAACATAATGATTAACATCAGTTAATGTTTTGTTATCTTCATGCTAAAGTTATTTAAATAAATTATTTTTAAATATAATTTTTATATAAATACACAATACTAATATTTATTGTGCCATCAATGAAATTTTGTCCCAACACACTTTTAGATATATTATTAAACCCAGCCTGTTTAACTTACCTGTAAATATATTTAATTTTAATCATATTAAAATTTTGATAATTTTCAGTAACCTTAATATGATCTATAGATTACAGTTAATTAAATAATAAAAATTACTTTTCATGTATTTATTACATGCTAATACACATGTGATAAATAATAAGAAATGTTTCAGTTTATTAAAAATCTGATATTTAAGTTAAAAAAGAGAAATACAAAGAAAAAGAAAAACTCACTATTTTTTACATTAGAATTGCAAGAGTTAACTTTATTATCATTACTTTCATCTTCACTTCGAACTGTATAGGCTTTCTATTTACTTTTTCGCTTTATTTCAATATCACTGTCTTCATCGTCTGAGTCACTGGAGCTAATAATGTTTTTTGGCTTCTTTTTATGCTTTCGAACTACATGAACAATTTCTTCATCTGAACTAAGATCACGGGAATCTTTACTACTTGCCATTGGCTTGAAATTTATTTTAGCAACACATTTTTTCCTTCAATTGTTTACATAGTACAATTAATATCTTTTTAGAACTTCAAGTTAGCCGTAATAAAAATATTCCATCGTTGATTACAGATGTAAAATAATTCCTGCAATAAATAATTATACATTAAAATTTTTGAATCGACTTTATTTTATAAAAAATAAATTAACTTTCATTTTTTGCTTATTTCAAATACCTTATCCCATGATAAAGTTTTCCATTAATATTTTTATATAAAATATTCTATCTATCTACCTCATATTTTATTTTTATGGATTTGCTCATAACTGAATCTGATCTACTTGCTAAATTACTTTGGCAATGCCATAAATAACAGTTAAATAAGATGGAAATACTAACAATTCTTCCCATCAACAATTAGTAAATTTTAAAATGGTAACAACTATATATTATTTTCCTTCTTGAATACAGGAAAAATCTTTAGCACTTTCATTATTGCATTTCTATATTTTTTCGTCAACATTAGGGTACATTTTGTTCATTATTATAAATATATTCAGGTAAAAAAATTATTTTACTTGAAAAAGACTATCACATCTTTTGTTTCAAATTTAATAGAGAAATAAGATTACTGCATCGGCCACAAAACTTGCAGTCTGCCAAGCAATTGAATTTGGCTATAATGAATCACTACTGTTTCTAAAGATATTTTAAAACATTTTCATATTATGATATTCTGCTTCAATAAAACATTTTATACAAATGTTAAATATATATGCAATATTTTTGATAATATATAAAATTATTCTGAATGGCAATAATTTGTTTGGATGTAATAACACATTTTGAAAATCTTTACACACTTTAGCAATATAAAGACTGACGAGGTATTACAGCTGATAAATAAAAAAAATGAAAATTTTTTTAAATAAATAAGCTACATAGATGATAATTTTCAAACTACAAGAATTAGTAGTCTAATGCACGATATCATTATTAGTAAACATTTAATTTTAAAATAAGGAAAACAGCAGGGAAGGTAGAAGGGAGGTGCAATAAAAAAAATTTATTCATTGAAAATACCTTTGCTACCCATATAACTTAGATAGAGTTAAATAAAAATTTTTAAAAATTCATTATTAAAAAAATTAACAGCTATTAATATTTAAAAATTCATGGAAAGGCACTGCAATTGAATGTCTCCACAAAATCATTCATAATGGCTTCAAAAATAAGGAACAATATTTTACAATTAATTTCTTTTAAAAAACATTTAATAATTTTTTTTTTTTAACATTAAAGAAATTTGTCTTCTGATTGAAAAATTGCTTATTTAAAAATTGATGGAATAGACAAAGCAATTAAATTTTTATCAGAATTCTATTATACTAATTTTATTAATTTGATATTATTCTTTCACACATCTTAAATTAAAAATAATTATAAAACATTTTTTCTTTAAAATTTAATAAACATAAAAAAGATTTTGAAACAATAATTAAGAAAAGGTATTAATTATACTTTAATTTTTTATAAAATAAAATTAGATTAATATACAGTGAAAGCAATATTAAAATAATTTTTAAGTGTAAATTAATCATTGCTTTATCATTAACCTTTTAAATTATTATGATATATAGATTTATCTCAGTTTATTTTTTTAAATAATAAAATAACTTACATTAATTGTTATTAAATTTGTAATAATAAAAATATTTTACAATAAACTGACAATTTCAAAATTAATTAGGAATGACGATACCTGTTTAAATTACATAAGATTGTTTCTTAAACTATGTTTAAAACTTAATTTAATGTTGAGAAGTAAAAAATAAAATTCAATGAATATAATACATTTTTATATTTAAATTGTTCATCTTTATAACAATTCTGAAACATTAACATAGCAATTAAAAAAACAAGGGCGGAATTCATATTCACTACTTTTATAAATGGAATGCTAAAATTAGAAAAATAATTTATAATAGTAATATCTAAAACATCTTTCTCACTTTCATATTTTACATTGATAATTTCTTTAAAAAACAATTCAAAATTTGATATCTAATCAGCTTTGTTTTTTACTTGTTTCTCTTTGAAATTATAAATCATTTTTAAAAATGTTTTTTGATACTGTTCTATAAGATAGCCACCAGTTAACAATGTCTGTAAATATTTTCAAAGATTTAAATAATCTTTTATTCTGAAATTACGACAAAATCTAACGATTCACAAACTACACAGACTTTTACAATTATATGGGAAATGATGCCTACCATGAAAAATTCCTTTTTTTTTAAATTTTTTATTTCTGAAAACTGCCAGGTGATAAATATTAATATTAAACTATCTTATTAGATCTGCAAATCCCTTATCAAATAGTTGAGATTTAATATCTTTCAACTTTTTGACAAAAATTGAAATACTTTTCACCTCAAGGTTGGAATTTATATTTTCTTTTCCTATTTGTTTTTAATGTAGAAGGAAAAGAACATTTCAGAAAGAATTTTTTGTTAAGGTGTGCTCTTATAATTAGTAAGATAATCTTTATTAAAATTTTTAAATAAATATACCAGCAAGATTTTTCAAATTAAAAATTAGAGATAGGACATAGATAATATTATATATTAGTATTGTACCTTGTAATTAGTATAACTTTAATATAAAAAATTGTTTCACAAAATAGTTAGGTACAAACAACATTAGTTTTAAATAATAAACAACTAAGAATCACTTTTATTGCAAAACACTAAATGATTAAAAACATTATTAATAAAAATTTTAAATGAACAATAAGAATGATTTAAAGTGTTATTTTAACAGATTCAATAATTATTAAACCACTTTATAGAAATGCAATTCTTTTCTTTTTTTTTTTATTGTTGTAGCTCTAACTTGATCTATAAATTTTAATCAATAGAAAATAATATCAATACATAAACATATCACTTTATAAACTCAAAATAGTTATTGCATTATAAATAAAAACATAGGTATAACTGCCATTACTTTTCACCAAACACATAAGACGCCATTTCCTTTATTTCCAACAATCGATTATTAAACGACCAAATGCTTTTTACGCTTTTGTTGTGAATCTCATTATAATAATGAATTTCATATGAATATAGCCATTAACTATAATATTTTCCAACTGTCATTGATATTCTTAAATCTATGCGCAAATGCCGCAATTTTTGATATCAACTACAATCATTGCATTCCTTGAAATTAATGTGATATCGAAGTTAAAATATATATCATTGGGACACAAAATAAAAGACCACAAATATATATATTATTTCAACAATTTATATAGTAATTTTATTGTTGGCATACTTAATTAAAATAATAACAAGTCTACACTTCAACTCTTCATTCCCGGATCATGAAAGTAATTGCCACTGAATATAAACTAATTTCATTGATAAATATTACAGACCCATTTATTAATTTGAAATAAGAAATAAATTCTTTTAAAGAATGAATTCATTATTGAAATTATTATTACTTCATTTATACTTTTAATATTTTAATAAAAACTTACATTTTTTTTTTTAATCTTATTTTTTTAATTTCATTCACCTTCTGAGTTAGTGACATTTTCAAAAGACAGAAACTGATTCTTATTTACATTTCAGAATTAAAAGAAGAGCAATGATAATATTTTAATTCTTTTAAGTATATTGTTTTTCTTTGATTATTAATGTTTTACATAGCCCACTATGCTGGCAAGATGTTAGTATAGTGGGTAAGATTCATATTGACATGACCATTAACATTTTTTTCTGTTTGAATTTTTTTAAATAATAAAATTTACTATAAAAAATATGTTATTTTAAAAATGTGATGTTAAGATTTCAGTTTAAAGCAATAAAAAATATCATAACATCAAAAAGAATATGAACGATTAGGCTTGAAACACGAAATAAAAGGTTCAAGTTCACTGACCCGCAGACTGATTTGAAAGCATTTTGTAAGATTGATTGAAAGCATTGAATTAATTGCTTTTAATAATTAAAAAAAGTAATTTTAATAACTTTTTGCTTAAAGGGATTTTTACGAAAAAAAAAAAAATAATTTTTAATATTAATTAAAAATATAATTATATTCATTAACGTAAAACTTTACCCCTATAACTAAGTTATTCAAACAAATTGTACTGTATTGCCATCTAATAGGAAACATTAGTGTAAATATTAAACCTACTGCGATTTTTTGGAGATTTTTAATTTTATTGTCTTTTTAAAACAAAGTAAAAAAAATTTTAAACAAGAAAATTCCAGCAGCCATATACTAACTGCCATAAATATTTTGTTATATTATATATAAATTAATAAATATATATAAATCAAAATTTATTAAAATTTTATTTGATAAAGTATTATTACTTTAATTCTTTCAAAACTTCGCTATATTTCGAAAAAGGTCATTATCCTTGAAGTGGGTGTTTCAGAAATCCGCTAAATTTGAGGCTCTTTCATTTACACGTAACTGGACTCACTTGATAAAGATAACACTTGTCAATTTCCAGCTGACACTGAGTCACTTGATTTTACCGCTGACTACAGATCGAAAGTGAAACACTAAATTCCTTGCCGAAAGTCTCTTGATACCTAAGTTATTTGCCTTAAAAGAAATATGGAAAAATTTTTAAGTAAACTTTATGCTATTTCTTTTTATTAGATATTTTAAAAGTTTTTTTGCTATGAAAAATAATTTCAATAAAATAATTCTGCATATTATTTTTTTAGTGCATAGTTTTTTCAGTATTTTATTTATGATTGCTTAAAATATGTTTTATTATTTTGTTATTATTTTTATTTGAATATAATATTAAATATTGGTGTTTTTTTCTTTGCTTATCCGTGTGTTTTTACCTTTGCATTATAAAATTATACTTATTTTTAAGTACATTGATGAACACCAGAAGGATTATATTAATTCTTTGAGAGAAGCTGTTGCAATAAAAAGTGTTTCAGCATGGCCAGAAACTCGAGAAGATATTGTCCAAATGGTGAAATGGGTTGCTAAGGTATAAATAAGCTATGCATCATTAATGTTTAAAAGAATTAATAAGTATTTTAAGAAATACTAAACATATTTTTTTAATTTTAAAATCTAGAAAAATTTATTTTTGAAATTGTACATGTTTGCAAAAAACTAAAAGTTAGTAAAATTTCTTGTATAAAAACAAATTAAAGATTAGTTTGTGAGTTTCACTTTTTGTGACCTATTCATATTTTTTTCTGTTAAAACTTTATATGCCTGAGTAGATAATATAGATTTAGCTATGAATTTAAATTCTTCTTGCGTATTTTTAATAACAGTACATTTTTAAAGGTAGTGACTATTGTCAAATTATTGAAGCTTATTTTAGACATTTCAATGTCTAAAAAGCAGAAAATTGAGTGGTATTCTCTTAAAAATTTTTTTTATCCAGTCAATGTAACAAGACAATGTATTGGATATATAATATTGAATTCTTATATAAAAATATAATTGCTGCTATAATATAATCATAAATTTTTATAAAATATATATTAAATTTATTATCGTTAAAAAAAAAACTGTAATAATAGAAATTTTTAACATGAATAGAACACTTAATTTTCACATATTGAAAATAAAAAAATATTTTCTTTAAGCTTTGTTAGTCGTATTTTTCTTTCTTTAATCTATTTTTTCTGCATTTAAATATTTTTGATCGGGTTCATAAACATACAAGTATATTATTTAAAATCTAGCTAAAATATGTGGTGGGATGAAATTTTATGTACATATTTTAAAACTAAAAATTATGCGACTATACATTAATGAAATTAAATGATATTAATTGAATAATTTATTAATATGTGTGCCCCTTAAGTCTTTTGTTTCATTAATTAATATGCTTATTATGGAATTAAACTCAAATATTAAAAAAAAACAGCATTTTTTTTTTGTATGTCCTTTCAGAATATTAAGTTTCAAATTTTGAAATCATACTATTTTCATATTAGTCTAACTTCTTTGCAATATTTTATAAACTTGCATCCATAAAGAAAACAAAATTATCCTTATTTAATTTAAATGAAAATACTATGACTTAAACTTCCATTGAGAAAATTATCGCTTGATATTTTTTTTACAAAATTTGAAATAAAAGTAATAAGTAATTAATATTTGATTATAAAAGGTTATTAAGAACATATGCAAGATGCACATTCATGATTCTTCTCATTTTTTAGTATTTAGAAGACGAAGGAACTAAAGTAACACTAGCTGATGCTGGTATTCAAACATTACCTAATGGAAGTACTTTACCATTACCACCTATTTTATTAGGCACTTTGGGGGAGGATCCTAAAAAGAAAACCATTTGTGTTTACGGACATCTTGATGTGCAGCCAGCTAATAAAGTGAATATATTTTGTTGTATTTACTTTATGACTTTTAATTAAATTGTTTCTATTTTTCTTTTATTAAATCTAGGAAATGTCATTCCATAATTATTCGTTACCTTTAAAAAGAATATTGAATACTTAATGCTCTGTGTGCGATACAATTTATAATTTTCTGTTCCAATGTTGTGAATATTTAAAAATTATCAAATTGGTTAATTATCACTGACATCGAAGTTATTTAGTTCTACGTTGTTTTGAGGAATTTTTTTTTTTATTGATAAAAGATTTTCTAAATTTAATTTTTGTTAGTCAAGCATTATCTACAATTCTGTTTACATTACTCCCAGTAGTATCAAAATGTCAACTTTTAGCTTCGATTTCAGTTTGGGGATTAAAAGAAGTATCAAAGTACCAAGTCTAGTAAGGAAAATAGATAAGAGGATAAGAGATTGTGATAATCAGATCTGTTAAAACACTCTAAATTATTTATTAATAAAACTGTTGGGACAGCTTTAAGAATTTTTTTTTATTTAAAATTTGTAGTTATAGTTTGAAAATAAATTCTACATTCATATGCGAGTATCTGAATAGTTTTAGATTGAAATTATGTTAATGTTATAGTTGTTTTTGAAAAGAGCAGTGGACAAGTTTATCATGATGTAAATCCTAGTTATTTGATCTTTACAATTTTAGCAATTTTCTTTTTGGACTTTTAAGATACATCAGAATATTGCAGTGAAATGACAATGTAACATACTGACATAAAATCTTATGTAATTCTCTAATCTGGCTGCAATTTTAACAAGATTCACTTAAAAATTAAAATAATAGCGTAGTTTAAAATTTTCTTTTAAATCGTAATATCTTTGCATTGCAACGAAAAACGTTATGTGTATACCATCAAGAACTACACTTTCATCGTGAAATTTAGTACATTACTTCACAAAGCAAATATCTGCTGTCATCATTCACTTTAATTAAATTATTTGGCATTGGGAATTTATTGACCAAATCTTCAAAATTTTTACTGCATTTCATATAGTATTGATAAAGAATTTGAAAAAAAAAAAAAAAAAAAAGTTGATGTAATTTTTAATATATTTTGCACTTATATCTTGTGAGTTAAATTTAATATATATATATATATATATATAATTACTACTATTATTATTATTTAAAAATATGAAATTCTTTGTTATTTTTTTTTTTCAATTAGAAGATGGTTGGGACACAGAACCTTTTGTTTTGACTGAAAAAGATGGAAAGTTATATGGGCGAGGAGCCACTGATGACAAAGGTCCAGTTTTAGGATGGTTACATGCTATTACTGCTTACAGGAAGACTGGAACTGAATTGCCTGTTAATCTTAAAGTAAATTGTGTTAGAAAATTAAAAGTATTGAAATAGGATATGTAATCTGTAAATCAATAACAAATAATTTGTAATCTTACAAATAATTTTTAATTAGTATTAACCATCATATTAAGATTTGTTTAAAGTTTTATTTGTAGTAGCACAGTAAAATTGATTTACAAAATTCTTGTAAAAAGTAAGAACTATCATTTTCCTGCCTATAATCCTCTGCCTGAATACTCGTAAATGAACATTAACATATTCACTTATGAGTATTCTTGTAGACGAGTTCTTTTGCCAGCTGTGAGATACCTCGTTATTGATCTCTTATGTCGGAAACCCACTTCAAAAACTCAACTGTAGTTTTCGATATTCCTAATCAAAAACTCAATGTGCAAAGTATTAATGCAACATTTCTTTGTAAATATTAGTGTTGCAAAGAAGAATAACAGCAAAATTTACATTTAAAGCATCTCACTACAAACATTAACTAGACAATTCTATTGCTGAATTCAAAAGACATAAATAAAAACTACTGTTGCCAAATTCAGGATTACAAAGTTACAAGCATTAAATGCATGGATTTGCGATGACACTAATATGCTTATATAAATTTAATACTCAATTTCTACATCTTAATCACTGATTACAAGTATTGCCCTAGAAAATACATGTAATATTTAGTTGTTTGGTGTACAAGAAGATATACTTAAAAAATAAAGAAATGATAGACAAGTACTGAAATGATATCTCATACTCAGAATACTTTTTACCAATTATAAAAAAAAGACAATTTTTTTGTGAGAAAATGAATTATCTTGTAAACTTAAAGTTGACAGTTCTGTATGATGAAAGAAAGTTGGGATTTCTATTAGAGTTCATAAAAGGTAATGTCCATCTGGCATCGTTATGTTCTAATAGGTGAAATTGTCTGGAATAAAATTATGTGGGAATTAAAATTCTTTATAGAAAATTAAGTTCATTAAATGATTTTGGATCAAAATTTTCATCTTGCTAACAAATATGCATATTATAAATCATTTGAAAAAATATCATTTTCAAAAATCAAATATCATCTAGTTCTTAAATGTATGTTTTCTTTCAGATTTCCATGATCAAAAAAATTTTTTTTAAATTTATATTAGAACAATGTTTTATATAATAGTGATATGAAAATTTTCTTTAAAATTAAAAAAAAAAATATCTTAGGTGTATACCATGACATCATAGCTCTATTGTTATGTAATACATAGAATATGCGTGAATAGCTCATAGATTATACACAGCTGCAGATTAAATGAGTTCTCTTTAATTATTCCTGCATGGAAACTAAGCCTGCAAGTTATGTGGCATTATGAAATATAGTCTGGAAATAATGTTGCTTGCATTGAGTAATCAAAAATTTTCTAGGGAAATGAAACACTAATGATGATTCACTTAAGTATGATTGTGAACTAAATCATATAACATTTTTCATTTAAAAATAATTTTATGAAATATATAATTTCTTTTTATGATTATTCTGTTAAATGGTTTTGTTTCTAAAAAAAAATATTATTTTACTCTTTTGATATAAAAAAAAAATCCTATTTTTTGTATCAAAAATAGCATATATATTTCTTTGAGAATTGTTCTGAATATGTTATTATTGACAATTTTTTAAGTACATTTAGGAAATTGCAATTTTTTTTCTTTCAGTTTTGTTTTTGAAGGCATGGAAGAATCTGGTTCAGAAGGTCTAGATGATTTGGTGTTTAGTGAAAAAGATAAATTTTTAAAAAATGTTGATTATGTATGCATATCTGATAATTATTGGCTTGGAAAGAACAAACCTTGCCTAACATATGGATTAAAGGTAAAATATAGAATACTTTAATAAAAAAAAAAAATAAATTATTTTTCTTAGATTTAAAAAAATAGAATAACAATTAAACAATTTTTCAAGTGTCATTAGAACAATGGTATAATAAAATAAAATTCAATTTATTACTAGTAAAAATTAATATATATATTACAAATAAAAAAATAAAGAATATAATTTGTAATTTTATAGGATGCACTTTGTTTAGTAGTTGTAATGTTCGGAAGTATCTCTTGCATGAATATTTTAATCAAAAACAGCAATGGACATACTAATTAGATTTCCTGTTTGATATTAAGTACCATGAAAACTAAATGGAAGTCTTCAAAATGAAATTTCTTCAATTTAAGAAAGATTAATAAAAGAAATACCCAATTTAAAAGTTAAAAAAAACAAAGAAATGTAAAAATTTAGGAAATTACTGGTCTCCTGCTTCATAGTTACAATCAGCTAGGAGAGCTGCAAAGCTATTTAGATATTTGTACAGTTAAATAATGTACATTGCTCAATGCTTAAATAAATAAATAAATATATATATATATAATAACTATGGAATGTTATTCGGAGATTAAAAATAGGCACTGACCACGTAAGGACTTTTTGTGAATTTATTCTCATTAAATAGGGAGGTTGAAAGTTTCATCCTTGTCACTCAATTTGTGTGAAGATACAGTGAATAATTTTGATTAAATGACCCAAAAATCGAAATTGTATGATCTTGAATATCAAGCCATTTTGACAAATTTTATTGCTTTTTTGTCTATGCCCAAAAAAAGATACTCTCATAGGTTTATGATTGACTTCATGAATCAGCTTAACTTATAGTTGCTGGTCAGTAATACATAATTTTCCTGAATCCAAAATGAAATTTAGTGAAATATTTATTTTATCTCATCTAATATATAATATATTCTCTTAAGATAGTTTGCTTATAAATATGTTATTCTTTTTTAAAAAGATAATGTTATATTTAAAACAAAATATGCATAATTTTGAAAAAAATGAGATAAGCATGAAATTTAATACAATAATTTTTATTTGATATCATCCTTTTATTATATTTCATTTTCTATGTTAATGATTATATAAATGCTCTTTCTTTTCAGAGGATGTTGCTATTTTTTTATCGAAATTACGTGTGCTTGTAAAGATTTGCACTCTGGAGTTATGGGGGATCAGTGTATGTTTATTAAATTGATATACATATTATTGTAATTTTTATAGTGTTTATAATTATATTTTAGATGAAAAATAAATGTGATATGTTTCACAAAGGAAACAAAAATACATTGTTGTAAAAGATCAATACATTTTAAAATTTAATAAGTTTTAAATATGTGACAGATACCTAATATGTTAAAAGTTACAAGTTAATCATAAATTTTTTTTTGACTTGCTGTGTCCATTATCATCTAACCATGTGTGAGGCAAAAATATTATCAGTAATTTTAATTTTAATCTAGGTATTTTACTTTTATTATATGTTTGAAGATGTAATACAGGAAGGAAACTAAATCATGTCAAGTTTTTAAGCAAGTGTAAAAGCAAGATAAAGTGAGCAAATATAGGTTTTTGCTAAAATATTTTTTAAAAACTTTTTTTTTACACAAGAAAATAAATTCAACTGATATAGTGCATTTTAAAATTTTTAACTAAAAATCTTAAATGCTTAAAAAAAAAAAAAAAATTCATTTCATTTAAGTTGCATATAATTTAAAGAAATGTTTTCCTTGATTATATATTATTATAATTAGGATGGCATAAAGTTAAAAATTATAAGCTGTCAAGATTGAAAAATAATAAATGTTAATAATTAAAAAAAAAAAAAAAAGTGTTATTACATAAAGAAAAAAATACTGCATTTTTATTTTATAATTTATTAATTAGTATTGCTCTTTTAATTATAAAATGGGACATATAATCTTCTGAATTTTTATGAATTATATGAATTTTTCAAAATTTGTCGGCTATAGATTTAAATTTTAATTTCAGATGAAAGAGGTACAAAATCAGAGATATTAAATTCATATATTTTTTTTAGGCATGAAGCTATGGCAGATTTAATTGCTTTGATGGGTTCTTTAACAGATGCTAGAGGAAATATACTTATTCCAGGAATCATGAATGATGTTCTGCCTATCACTCCAGAAGAAGAAAAATTATATGAAAATATTGATTTTGATCCTGTAAGTATTATTTTTATCAGATTATTTTCTGATGATAATTTGAAATATTTTATTTCTGTAATATCAGATATACCCTGTTATCCAGGTTTTAATAAACATAATCCTTTTTATTTTATAGGTTTTATTAATAAATTAAATTTATTAAATAAATTAAATTATGAAATATATTAATTTAATATATTCTTGAATTCATTTGTATGAATTTATGAAATATTTTAAATTTGAATTCAATTAAGTCTTAAAAAAAAAAAAAAAAAAAAAAAAGGTATGGCTTATGTGCAAATCATGCACAATTCATATGAGAACAAAAAATAGAAATTATTTATTATATTTATGAGTTCTTTATGAATCATTTTTTAAGATATAACTGAAGCTCATGTGTAGAATTTTAAATAATTCAATATACTTAAAGAAATTTTTGTTTTTTCCAATATTACTTTATGATATTTTATTATAGTTTGAATGGCTCATGAAATGTTTGTGAGTGTATAATAGGTATTAGTGATTTAATACTTATTTCTGTCACTGATTTTATATCTCTTTTTAACTTTGAATCATTTATTGCTAATTATTGCATTCATGACAAAAATTTAATGATGATAAAAAATTAAACTGTTTGTCTTGATAGATCTAATTTTTCTATGTAATTTTTTATAAATAGTAGTTTTCAATTTTTCATTCTTTGTAAAATATGATCTTTTTTCATTGTTAAATCAATCAATAAATAAAAAAAATGGATGTATTTTGAAAATATAATATTTTAAGGTAAAAGATTACTTAATTTAAATATAAACACATGAAATTATGATTTATTAAATTTTTCTTTTAAGAATTCAGGTTTATTAATCAAATTGAAGAAGATAAAAAATTAATATTTTGAAGGTTTTTGATAAATTAGTAAAAATAAATTAGTTTATTTAATTTTTTTTTTATTTTTCTTCAAATTATGCATTTTTAGGAAGAATACAGAAAAGACATTGGTTGTGATAAACTTGTACGTGTTGATAAGAAGAAAACATTGATGAGACGATGGCGTTTTCCTTCTTTATCCCTTCATGGTATGCTTGATTTATTATCTGTATTATTTTTAAAAAATATCCTGAAAAAAAAAATTTAAAAAAGAAAAACTCATTAAAAGCTCCTTTGCTTTATAATTAAAATTATTATATACATAAGTTAGGCAGTATTTTTACACATTTTCATTATACACATAAAATATGTTATACAGGAAAACAAATTAAAATATCTTTTTATGTGAAATGGCACAAAAATATATATTAGAATGTTCTTTTAAACAAATGCTTTACAAATAGTAATAATTTGTTTTGAAAAATTATTTTGTAATTATAATATATCTCAATTTTTTGTTTTAAATTAGTGATTGCTAATCAGGGATACAATCTATATTATGAGCCTCAATGAAAACAGATTTCCTTATTAATTTTATGCATTTTAATATATTATTATGAATTTCATTTTAATGGCAAAGAGCTCTTTGGAATAAAAAAGTTAACATTAAATTTAAAGCAAAGTTTCTTAAGTTATTAAATTTTTATCAAAAAGAATTGAATTACTTACTGAATAGACTTATGAATTGAATTAGAGTTCACTGCTAAGAATTCTTATTTGACATGCATTAGCTAAACATTAGTATAAAAAGTTTTAATCTAAAGAAGTTGCATTTTATGTTGAATTTTTTCTACTAATTTGCAATTATAATTTTTACAGCTTAAATTAAAATTTCAATTTATAAAAGAAATATTTTGTTTTTAAATTTAATATGCATTACTTTGAATATTAAATGGTATTATTGCAATACAATTTAAAAATTTAATCAAATTCTATACTATGCTTATTTAATTAATTTAAATTATGCATTGATTGGATTTATTTACTTAATGTTATACTATATATTCAGCATTTTACATAAATAAATTTTATAAAAAGTAATATTGTTTTTACCCTTTTCATGTTGTCTTACTTGAAATGATGCAATATCCTTTATTTTCTGGATTATCATTTCTCCAGAAATTTTTATTATTAGATAATATAGTTTTGTTCAATAATTAAATTCTTTTAAGAAAAACAACATCAATAGAAATGAATGTATTTTATTTTTAAATTAATGTCTTAGAAAGTATTATTTTATATTTAATTTTAAAAATTCATTGTAAAATCAGGCATTGAAGGTGCATTCAGTGGTTCTGGTTGTAAAACTGTTATCCCTTCAAAAGTAACTGGCAAGTTTTCTATTCGTATTGTTCCTCATCAAGAACCTAAAAAGATTGAGCAGTTAGTGATTGAACATTTGAAAAAAGTTCATGAATCCAGGAAAACGCCAAATAAATTGAAGTAAGTAGATATATGAATTAAATATTTTTCATCAAATTATATTTTATTAGTGTTCACAATGTAAGTTTTAATTTTTTTTGTATTTTTAATAGAATTTTAAATTTAAATATGTTGTAATTTTCAGATTAATTCCAGCTAATGAACTTGAAATTAATATGAATCTTATTACATTAAAATTCTGCTATTTTTTACATTAGTCATTCAAGAAGTTAGGCTAATTGCTCTTTTTTTATTATAAGCCTAAAATAAAAATCTGTACATTGCTAAAAAAAGTGATTATTCATGGTGGCCACTCAACCTGAAACCAGGGAAAGACAGGGATTTTGATAATAGCCAGGAAAAGTCAAGAAATTTTTTTGGAAAATTGAATTTCAAAATTAAAATGTTCAGATTTAAACGGGAGAAAAGTGGGTATTCTTCAATGATTAGCCAAACCTCTGTTTCCCACCAAGATTGTTATCAGTTATGCAGTAGCCAGAAAACCTAACCTGCCCTTAAATATTTAAAGAAAAAAATGTCATTGTTAATGTGAGGGGTCTAAAGTTCTCCAAACTTTTATTAATCAGTTGAAAAATGTATTGAAAATCAGGACTTCAAAACTGGGTGACACTACTAAAAATCTTTTTTGTGACCAATGAAAAATCTGTTTTGTGGGACGATTTCCCCCTCCAAAGTGAGGATGGTACCAGTAACATGTACAGAACCCCTTTTTCTTTAATGATCACTTTTGTTTTCCTTCTCTTCCCATGCTGCTGTTCATCCTTTTTTTTTTCCTTTACTTCCCAAACTAAAGATTCGTTCAGAGAATGGGGAAAAGTTGGGACTGGAACAGCAAAACTTTAAAATGGCTTGAAACTTGAGGGGAAGAACTTGGCAAAGTCCATGAAAACACAGGGGGAGGGGGATTGATGATCATTGCTTTCCCCCAAAATTTTACGAACAGTGCCCATATTTTCAAGATATTGTCCTGCAAAATAGATTTTTCATTGGTTGCAAAAAAGACTCAGTGTCATTCAATTTTGAAGTCCTGTTTTCAGGGTCGTACGGTATATTTTTTCGATTGATAATAAAAGGCTGGAAAACTTTAGAGCTGGAGAGGTTCTTTGGCTACTGCATAACTGCTAATTCTTCCATATATTGCAGATTTGTGTATTTTAACTCTTATCTTGAACATTTTTCCTACACTGTACACAAGTGAAAGATTTTACTGTGATCCATATGTAAAATTACCTTGAAATGGTAAAATTAATGATAATATCAGTAACTTTTATTTTTTTATCTTGAATATTATATTCTGTTACATAAATTAACACAGTACTATTTATAGCTATGATATATTAATTTCCTTATATATTTCAAATATATAGAGGCAAGGAAACCAAATCTTATTAATCAATTTAAAGGCAAAGTAAGCTGATATAAGTTTTTCTATGAGAAGTAATTTGTAAAAAAATTTCTCCTTTATACTAAAAAAATAAGTATTCTGGTGATTTTAGAAAAACATTGCACAGAAATATAATACATTTTAGATTCTTTAAGTAAGAATCATAAAAGTATTCATAAAAGGATATATCATTTCGTTTATATGTAATTTTATTAAGTTTTATTTGTAATTTCATAATTTATGAATAATCAAAATGTATAAAACTGTTATACATGAAAGTAAGTATTTGTAATTATTCAAGTCAAAGCTGATGGCCACTTTTTAATTTTAGCCTTATATTAATTACTGCTATTCCTTTAACTATAAAATGTGGTATAAAATCTTTTGAATGTGTAAATATCCTGTATTTTCGAAAAAGTTGTCGGCTGTATCAGTTCCATTCCATTTACAATTTTTATGACTAATTTTTCTTTCTGCTTCTGACTTGGGATTATTATTTCATTAAATTTTCTGCTAATTTTCGAAATTTTGAATTTTTTTTAGACATCCATGATGTTGTATACAAAAATTATGTGAATGTTAAAAATGCTGTGCTTAAAATAGTGTTAAGAAATTGGTGATAGGATTTAATTATTTTTTTTAGGAGTAGAGATTATATATTTTATAATAGTAGGTTTTATTATGTGAATATAAATTGGATACATTTGGTAGTAAATTCATGATTAATAATGCAATATTTAGTTATTTGAATCTCTAAAATTTCTTTTTCTAGATTTGAAATGTCTTATTTTCTATGTTTGTTTAAGAAGGCAATGAACAACTTTTTTCCCTATGCAAGTTTATGATTAAGTTAATTGAAACACTTTAAGAAAATTTTTATTATTGAGTTAATAAGAACTAAATGTAATCTATAATCATGAGTATATAGTTAAAAATTAAATACCAAAAAAGAAGGGTCGAGGAGAGTAGACATTTTTGTATATAATTTGTGAAACTTGAGATATTAAAAAATGTTTTTCTTACTGGTCTGTGCTACTTAAATAGCAAAATGATTTTAATAAAAATAAAGTGCTTTTTTAAAGTTTAATTTTATTAGATTTTGTTACAATTATTAATATAATTTTAATGCTTGCTTTTCTAGTGCTTTTATGGTACATGCTGGTAAATCGTGGATAAGTGATCCAAATCATCCTAACTTTGTGGCAGGAAAAAAAGCCATTAAGCAAGGTATATATTTTTATTTAATTGAACAGCATGTAACAATCTTTGTAAATGTATAGTATGCTTTCAAAATTAATGCAAACTTCTTTTTCAGTTTATAATGTTGAACCAGATCTCATAAGAGAAGGAGGAAGTATTCCTGTGACCTTAACTTTTGAAGAAGCTACAGGAAAAAATGTGCTTCTTTTAGGTATTGGTGCTAGTGATGATGGTGCCCATTCTCAAAATGAAAAAATTGACATTTCTAATTATATTGAAGGAGTAAGTATAAATTAAGAATTTGTTGAAGTAATTAATGCGTAATTTAAGATCTTCAAAAAAAAAAAATTTTTTTTTTTACAAATTTTTTTTTCTCTTTTCTTTGCAATTTTATCCTATTATTAACTACCACTTAATATTTATTATTAGCTTACACAATTGTAAGTATTAAAATTGGTGTAAAAGTTGTAATTTAAAAATTGCATGCATATTTTACAAAAATATTAAATTTATTGTTAAATCAACAAATTACTATTATTAAATATTAATCAAATTATTTTCTTAATTTTAATATATTTGGTAAAATATAAATTTTATTCAATCTAAAATAATCACATAATTAACCTAAAAAAAAATTGTTCTATTTATAGATTCTTTAGTCATATACTAAATATCTCATCTACATCACATAATAAGATATATCAAATTGAAAAATCATAAAACTGAGTTAAATTCTTAAAATGTGATTGTATATTGGTGACTCTGATTTTTGACACTAATTTAATATTGAAAGAAAAAAAAAAAAAAAAACCTGACCTTAATTGTATGTAGAATGAAAAATTTTTGTAGATTTTATTTTTTATCAATCCTTTTTATTATCTTACACTTTCATTCTTTTGATTTACAAAAAACGATTTTTTAAAAATAATTTCTTGCAAAATAATTTTTTAAACTTCAATAAACTCTTTAAAATTTCACTTGATTGGAAATACAATTATAAACATTAAGAATTTTCTTAATACTACACTAGGGCTAAAAATTAAAGGAATTTCCACTTATCTCCAGTAATACTGAACAGATTCTTATGAAAATGGATTTGGATATAGGTTGATATAGTATGCATGTATTATTGTGTATGATTCCTCAATGCCAGAAGTTCTGAAACAGAGCTTACAATATTAAACATGAAAAAAAGTAATTGCCCTCTTACAGTTTTGCAGTTCTCTCAATGTAATTTATACTGCAAATTGGGTAGTTAATAAGTTCGTGAGGATACTGGTCTTACTCCTTTAGCAGTTCTATTTTAGGGCCAGGATAGCTCTCGAGATGAAATCCATTAGTATCTCAGACATACTCTGGATTTAAGATGTGGAGATTAAGTTGAACATCTCAACTATAGTTCTATATATCTGTTATAGTCCTATTTGAATTCACATTGTCAATTACTAAATTATGATTGGGTCAACTAAACTCATTGAAAGGCAAGTATATGGCTCTTGGATTTCATGTCTGTATTTTACAGTAATCAGAAAGTTTCTGGCAAAAAAAAGGAGATCTGTAATCCCATCCAGCAAAATGCCTGTCCTGATCTTCAAATCTCTGTTGTCGTAGTGATCTCTTTCTCAAAAACAGTTACAGTAGAATACAAGTAGGTTCTCGGATGAACATGCTTCATGGAAAGTAATCAAGTTAAACAATAGCTCACAAGTGAAAATAATCTTCCATTGTTGTCTTCTCTAAAGTTAGTGTTTTCCATTGAATGTTAATTTGGCTTTACTCTGATTTGCAGCTCCTTGGTAAAAATAAGCTTCTCTCATGTGTCATTCTGAAAACTGTAAACTCTAAAATTCGGGTTCCGTTGGCCTCATGTGGGCCACTGAAAAGCTGACAAGCTGTTACTTTTCTGTTATGCCTTGCTGTAATGGAAAAATATAATCTTCATTGATTTTTGTAATTTTTAGATGACCTTTAGCAGGCTTTCTCTCAATGGAATTCAATGTCTTTAAACTGTCATCATAAGTTAGGCACAGCAATAAATGTTTCATTTAAATCTTTAGCAATCTACATTTTAGCCTGTCCTGCTACCATTCTTCATTCTGATGTGGCACTTCATTCAAATTTTGGTGGTTACTCATTTTAACTGTTTGCTTTTGAATTTTAGAGTGTTACAGTTTGGTAAGGTATGTGAGCAAAAAAGGGGGGGGGGATGTAAAAATTGCAACATGTACTTCTAAAATGTATTTATTTGTATATATGCACTATTCACTCACTATACACTGAAGTGACAAAAGTCATGGGATACCTCTTAATATCGAGTCGGCCCTCCTTTCGCCGGCGAAGTGCAGCAACTCGACATGGCATGGACTCAACAATTTTGGGCACGAACAGACCTCTCGATGTCCCATAAATGCTCGATGGAATTCATGTCGGGCGATCTAGGTGGCCAGATGATTCGTTGGAATTGTACAGAATGTTCTTCAAACCAATCGCGAACAGTTGTGGCCCGGTGACATGGCGCATTGTCATCCATAAAAATCCCATCGTTGTTTGGGTATATGAAGTCCATGAATGGCTGCAAGTGATCTCCAAGTAGCTGAACATAAGCATTTCCAGTCAATGTTCGGTCCAGTCGCACCAGAGGACCAAGTCCATGCCATGAAAAAAATAGCCCACACCCTTACGGAGCCACTACCAGCTTGAACAGTGTCTTGCTGACAGTTTGGGTCCATGGCTTCGTGGTGTCTGCGCCACACTCGAACCCTACCATCAGCTCTTACCAACTGAAATCGTGACTCATCGGACCAGGCCACGGTTTTCCATTCATCTAGGGGCCAACCGATATGCTCACGTGCCCACGAGTCGCTGCAAGCGATGTCGTTCTGTCAGTAAAGGCACTCGAGTCGGTCTTCTGCTGGAATAGCCCAAGAAAGCCAAATTTCTCCGCACAGTTCTAACAGACAAGTCCCTTGTACGTCCCACATTGATTTCTGCAGTTATTTGACGCAGTGTTGCTTGTCTGTTAGAATTTACGACTCTTTGCAGACGTCGCCGGTCTCGGTCGTTAAGTGCAGGCGGTCGACCACTGCGCTGTCTATGGTGGGATGTTATGCCTGAAATTTCATACTCGGCACACTCTTGACACAGTGGATCTGGGAATGTTGAATTCCCTAACGATTTCCGAAATGGCATGACCCATGCGTCTAGCTCCAACTAACATTCCGCGTTCAAAGTCTGTTAATTCCCGTCGTGCGGTCATCATCACGTCAAAACCTCTTCACATGAATAACTTGAACAGAAATGAAAGCACTGCGCATTTATACCTGTTCTACGCGATGCTACTGCCATCTGAAAATTTGCATATTGCTATCCCATGACTTTTTGTCACTTCAGTGTATATTCTTTTAAATGTATTTGAAATTAGATATTTGCATTTTTGGTAGGAAGCATTAGCAAATATAGAAAGGCAACTTATGTTACGATGAGAGTCACATGAATTCCAGGGTATAAAATTTTTGCCAATCAGGTGACATAAACTAAAAATTGTCTTTTAGAAAATTTATAATATAAAATGAGAGAGAGAGATCTAATATATCAATATTTACAAAACTAATGTTATCAAAAGTACATTATGAGGGAGGAATGCTATCAGAGAATATAATGTTATATTACACACCTAATGTTATCAGGAGTTAGATAGGTCCAGGAGTGTTAGATTTTTTTCAACCAGACAATATAGCCTAAAAGTGTGTTTTTCTGATTTAAGGGAAAGAACAACTACAGTTGGACAGAGATATATACATTATATATAATCTTGTTTAAAATATAATATTTATATTTATTAATGATATTTTTTTTTTTTTTTTTGTAGACAAAGGTATTGGCTGCTTATATGTATGAAATTTCTCAGCTTTGAAAAACTACATTATAATAAAGAAATCTAATACAGGAAATTGCAGCAGGACTGTAAACATTTTTTCAATTGTTTAATGTAAAAATGATTTCATTTTAATAATTTTTCAATTACTGGAAAGTTTTTATATATTTGTGATACTTAAAAGAGAAAATATTTGTTGCATGTGTTTTACACAATAACATATTTTGTTTATAAATATGTTTACTATATTTTCATTAAAGGATCAATATTCAATTTTGTACTTTTCAGTTATTTGGTGATAATTTTTTTACATTACATCTACGATGCCTCACAAAAAGTTTTCACATGAATTTATACAAATTATTAAATAAAAATTATGAAATAAAATTGGAAAATTTATTGCTTCAATTATACCTGAGATCCCACCTCAGATTTTCTCTTGTAGCAGCTATGAGAAGGCAGGTATTCAGAATTTATAGCAGCCTCTGGAAGGTTAGCTATGCTCAACAGTCTTCGTGGAAGAGAATTGTATCCAACATTGTGTATAACCCTCCACACCATGCCATCGAAATGAAAATCTTAATGGGGTACACACAACCGGCCTGTCTTTATTGAGGACCTAATTATTATTTTATGAGTGACTTAAGAAGAATATTGGTCTGGCAGGGACAGAGAACCTGCTATTGTTTCAGTCATATGCATGAAAGAGATAGGTTTGGTAAATCCTGTATGTGCAAGAGTAGATATCTCTTTACATGCGTGTAATGGCCTGCTTACCATTGCAGCACAATTATACAAAGCCAATATTCTTTATCCAGTTGTTGTCCTTACATTGGTGTAGTTGACTCTTTCATCCTACAAGACAATAGTGCTTTACAAAGAGAACACACAGCTCTGTAGATATAGAACTATTTTCTCAGAAAAAGAACCCAATCCAGCATGTCAGAGATGTTCTAGGGCAGACATGGGCAAACTCAGGCCCACCGGAAGGTTCTATCCGGCTCGCGGATAGAATTTTAATTTGCCGGCCGAGGCAAATTAAAAAAAAAAGATATATTGTATATCCATCTCTTTTTCTACTTTGATTAAATATTTTTTTTTTTCTTCCTTTTTTTCAAAGGACTGATTATCTTTTACTTTCTCTAGATTTGTTCTACAAAACATAAATCGACGGAAATAGCAAGCCAAAATAAGCTAAATATGCCTAAGCCAAGCTAAATACGCCAAAGTTAAGAGTTTTACAAATTATTATTGAAAATAAGTTTCCCAAATTTAATATCTCACGCCCAGAAAATCGGTGCTATGTTTGCTTCATCTTATATATTGAACAAGTGTTTTCAATTATGAACCTTAAAAAGAATTATTTCAGAAGTAGACTGACAGATGAGCATTTAGTCTCGTTCCTTAGAATCAGTACTTTTCACTTCGAACCTCAATATAAGAAACTTTTAAAAAATGAAATTGCAATTTCATTCATCTCATTAACATATTTAAATTGTAATACTGTGTTTAATGTTTTTAAAATTCTAGAAAAATTTGTTGCCCGCCAAATTTTTTTTTTATTTTTGGCCCGCGACCGAAAAAGTTTGCCCATCCCTGTTCTAGGGAAATGTAGAGCTGCATTTATCCTATCCTGCAAATCTATCCATTAGGGTCTTCAATTGTCTGGACACAATGGGCTTTGCTATTAATAATAAACATTATTATTTTGAGTATGGAATATTGCTGCTGTACCTATGTAGCTCTTAGAAGTGATCACATTCCACATTGAAATTGATCATAAATGCCATGCTTCTACATATGTTTTTATTCTTTAATACTTTACTATTCTTTTTTTTCTTTAATACTTGAAAATATTTTTGAAAATTGTTAATCATATATTTTCAGTTAAATTTTCTAATTATGTTTTGCAAAGTGCAAAAGTAGAGAGATTTTTCATCGATTTGCAGCAGTTTGATGAAGTTTAAAGCTTCATTAATTTTTCCCAGCAATAATTTATAATGCAATTTAAGTTTTCCCTATTAATTTCAATAGCTCTTATTATTTTTAATCGACTTTCTATAGTATTTTATATTATCTTAATATGGCATTTATTTTTCAAAATTAGAACCAAACCGATTTCTAAATTTCCAAATAAAAATATATGCCTAAATATATTTTTCTTAACTTTTTATGTGAAATCAAAAATAAATTTATTTACCCGATTTTTATGTCATCAGCCCATAGGAAGGATAAAATCCTTAAGAAGTTTGTAGAAATAAATAAAGTATAAGCATATGTAATTTTAAAAATTTCATTTTATTAATCAGATATTTAACCCAACCAAATTTTCTTTTTACTAGTGTAATTTTTTATTAATGTGTATATTGAGTAAAAAGAGGTTCAAGTATAACCCTTGTCTAATGAAGTTAATTATTTTTGTGTTACTTCTATCTGATTTATTTTATCTTTTCTGTTAATATACCTGAATATTTTTTTCACTTTAATAAATAATGTTGATAAGTTATTGGAGTGCACTAGACTTGCCTGGGACTACACCTCCTGTGGTGGCAAACTTACAAGATTAAAAATATTAGAACAGAATTCCAAGACAAAAATAAAGTATACATGAGATTAGAAGAGAATTTTCTAGGTCTTTTAAATTTGTATGTGGCTCACAAAATTCGATTCAAACTGTATGAAAAAAAAAAAAAAAAAAAATACAGATTATTTATCTTTTATTTTAGTTGGGTTAGAATTATTTAGATTTCCTCTGATGTTTTGGTTTGAAATGTTTTCCTTAACATACAAATTTAATTACTTATTTCAAGCTGATATTTAGCATTGGTTTAGGGAGAGTTTCTAGAGAAAAGCACTTTTAACTAAGTGGTAATGAAAATAAACATATAAGCTCAATTAAACAAAATAGAAAATAAGAATGCTTGAATATCCATATTTTAAAATATTTTATTTTCTTAAATTTTGAAAAAAAAATTGATATGAAAGACAATAATTGCTTTGCTGAACATAAAAATATAAACAAAACATAACTATAAAAATACAACAAATATCAAAGCAATTTGCACTGATTATTTTTATACAAAAGGTGATACAATTAAAGGCCACTACGAGAATCTTATGTGAAACATTAATTAATTACTGAACTACTACTGCAACTTACTATTAATTTTGATCAAACCTTGAAATATTTTTTGAATAATGAACATTTTCTATTTTAAAATTATTTATGTTTAATCATTTCTTTTTTACGAAATTTTATTTTTTATTAAAATCCTTATTTATTCCCATTTACTTATATGGAATAAAAATGAACACATTTCTGAACTTGATCAAGTAAAATAAGTATATTAAATAGACATATATGGAAGACAACTTAACAATTCCATAGATTTTGTACTACATGTAACATTAAATGCATTTTATAATGAAAATTTCCTGTATACAAGATTAAAACAAATCAAGTTTTTGTGTGTGCCTATATAACATATTTAAAATATAATATGAAGCAGGAATAAGAAAATTGTTTCACCTCTGTGGATTGAATTATAAGTAGAGAAATATTGCTTTGAGATTTTACAAAAAATAAAATAAAAATTTGTAGAAACAATAGAAGCAACAAATAACAAAATGCACAATAAAGTTTTCAAAATATATATACATAAGTATTCATGGATTAAATAAATAAATAAAATGCATGGAATTTGATATGAATGGAGTGGATAATTATCGACAAATCCACTATTAGGATACTGAACACTTCTTGACTTTCAATTGCATTTGTATATACTGATACTGGTAGAGAAGCATAAAATGCAAGTATTTATACATCATAATCATAAATACATGCACCATCATACAAACTTATGCTCTAAGTAATCAATCTCATTAAGATTTATTAATATAATAAAGCTTTTACAAACTGTGACTTATTCTTAAGGCTTAAATCTCTCTTCTAAACATCGCTTGAAACATGTGATCTGGAAAAGCACATATTTGGGGAGGATTTTTTATTTATTTCTTGGTAAATTCATTTACAATTTCCAGATTGCTCTTCCGTTGATTTTGTTGCATTTGCCAGAATTTCATTATTGTTCAGGCCATTAACATAAACGCCTTGGCTATGTTTGATGTTGAATTTAGGATGACCAGGTTGGTATTTTAGAGTAAAAATATATGCATCCAAAGCTTCTTTTAAATCCCAACTTATATAAGTAAAATAACGAGCCACATCCATCATGTTGTAAACCTAATAGAAAGAAAAATATGTTACTCATTTGATAACAGGCAAAAGTTTTTAGGAAAATTAATTTAAAGACATGCAACTAAAAATCAAACAAACATAGTAGCTGATTTTTATTTTGGTTATATTAATAAAATTACAAGATTGGATAAATATTTACTTTAGACATCTTTTTAAAATTCTTTTAACAATTGCTTTATAATAACTAAGAAATTAAAACACTCATTTTCTGGAACTATTTTATAATAGCTATGAATTATCCTATTTTAAGTTGTTTTTTAATATTTATTAATAATGATTCAAAATCAATAAAAATAACTAATGATAGATTTTTCATTGGATGGAGATTCGATTTTTATTACAATAGACAACAATATTACAACTACTATCATTAAAATTTTACAAAACAAAATTTTTATATCAGATTTTAAGTTTTGCAAGACTGAAAAAAAATGAAATTTAAATGAAGATACATATTTTTGAATATAAAAATGGGATTATATAAATATTTCTTATTAATATGTTCAACTTATATAAACAATATATGGAATCTTTTTCTTAGAATTTATTAAAAAAATAAGTTTTTCAATGTAAATTTATTTCTGAAAAGAAAAGCAACTTTAAACAGAAATTGATAAATTATAATTTGTTTTATTTAATTTTCCCACCAAATGAAATTTAAAAAATTAAATAAATACAAAATTTACATAAAATAAAAGAGAAATGGAATTAATGAATAATGAATATTTTAAGGTAAAGTTAGCAATACTTACTAAGCCACATAATAATGCTGTACTTGAAGGTAGCATATATGCTGATGGCAAATATGTATTCAGACATAAAAGAAAAGGTGCAACAAGACTACTGTCCCAAATGTCCATATCAGCATAAGTAACATTGGCAATCTAAATAAATATAAAAATTTTCATTTACATGGGGGATTTCTAGCGTTTCCTTCAATATGTATTTTTAAAATTTAGATAATATAGAAAGAAATTCACTTTCTAATAGAAACAATTAATAGAAATTAAGCAATTTACATATATACTATAAATACAGTTTAACTATAATTTGCATAAATATTCTATCTTTAAATATTAGTTAAAATACAGAAAATATTTCTTGGAGTAATGCAATTATTTCAATAAATCATGCATTACTTAAGTGTGTAAATAATTTACTTATTTTCTTTCTACTCACACACTTAGTAATTAATTTGTCTTTAAATATGTAAACCATAATAAATTGCATGCTGTATAGAATGAAATTTTTACACAAAAATAAAATTATTCCCTTTTAAGAATTTAAAGGGATAAAAATAATTATAACACATCAGTAAAAATATCATATTGTTGGTTTAATTTTAAAGAAGTCAGGATACCAATGAAATATATTAGACTTAATTCAAAGTAATTTTAAAAATAATTGTAAGAAAATAAAACAATCATAAGTACATTTAAAAATTTTATTTTAAATATATTTAACAGAGGTGAGGGCGAGTCCAAAGCGTCAGTTTAAAAATCTGATACGTTTATAAAAATAGTTTTAAATGTTAAAGAGGTAATTCAATTGTATCCTTCAGCAGTATAATTACTAGCAAAGGAGTAACTGCTTTGTCAGTAAACCAAGTAAGTGTTCAGAAAATTTTCCGAGAAATATTTTTGTTGAACACCAGTGGGCTTCAAGTACCACATGAACAGTTCATTGATGAATGGATTGTTCATGATTGAGAATGTCATTATTGAGAACAGTGCCTTTTCAGGAGGATTTTTATGTATCGTATGAGAGAAACTTGAAAAAGTTCTACTAGGCAGCCTGACTTTCGATGTAAGAAGCTTTCACACATATTGTTACAATTGACAGTGAGTTTCTTCATTTCTAAAAGCAGCAACTGAAACAATGCTGCCAGCAGATTCAAATCTCGACCTTCCCTGCACTCTAATTATGTACATTGCCATGAGTCAAGCTTTTTCTCATCAATGAGACTTATGAAAAGCTACTTTATATCAATAATGAAAGATCTGAAATTATTCTATTATTAAGATTTAATGTATAAACATATCCTATTAGGGCTTAAAATGTATAGTTTTCTTTTGTTTGCCTTAAGCTATTCTATAATACTTCAGTATTTATTTTTATAGGAGATATATTTTTGGTAAGCAAATTGGGAAAAGAAGAATGTATCTTAGAGTGAAATACTACACCTTTAAAGTTGTAAAAAAATACTTAGTTATGAAAAAACTGTTTCTATAGATATATCAGATCAATAAAAGTCTCTGAATTTATTTCCCAAATTTTCTAAATCCATTAGTTAAAATCATAATACACGAAATTATGGAAAAGAATTTTGGTTGATGTCACCGCTGCTTATAACAAACTTTTATAATACATTTCTACTGAAAATTAAATTAAATTAGTAAATTTCACAATCAAATTTTTTTAGTTAATCTTTTTAATGATTATTCTTTTTAAAAATTATTTTTAAAATAGTTTTACCATTAAATTTAGATACAAGTTTTGTACAAATTATTAGTAACCTCTTTTAAAAAGTACATTTTCAAAAGAAATAAAATTTATAACTTACAACAAGTTTCAAAGTCAATTTCGCATATGCCAGACCAAATGCAATAGCAAAAATTGAAGGATTTTCTTCAAATAGTCCAGAATTAAATGTTACCACAGCAAAATAAGTTAATACAGATACAGGAACAACAGGATTCCATATTTGTAAACCCTGAAATTTAATTTATTTCATATTTTATTCATACTAATTTATTTCATAATTTATGTTTTCAAGAAAAAATATTGAAAATAATTTTCAAAAGTCAGAATATTACCGTTTTTCTTGGAACTTTTACATAGGCATCAATAGGAGTTTTATTTCCGAGTACATATCCAATATTATAGGCTATGGTTTTCACCATACCTAAGAAACAAACACAGCTGATAATGGTTCTCAAGTCCGTACCAAAGATCTGAAAAGAATAATTGAAATATTTTAGTGGAAATAGTAACTATAATTAATACATAAATCATATTAAATATATGTATGATTAGAAGAAAAATATATTTTCAGAAGTTAATTATTTTGATTTAAGAATTCATTTAAATTTTCTCAGTAGTAAAAATGAAATTTGCAAATAAAATTTAATTACCATTGTTTTTCCAAAACTGTTGTCCATAAAATGCAGTCAATAAATGAATGAACATGATTGAGAATTGAATTTCAGATACATCCACTCTAGATAATATAAAGTAATTTTTAATTAATTATATCTAGAAAATCTTAATTGACATATATTTTTGAATGCAATTAAAAATGTATGAAGTATATAAACCATAATATTAAAAACATCAAATTTGTTTAGTAACTATATTTTGAATGATATTACAAAATTATTTATGAACAATTTCTTAAAAAGTCATTCAAAATTTGAGAAAATTAACTTAATAGAAACTGTAACCTAATTATAGTTTTTCTCCATTTAAAAAGCAAAAGAAAAGTTTTCAAAACATTTAGTCCACATTATTACAATAGAATTTGGTTATAAAAAATTTAAATGAATAATTATTAAGGACTAAAATGTATTAAAACATATAATGCAATTATATTTTTCTAATATATTAAGAAATGCTTGTTTCTTATTTGAAATTGCAAACTGTATAACAACTATATGTAGAAAAAATTATACTAAATAAACACTTAACACTTATAATTAAAGCATTGGTAAGAAGTTTCATTTTTAAATATTATTTCTTATTAATAATGTTTTCCTATTAGTGAACTAGAATTATTTATAATTACACACATATTAATTCAAACAATTACATTTAGAACTAAAAATGTCAATACCAGTAATTAAATATTTAGATGTGGGAACAAAACTTAGAAATTTAATCATATGCATTTCATTTTTGAGGGCAAAACCCTATATAAATAATAATAAAAACAGAAAAATATAAAAACTTACTTTCCAAAAATCATAACATGAGTAATATGATCTTGCCAATGTGCACTGTAGAATACTAACATTGATGTTATGAAGAATAAAAACATGAGTAAAGGTTGAGTACATAATTGCATGGCAGCAGCTGTAGTTAAGCATACAAACACTGCAAAAATAAACACACATTTTTAATAAATTAAAATTTTAGTTTCTTAAGAATTCACATATTATTAACTAAAAAATAGTCCCAATTTTCAATAAAAAATTTAAGTTCTTTAGTTTTCTCATTAATACAATTTTAAGTATAAAAGAAATTTATTTCTATGACACAAAAAAAAAATTATTCATAAATCTGATATAAATTGACAACAATAATGTATCATGAGATTATAAATGCATTATAATTCATCATAGATATTTATTTCAAATATAATAATGTTATAGATATAACAGTGGATATACTACAGCCAAAAGTTATTAGGTTTGTAAATTCTAAATAAAAATTAGATTTGATAATTTTTTTAAAACTATATTATCTACTATATTGAAATTTAAAAAACTATTATTAATATTATTAGTAATATTCTTCAAAATATAAGAATATATATGAACTATTTTTAATGGTAAATTTTAATTCAATTACAGCTAATAACATACCAGTAGAAATGGCATCACAACCATGATCATAAACTTCTTCTATTTGAGTATCTTGTACTTTCATAGCTTGTTTTCCATCTAAAGCATCAAGCGTTTGATAAAGAAATACTCCGCAAGCACTAAGCACATATACCCAAGAAGGGGCCTTAAAATAATTTATATATATCAATATAAAATAAATGTAATCCTAAACACAATACAATTGATAATAAATAAAATAAAAACTTTAAAATAATATATATTAAACTTAAAATAATATTTTAATAAATTATTTTTATATTAAAACATTATCAAAACAAGGTTTTTATATAGATCATATATATATGCCATGACAAAGTCAAGACAGTAAATACTAGTCGTGAGACATAGTAAATTTGAACTTATTATTATTATCATTGAAAAAACATATACATCTAATAAAAAATATTTTTTTAGAACAAAAGAATACAGTGATTAATATAATAATTAGAATGATTAAAAATTTGTGATTTAATCAAGATAGTGTATTTTAGTGATTCAAAACATTTAAAAAACAATGATTATGCCAAAGATTTTAAAAAACAAATTAATATGTACATGGAAATGTATCATCCATAACCTATTATACACTTGTTAGAATTTTTAGTAGGGTTAGGGCAAATGCTATTATAAAAATTAGCATCAATGCCATAAAATTCAGATTTATTAAGAAAAAAATATTAATTAAGTTTATAAAAATAAATACTGATTTCACAAATATTTCATTTACAGAACTTAAATAAAATATAGAACTTCATTTTCAAAATTTGAATTTAATATTACAAGCAAAATAATTGTAACTGGTAAAAATTATTTCATAATAATAAATAAATAAATAAATAAAAAATAGTTATAAAATAGTGTAAATTAATCAAAATTATTTTGAAATGATAATATTTTGCTCTAATCAAATACAGTTTAGAATAAATACAGGCAACTATATTTTTTATTCACAAAAAAATTAAGTTATTATTAAAAAATTTAAAATAATAATATCACTACATTTAAACATATTGAGAAAGAAGTTGTACATGAAACTGAAAATTTAAAAGTAGCAATTTACTATGAATAAAATATATGACAAATTATTAAAAATAATATAAAAAAAATGCTCACTTCTGCTTTAGCATCTGGACTATAATACAAAAGAGTTAAACAACAACCAAGATTGATAGCTAATCCAAGACAAGTAAGAACACAAGGTGTTACACGAGTTGGAACATATTGTGATAGTTTCATCCAAAATCTGAAATAAATACATCAATATTAAAAAACTAAAGCAGTTTTTCAACAACAAAAATAAAGGCTAAAAGGAGTTAAATGGAAATTCATACAATGTTCAATAAAAAAAAATAAAAAAAATTACTTTTTCTGCTAAAATCAAACATACTAATATATATCACTAAATAATACATTTATGAGTAAGATTAATAGTATTTATTTTAAACCATAATTTAGAAAAGCAATGAAATAAAAATAAATAAAAGAAGTAGCACTAAGAAAATTTAAATTTATAAATATTTATCAACACATTTTTTTTTTATTATAGAAGTTATGAGTGAGAGCATAATTCTTTATAGATTTTTTAAAAAGAAAATAAATATAAATTTGATAAAACATATTATTAAATTTATTTTACTTTTTATTTTGCCTATGATATTTAAAATAATTTTTTTCTGATATATTATATAAATAAATATCAGTAATTTTAACAGAATAATAATTGAAATTTTTGTCAGCTTTTTCTGTTTCGCTAAACAAACATTATATAAAATATTATTTTTTGTAAATGCACACCATAATTATAAAAACAATAATAAAAAAATTTTTATAACAGATTTTATCTGAAAAAAATGAAATTTAAATGAAGATACATATTTTTGAATATAAAAATGGGATTATATAAATATTTCTTATTAATATGTTCAACTTATATAAACAATATATTTATACATTTTATTTTGAAAAGCTTCAGCATTGTACAAAAAAGAAAGAAAATGCTTAAAATTTAATAATATTCTTTAACAGATTATTATCTTTTAATAAGGTATAATTTTTTATATAGTATAGTTTATAATATTTTTCTTTTTTAAGAGCTTCACATTTAAAATGCTTCTGAAAAAAAAAAAAAATTATTTTTTGGATAATTTTTTTTAATAGCTTCTTTTTCTTTCTAAATAAAGAAAAATACCCAATTTGTGAATAAAATATGTTCTGTAATTATTTTGTGAGACATGATAAATTTCATAATAGTAATCATTATTAATATTAAATATAATTTTTACAACTTACTTTTGTAAAAAAGAGTAACTCCAAAAAAGAGCCTGCAGTAGCATTATAAATGTATGGTTTTTTAGTTAAAGCATCCATTTGTTCTGGTAAAAGTATCCATCCTGGATTGCTTACAGAGTTCTTTACCTCTTTAGAATACATATTTGCTAAACTAAAAGAATTATTATATTTCATTAAAGATAAAAAAAATGCATACTTGTTTTTGATAAATATAATGTCTGTGGAGAAAATACCCATACCATATAATAAATAAAATCCTGAAATTTTTTTTCAAAAAAACAAATATATATATATATTTTTAAACATAACTTAAATTACAAAGTAAAAAAAATGTATTTAATTAAATAATAATTATATATAAAGTTAGTTAATAGATAAATTAATTTATTTGTCAATGATTCAATACAAAGAAAAATAATTTTTATTTAAAAATATTTATTTTTAATTGAATAAAAATTATACAAAAAAATATGATTGTGAGAAAATGAAATTTCATTTTGAATGTTGTGAATTACCGGTTAGATTACTAAAAATTTATTTGTAAATTAAATGTTTTGATTATTAAATGTTATTAGATGTTTTGGATTAAATTTTTGTTAAAAACTTCATAAATTACTATCTAATGTATTACGTCCGTACACAATAAATAAAAGGAAATTAAAATCAATTGACATTTCTTACCAAAACTCCCATACAAAGAGCACCGGATTTTGTATCTCCAAAATTTATAAGTGGATTATTCCGTTTAAAAATCAGCACTATCACACTCACAAAAACTTGAAGAATAATATTAATAAAAAATTATTAAACTTGTATGTACAAATTTATGTATATAAAAAAATTTTATCCCACGAGAAAAAAAATATCGACCACTTTCAATCAAATCTAAAAAACAAAACTGAAACGCGGAGGAGATCCTTTCGGTTTTTCACTGATGCTAGGCGGCGTTACCAAGGATTTTTTGCGCCGATTGGTCTACAGATGTGACGTATTGTAAGAGGCTGTTAAGATAAACGTTTTCGATTGCAGTATTTTTATTAATCATCACATGAAACATCATTTTTTCATTATTGTAAACATAAAGATAAAGTTTTTTTGATTATAATTTCAATCAAAGCATTTTAAACAATTATTTGAAAAATCATTATTTTGATAATTATATGTATATTTTGAAATTCAATTGACAGGAATATAACATTATTAATTTTCAGTTGTGAAAAAATGATCAAGAACTGTAATATATTTTAAAGCGCAAATATTTTTTTATTTCGAAATAAATACGTTATTATATTTTCTACCACAGACTAAAAAAATTTCAATTAATTTTTTCAAAAATTTAATCATGTATTAAAAATTTTATAAATATTATCACGCGATGAATGTTATAATTTCCTCAAATTTAACAAAAAATAAAAATATAATTTAAGTATGAAATTATTAAAAGTTTATTTTTATTTTTGAATTGTTATTTAGGTTATTATTAGTACTTTTTCATGAAATATAATTGATAATTTTTTTATTTTGAACGATTAATTTTTCTCAAAATAATTTTTTAATTATTAATATTTTTTTATTCATTTTTCTCATAATTTTTTTCTGAAGATATTTTAACCTACCACATAAAGTAAGGGAATTTTGTTTATTGTACAATAAATTTAAATAGTTACTTTAAATGCATTTATATAATTTTGAATCATTAAGATAACTAAAATATTCAAAATTTAAATTAATCAGATTTTTCCATATTTATTTCGAACTGTATGCCATAAATTAAAAGAAAAAATGACATTTTTAAAATTGAATTATTGTAAAAATATTAATTAATTTTAAATGTTAAATAATTGTTAAATATTTCTCAATCATTAATTAATTTAAATTATTAAATTTTCATTAATTAATTTAAAAAATCATTTAATATAAAAACTAATTAGTCAATTCCCTTTTTTTTCTTGAAATTGACAGCAATTAATTATATCAAATTTAAAAAAATGAATAGTTTAAAAAAACTAAAAAACACGCTTTTAGGTGAATCAAACTAAAAAGTAAAAATAATTTAACATAATTAATAAAATGACTGACTGAAAATGAATTTCAATGTTCTAAAAAAGCGTGTTATGCTCAATATCAATCGTTATAATTTTCACTAGTTTCATTCTGAAATGCAGAGTTAGTTTAAAAATGTCATACAAAGCATCCCACGCTTTTAGAACAGTGACATTCATTTTCTCGTCAGTCATTTTATTCTTATGTTAAATTATTTTTTACTTTTTAGTTTGACATAATCTTCAAAAGCGTGTTTTTTAGTTTTTTTAAACTATTCATTTATTTTTTACTTTTTAGTTTGATTAACTCTAAAGGCGTGATTTTTAGTTTTTTAAACTATTCATTTATTTTTACTTTTTAGTTTGATTAACTCAAAAAAACATGTTTTTTAGTGCTTTTAAACTATAATATTTAAATGAGGTCCCAGTACGGAGGACTGGAACTATAGTTCTTACAATAATGTAATTTGTGTAAAACAAAGGCTATCGCTTAAAGTAGGGCAAAATCGAGCCCAAAGAGTCAGTTGCAAACAAACAAACAAACATTCAGGTGAAACTAATATAATAGCGTATTAAAAAGAATCAACTGTTTTCTTTCTGAAAGATGCCTGTAAATGTTTGTTTGCAGCTTAAATAGTGTATATGAGGAGAAACAGATCTCCAGGGGAAAAAGTCAGTTACATACATACAAAAACATACAGGTGAAACTAATAAAAGAGTGTTAAAAAACTGCATCGAAACGAACTTTTTCATTTCTGTATTAATAAAATCAAATTAAAATATTATTATTAATAAAACAGATATAAAAAAAACAAGTTCGTCTCAATGCGTTTTTTAAAATGCATTTATTTTAAATAAATAATTAAATTTTTTTAAAATCTGGGGCCTGAATGGCCGAGTGGCTAGCGCCTGGTGCTCGGTACTACAGGTTTCGGGTTCGAATTTCGGTGCCATGGATGTTTGTAATGGTTCGAAACCACTTTAAACGGTAGTTCCCGGTCTAATAGGATCGTAGGGCATTGCGGGGGGCAGTGTTACTCCGCGTCCGTGGTTTATCTTCAAGGTTACACGCTCCCCTGAATAGTGCTAAGTGAGTAACGTCTATGCAGCGCTTGCCTTAAGGCATCAAAGACCAAGCTATCTAAGTGTCTGCCAGCTGCATTAGAACAAAAAAAAAAAATGTTTTTTAAAAAAAAAAAAAAAAAAAACATTTCAGACTCTTTGGCTCAGTGGTAGCGTGCGCCGATGGTGAACATTACAGTGAAGGTTCAATCCACTGGCGGCTTTGTTGTAAACACTGTTCAAAAAGCGAGGAGTCTCGATGGCGTTTGGGATGTTCAGCATCTTGCCTCGTTAGTCGAACTAAAGGGTGGGATTTCCGAGTTTCTCCCGTACGATACTCAAATGTAGGTAGTTGCCACTAAAAGTCCTCCTGGAAGGCACTATCCTCTTTCTTCAGCGACACGGAGCAGAAGTCAGACTTCTACCTACGGGTGCTCCATCACAACAGATGCTGCCCCCATCATGGAATGAGACAACAACAATTAAAATATATTTCCTTTTAAGTATTTGTATTTTTATAAAATACTTTAAAAATGTAATTAAAGTACTGAATACGTATTTTATTTATATAAGATACAAAGACTTGTTCACCATGTTACAGTAGATCTTTTTAATTAGCCAACCTTTCATATGCCATATTAGATTCTTAAAAAATTTCAATATAAATAAAATATATATATATATATATATATAAATAAAATAAAATAAAATAAATAATATATTTATTTATATATATATTTTATAATATTTTTTTTTGTTTTAACAGTTTTTCAAAATTTGTTTTAAAATATTTTAACCGACCATTTGAACGATCAAAAGTAATATTATTTAAAAAATATTTTTAAGCAATAATGCTATTGAATCAAGCTTTCATTAGCATTTTTAATTTTATATTTCCTTTGATACTGAAATACATATGTTATTTCAACACTAACTTTTTGCTTTTTAGTGTGAAAGAAGAGTGCTTCAAGCATTAATCTTTTTTTTTGCAATTTTTTACTACGTAGACGGTGAAAAACAAAACGAAAAACACTTGGGTTTAAATGACTGATAATAAAGATGCTCTATTTCAAACGTCACTGAATTGTAAAGAACTATCGATAAATTCTAAACATGGCCTCAGTGTCCACGAACTTTTCAGAATGGTGATTGCGCAGAAAATAATATTCCTTCTAGAAGAAACATCAAATTTTATAGTGCAAAGTTAATTGAGTCGAAGGTCTCAAGGAATTGACGTTTCGCTTTCTATCAAAAGCACCGGAACGAAGTCTATAGTTCCAAAGTTTAAGGAGATTTCACGCAAGGAGGATATTTATTTTTTTTATTTTTTTGCGAATCCTGAATTTAACTTAAAAAAAAAAAAAGTTTTCATTCTTAATGGGATTTTTTTATTTGCCGTTTTATTTAAGATTAAATTTTTTGGTGATTATTAGAATAAAAAACTATGTTTTGAAAATTACACTACAATTTTACAAATATTTTTTCCTCTATTTTTATTCTTTTTATTTTTTAATTTATTATATTATTTTTTTTTTCCCTATTTATACTTTTTTGGTATTATTTCTCTTTTTCTTTTTTTTTTAAACGTAGTAAATGAAATTAATGTCGTGAAAATATTCTAAAATGATTTTTATGCTGGAGATCGTAAAACTTTTTAACCATTAAGTAAGTGCTGAATTATTATCGTCCGAAAATGACAAATTGCCACCAGGTATAAAACACAGATAATTAAACAAAATAAAAACTGAATTTAAAAAATTTATTTTGGATACTAAAAAGATTGAAATTTTTATATTCTTTGATAAAAAAATATTTCTTCAAATTTAGTTTCCACTCCCAAGATATAACAAAGAATTTACTAATGTATGTATTTTTATTATTTACTAATATATTTTTATATTATTTACTAATTAATACTAATATAATTTTATATTAATTTTTATTAACATAATTTAATTTATATTTAATAATAATTTATAATATAATAATATAATTTAGTTTAATTAATAATTTAATTGTTTATTAAATATAATGTATTAGTTATATTTAATTTAATTAATTTAATTTTAATTTTAATCAATAATTAATAATATAATTTTATTCTTAAAAAAGAATATAATTAAAAGTTGAATGTTTTAAAAAAAAAAAATTAAAACAAGCTATTTAAAATAATGAAATTTTATTTAAACATTCCATGTTATTTAGTAATTATACAATCGAATTTGAATAGAATCATTATAATAATAATTATTTTTTACTTTGAAAAACTAACTTAAGGATAATAAACTTAAGGACTTATTTGTAAGTAATATTAAAATGTTAATGGTAATTAAAATAGTATTTACGAGGGTAACTCTGAAATTTTTGAGACAGTGGCAGACGACAATCGCAGGAAAAAAATATTCTTTAAATTAGTAAATCAGAACTCTTTTATGGCCGCAGACGATAATTTGCGGCAACAATTGCAATTTAGCTGTCGTAGAATAAATTTTGGAAGAAAGGAAAATGGAATTGACGCGAGAGCATTATCGTGCTGTGATTTTCTATGATTTTAAAGTGGGTTTAAATCAAGAAGAATGCCTTCATCGTCTACAACTAGCATATGGAGACGAAGCTCCATCTCGTGATACTGTATTTAGATGATTCACAGAATTTCGTAGAGGTCGAAGTTCTCTGCTGGATCAAAAACACACAGGAAGACCTTCATCAGATGTAGTTAGTTCCAGAAAATGTGTCGGCCATACGAAAAATGTTAATCGATGATAATCACTGCATTTACCAAATGATACAGAAGAAACTTAACATTGGATCCGCAGCTATACATAGAATTATTCATGAAGAACTGCATATGAAAAAATTAGTTTGTCGTTGGGTCCCCCATAATTTAACAGAACACCAAAAAACGGAGCGTGTCAGAATCTGCAAAGAAACCATAAAATTACTTAAAGATGGTGGACACCGCCTTATTTCTAAAATTATAACTGATGATGAAACTTATATACCGTTTTTTGACGTTATAACACGAGAAGAAAGTAAAGTTATGGGTCTTTGAAGATGATCCCAAACCAACAATGGTGAAAAGACAACAGGCAATGAAAAAAGTAATTTATGCCATTTTCTTCAAAAGTACGGGATTGGTCAAAGCCATCAAGCTGGAGGGACAGAAGACAGTCACAGATAACTGGTACACCACTAAGTGTCTTCCAGAAATTCCTCAAGAAGTGAATGTAAGGGGACTCATGCTTCACCATGATAATGCATCTTCTCATATGGCAAGAACGACAGTCGAATTTCTTAAAAAAAAAAAAAAAAAAATCAAAGTGATAGAATATCCAACCTATTCCTATATCTTGCTATGTGTGACTTTCGGTTTATTTGTAATCTCAAGAAAAATTTACGTGGTCGCCGTTTTCATTCCGAAGATGAGATTGATGAGGCTATAAAAGCATATTTTTCATCAATTCCAAGAAATGGATGGCGTGAAGCATTTAATCTTTGGAAAAATCGTCTGCAAAAGTGCATTGATGTTGGAAGGGACTACTTTGAACACTCTTAAAATTTGGTAAGTTAAACTTGTACCATTTAGCCGTATCTCAAAATTTCAGAGTGACCCTCGTATTAAAAATACCAGGAAAATATTTCCGAAATTAATTAAAATCCATGGATATAACAGAGAGTTAAAAATTCCGTTCAAATTTGTTAATATGATCTTTGATATTTTATATTATTAAATAGTTTTAATCATATAATCATACAAAATTTCGAAGTAATATTTTCTTTATGTGTATCTGTAAAATTCACTTTCCTAAAAATATTTTAGATTTTAAAATACATTTTCAAGTAAAAATTGTTTACATGAATGCTGGAATACGTATATTTTAATTATAATAGATGAGAGTTACATATATTTTTGCACAATCATTCACATTAAAAATTTCGCGCAAACAAGAATTATTACAGATATTAAATGTAAAATCAGAATTCTTAATCATAATGTTAAATAAAACAACGTGAAAACTTACTTTTTATGCAGATTTTATTAACGGAATGTACGCTATCACGCTTTTATTTAGCATGCACAAAATAAAATCTGATGATACATATGTTCTAAGAATATATGAATATGTGATTTTTTCTTCTATTCTAGGATGGCAATTTAACTATAAGCTGTTTTTAAAAGACGAAATTATCATTCTATTTATCTATTATACTTAGTCCGATCAGCTATCACATGGAAAAATTGGCAAGCCGCCAAGTCAGACGGTTTCAAACACAGGCGGTATAATAGGGAGAAAAAGTACTTCGGAGTGTTTAATTATAATAAACTAATTTTAATTTTTAATAAATAAAAATTTTAAATTACATAATATGAAAAGAAAAATTTAATTAAAAAAAAAAAAATCCGCATTAACTGTTGTTGTTCTAATGCAGCTAGCAATACAGAGGCAGTTAATCTTTACGCCATAAGCAAGGGCTGCACTGCTGTTACTCATTTAGCACTACCCAGGGGGCACGTGTAGATTGAAGATATGCCACGGCCGCGAGTAATACTACCCCACAAATTTCTACGATTATATTAGACCAGGACCTACGGTTTAAAGTGGATTCTCAGCCGCTACAAACATCCATGGCATCTCCCGAAACTTGTAGCACTGAGAGCCAGAGCGCTAACCACTTGGCCATCAGGACCCCTATTAAGGACATAATCGGCCATAATAGTTAATGACCCCCCCCTCAAGCCATTCACTATTAAATTTATTTATTTCAAACTTGCTTTGTAAAGCATATGTCAAACTAGCATTCCTAACAAATAATTGATTCATCAGTTTTGGCTCTTTAACAGGATATTTACCTTTCCTACGAATAGTTTAATCATATATCTATTTTAACATCATAATGATTTAATATAAGTGATTACGATATTAAAATACCAAATTTCCTCCATTTTGATTCAATACTTAAACAAAGCACATAATTTTTTTTTTTTTATTAAATAATTTCTAATATCCATTTATGGGAAATAAAATAACTTATATTATAGAATATTAGAATTTAAACAAAAACCGTTATAAATTTTCGATTTATTTTTCTTTTGAATCAAACTTTAAAAATGTATCTGAAAAATTATTATTATTAAAAAAAAAAAAAAAAAAAAAAAAAAAACACCCACCTTACATTTGCTGTATCTTTTAATTTTTTTTTTTATTGTCAGATAATCTAAATGAACAATTGTGTTACCTCAGTTATTAGGACAAATTTTAATATAAAAAAAATGTACTAGTAATTTTGTCTGTCTTTGGCATGAAAATTGAATGAAAAATTAAGCTTCGTGTCAGTGTAAGACAAAAATAAAAGAAATAGTTTATAAAAATATTCTAAGAGTCTAATAAAAGAAATAAAAAAACGAGTGCAAAAAAATCCCACAATTTCGCAAAAAAGTTGTTTCCCCCTTTTATTAAAATAATAATTTTCATTGCATTTTATAAATTTTTATTTAACAGTAAAAATCAGTTTTTACTATTACTTTCATAGAAACTCTCTTTCACTGGAACTCAGTACAGATATTTGCTCCACAAAATATCTTTATAATACAAATGATCTTTAAAGTTATAATAATATGTATTTTTTTCGCCTTTTCTATTCTAGAATTTTTAAAAATTAAAATTAAACCTCCTCCTGTTACAAATCTTTCTTAATCAAATAATACTAAAAAAATTCATACTTTATTGATCATTCATATCATGAAAATATAAAAAAATAAATGAGTATTCTTTTATATTTTATTTATATTCTTTTTTAATTTATCGTTTGCCATATAATAATTAAATTGATTTCTTTCCAATCATCAGACGCATTCGAGAACTGAAACATACACAAAGATTTTTTTCAAAATGCAAATTTTAAAGAATTGAATAGATAAATAGTTTTAAAAAAACTTTTCAACAGGAGTATAAATTAAAAGAAAAAAAAATCTGGAATATTTATAAATTACAATTACATTGTAGTCATTCATCCCAACTTATTCATTATTCAGTTTATTGATCGTTTGTCCTAGCAACAAGAGACTACAGCGAATTACGATGCTAAATGAAAATTTTGCTGATATAGCTTTTTTACCGATCAATTCCTCTCTTCCGTGAATGTTGAGAAACTTAAAACGATATATGATAGTGATAAATAAATTAGATTAAGTATTAAAATAAAAAATATATAGAGATTGGTATGAAATTTATTACTTACAAATACAGAATAACCCCAGTATAACGCATGAATTATAGAAATCAATTGATCACTCTCCCCTTATTAATCTATGCAATAAATTATATACATTCAGAGGTATTATGCTAATGAAGCAATAAAGTAATACGGTACTGTATTTGGGATTCAAATCAATTACTACAGCATTTTTTTTTCAATTAGATTATAAAGGAAAGTGTTTTCAATTAACTAGTTTACTGCTCCGGGAATAAATAAATAAATAAAATATAATCGACTGGGCCTATATACATGTTACCCATAAACTTTAGAATTTAATGTAAAGAACAAAAAAAGCATAACAGCAATCTTAAAAATTAAAAAATAAAAAATAAAAAAAAAAAAACTATAGAATTCCAAACGATTTTATTTTCTTGAATAATGCCATCTTCACTTTGAAATTAACTTGTCTTTGCCTTCGCCAGACGATTTTTTTAAAAAAATTTTTATATTATTTAATTATTAAATAAATATTATGAATTTAAATTAAGAAATTTAAGTAATATTTTTAATAAATAAATTAAAAATTTTAATAAGTTAGTATTTAAGTAAAAAATTTGAATAAATATTATGTATAAAAATATCCTTGAAAGAAATTCAAATAAACCAATAAGAATAGCTCGTGAAATAATTAAAAAAAAAAAATAAACCAATAAGAAACGTTGAAAATGGTCACAGAAACGAAAAACTGATCAAGGATATGAAAAAAGTGACAAGGAATCTAAAAACTCCGCTACCCCAAATAATATTTATAGTTTTATGGGTAAAATATATATATATATATATATATATGATAGTTAAATTTTTGTTATAAAAATGTAAATGTAATGCATATTCAGTATTGTATTTTTATTTTTCTATGTTTTATTTTATTCTTTAATATTCTTATTTTCATCTGCAACATTCAGTATTATTTTAATCGTGTTACAATATTAATTAAATAAGCATTGTATTTTTTTCGTTTATTTCTTTACCTTCGAAATAATAAAGGGGTATAATTTAATGGCGGTATAATGATGTTATACTGTAGTTTGTAATTTATTACTCGATATACAAAACAGTGGAAATTTTTCTAAAAAGCCCTCAATTATGTAATTGATTTAGAAAACGAAATATGAATAGAATACTGTTTTTTAAAAGCGCCTTTGCTAATGACAATGATGCAACAATAACATAAAATTATCCTAATTATCACTAACATCAATAACAAATTATCCATAATTTCATTGACCTCATCAATGAATGCTAGAAACAGGAATTGGGTCGCAGAAGGAGTAACTTGAATTAAGATACAATTTGATAATCAATTAAAATATTGCAAATGTCTTGTCTGACGCAATCACTTACAGATTTATCAAATGTAAATGTAAGTGTTTTTTAAAAATAATTTTTAACATTTCAAAATTATATCTCTCTAACCACTTTGACTTCTTATAATATTTTATTATGAATATTCTCAAATGGTATGTTTCAATTTCGAAACTAAAGGGTTAAATTATTTTCGTGTATATAAGTTAGAGCATCAAGTTCATTTTTGAATCGAGGTAAATAATTCAATTGAAAATAAATCTTTAAAAAGACAAAATTCTTTACAAGTTCCTCTCAATTTAAGTTCTTATTTTCATTGTCGTTCAACTCAATTTGTAAGTTGAAACGTTCTTTAAGTTTTCCTAGATCAGTTCATCGAATGTATTTACATTTTACAAAAACTCAAACTGTTCGATATAAATCTTCTAGGAAATCTGCAACAAACAGTTTGAAATTTTCCTTTTTTTTTTTGTAGAAATAATGAATCAAATTATAGAATTAATATTTGTAACGAACCCAAAATATATTCTTAATTTTTGCGTCGTTTCAGTGCGGCTCTTGTATCGGAACCTTTAAAGTTGGATTCTCTACCGGATACAAGATTAAACATTGTGGGACGTCAACCAGTAAGAAATTTGAGTGAGTAGAAGATTAGATTTCTGATTGATGTTCTATGACGTTCCACCTTTGTATTTGGTAGGAATTCAGTCTCATGCCTGTCGATAACCTTTGAAATAGCTCCGCTTCTTTAAGTAAAATCATCGAAAAAGTTGTTATTAAATATCTCGAAAAAGCAATTAAACAGAAAAACCTTCTAATCCCTCATCAAGTTAGTTTCACTGAAAAATTCTGAGCCATACATCAGCTTTCTAATCTCACTGAAACTATCACCAAAGGCTTCTTTTGAAAATTACACGTTGCTGTTGTTCTTCTGCATGTAACCAAATCTTTTGATAAAGTTTGGATTAATTGTTAAATTCATAAATTAATTTTATATATTTTCTCTTCTTTTTCTTGTCATTATCCAAAGTTATCCTACTGATCAGTGGCGTAATTATATCATCAGAGAGGCCAGTGGCAAATTTTTCGAATGGGGGCCCCTCAATGCAATGCAAAGTATCATCACTGTGTTTTCCTTTTAATAAACTACCTAAAATACGTATTACTTTTAGTTAAAACTGGATTAACATTTTTAATTTTGCAAGTAGTTTTGTATCCAAGAATCAGTGGAATTACGTAACAAGTGAATTTAAAAATATCCCAGTGGAACATGGGTGACAGTGGGAATTTCCACTTTTTATTTTGTAAGCACCTATTCATGAACCAGAAATCGGCTAATGTCCCTAGCATCGGGATTACCCGTGCGTAACTGTTTCTATTACTATTACTACCAAATCGCACACAATAGCGCCAAATCGTGCACAATCTACCAAATCTCAATCGCTATTTCAATTACTTACGCACGGGTGATATATTTTTCATACAAATGAATACTAGTATTTTCAAAATTTTGATACACATTTAAAAAAAAATTCACTCTAGTAACTTAAATTTATTAAATACAGAATTAATAAATTGTGTTTATTTTTAATAATAAACGTCAGGCCTTTTCTATACTAATAGCCTCTTTGCTCGGGCCCGCCCGTGGCAATTTGCCTGTCTTGCCACCCTATTGTTGCGCCACTGCTGCTTATAGAAGTTTTGTTACTGAGATAGGAAAACTGACTCTACTATTCAAGTTAGGTATATCCGGGGCCAGCGAGATAAGTCAAGTCTTCTGTCTGAAGAGCGCAATGAATGAACAATCTCGCTGGCCCCGGTATATCCCACGGATCAATACTCGGCCCTTTGCTTTATAACCACCTCTACATTGAGGATATTTCCCAAATTTATAACGTTAAGCTCAGTCTTTTCTTCAGATGATAACGCTATTTTTATTCAAGGACGCAAAATATTATTAATAGTATATTATTAATTATATTTATATTATTAATAGTAAAAAAATTATTATAATTATTATATTATTAATAGAAATAGAAATATTTTAATAGATTATTAAAAATTATTATATTATTATATTATTAAAAATTATCATATTATTAATAGTAAAAATCTTCAAAATCATGGAACGTGAAAAAATGGTTCATTAAATGAGAAATTTGACTTAATATTGAGAAAATGGAAGCTATATTATTCATTTATAAAAGGAATTATTCTCCTCTATTAATTATTATTTATAATAATCCTATTAATTGGTCGGAACAAACCAAATATCTTTGTGTAACACTTGATCGAAAACTAACTTACAGTTCTCATAATGGAAACTTTCGAAGTAAATTAATTTAAGCATTTGCGTTTTGTATTCACTTAGTTGCAGAAACTCTATTATGTCTCTGGAGAATAAAAGACTCATTTATCTTGTTTACCTGCCTCCAATAATTGCATATTGAAGCCCTGTTTGGGGTTCTACTGCTCCCACAAACATGGAAATACTTCGAAGATTGGTAAATAAAACTCTCAGGATAATTAGAAATTCGCCCTGTTTAGCTTAATATACGTTAGGAATAATGATATCAGACCCTCCCCAACTTTAAACAATTTGTGCTTGGAGTTTTCAGTAATTTCTATAACTCTATTCCTAATATTAATAACCCTGTTTTAAATAGTCTCAGTAATTATGATTATGATATTTCTCTTTTTAAAAATCGTAAAAGATATCGTGCAGTTCTCAATATTTTTAATTAATTATTTTTAATCCTTCTTCCTGAAATATCATCCAGTATCATCACAGAGTCGTAAATTTCAACATTCAACTTTTTCTTTTTGATTAATTTTTGAATTAAATTTTGATCAGTTGATCTTTTTTGCATTAAATTTTGCTTCTAAACTTTCTTATATGTATATATATATATATATAAAAGAAAAATATATAAGATAAGATATATAAGATAAACATATAAATTATATTTTTCATGATGCATGGTAAATATTATACTTTTCAAATGAAATTTCAAACGAACTCTTATTCGATATTACAAATGGGTTGATAGTATTCTCTTTTTCTAATTTTCTCCATTTAAAAATGGTGTTTCTTAAAAAGGGTGTAATAAAGCAAGCACTAAAGGTTCTGGTTTTCAAGTTTGCAGGAAACCATAATCTTAGATATATTATAGAAGTCAAGTAAAGAGGTAATAATAATAATAGTAATAAAGTTGTGATGAATAAAGTTAGTTTACTTAGTTTACAATAACTTTCTCACTATAAAATTTCTGAATTTTTTTTGTTTCATGTGCTAAACTGAAACTGACCTTGAACAGCGACTTAAATGTTCGGATGTCGTGCATTTTCACCGAATTTCATGTAGTCACGATATTGTACTAGATACTTAATGTAATTGGCTTCTTTATTACTTTATATCCTTTTGCTCTCATTTATTTTTTTGTTGTTTCTTCCATTTATATATTTCGATAGAGAAACATTTAATTATAAAATAAACATGATTCTGATGTTTGTACAAAATGAAAAATTCTATAAATGTCAAGAGCTTTTACGATTTTGGATAGGAATATTATTATGATAAGTAATTTCTTACAGCTTTTTATGAGAACAAAATATATATTAGAATAAATTACTTTTTAAGCTGAATATTACATATATTTTTTCTTAAAAACAATATTTTGTTGAACACTAATTTTAACATTGTCCAAATCTCTTCTTTTACTTATATCAAAGTAAAGCATGTTATTCCATACAATAATAAGAGTTTGTTAAAATTATCTCGAAAAATAAAATATTTTACTTTTTTTTTTTTTTTACATTTTTAACTCGAAAAGTAAAATATTTTTTCCATATCTTTACATAATAAGAAGATTCCTTGATTACATATTTTTCATTCATATTAAAGGATAAATATACAGATTTAAAGAAATTATAGCTTTTGGACATAAATAAACAATATAATTTAAAATGAAATTATTGCCCTTCAAATTTCAAGGAAAAATATGTATTTAAAAGTTTTCTTAGCTGATGTGTTAACATTTTTATGAATGTAAGCAGAATGTTTTCATGTTAAGTATATCATATGAATAGGCCTGAATGGCCAAGTGGCTAGCGCTCGGTGCAACAGGTTTCGGGTTCGAGTCGCGGCGGTGCCATGGATGTGTGTAGTGGTTCGGAATCCACTTTAAACCGTAGGTCCGGTCTAATAGACCGTGAGCGTTGCGGGGCATTGTTACTCCGCGTCCGTGGCTTATCTTCAAGGTTACACGCCCCCTGGGTAATGCAAGGTGAGTAACGTCTGTGCAGCGCTGTTTTAAGGCATCCAAGATGTCCATGTCTGTTTGCCAGCTGCATTGGAAAAAAAAATATCATATAAATATTTTAAAAACAAATAGATTAGAATGATTCAAAAGTTATGAGAAAAAAGTGTACGTGCATGTAAACATGCATTAAAAACTCCGTGTCAAATCTATTCTCCACTCTCACACAATACCTCGACACTGAATCCCTTTAAACCGCAAAAGGTAAATATTTCCTGTCACAATTCGGTACACGTGCTTTTTTGAAACCGTTACAGTTTTTAAACATCTTTCCGGTTCAGCGTTGCTAAGCAACTGCTGATGTCGAAATGACAGCCGATTTGCTATATGGGTGAGGGTGACTGTTTGAGTAGTAACATCTTTCTGAAACGTGGAACGATGTTTCTGGAAAATTTCATTACTTCCTTCAGACTTAAAAATTTTTTTTTAAAAATGAATTAGAAAAATAATGATGAAAAAAGAATTAGAATGTAGAATAAGGAAAATTTTATTTTATTACAGATTCTAATTTAAAATATTCTGTTATTGTTGTTTGAAATATTATTTAATACTTTTTTTTTGTCTAACTATATAGTTTTGTTTTTGCATTTAAATATATTTTCAATACATATTTAGTAGAATTACGACAATAGCAATGTAAAATAAATATAAATGTTTGTTTATTGTTTTATGTTTTATTTATATTGTTTTATATTTTATTTTTATTGCTTTATATATTATTTATATTTATATTTGTCTATTGTTTTATATTTTATTTATATTTATATTTGTTTTATATTTAAATTTTATTTATTACTTGGTTCTAATTTAGAATATTCTGTTATTTTAGAATATTATAGAATATTTTTTTTTGTCTAACTGTATAGTTTTGTTTTTTGCGTTTAAATATACTTTCAATATGCATTTAGTAGAATTACGTCAATAGCAACGTAAATAAATATAAATGTTGTTTATTGTTTTATATTTTATTTATATTGTTTTATATTTAATTTATATTGTTTTTTATATTTTATTTATATTTATATTTCTTTATTGTTTTATATTTTAATTTTATTTATTACCTGATTCTAATTTAGAATATTCTGTTATTTGAAATATTAATATTTTATATTTTTTTGTCGAACTGTACAATTTTGTTTTTGCACTTAAATTTACTTTCACTATATTTTAGTGAATTATGACAAATAAAATATCAAACAATAAATGTTTGTTTATTGTTTTATATTTTTATTTATAGTGTTTTATATTTTATTTATTGTGTTATATTTAATTCATATTGCTTATTACTTTATATTTAAATTTTTATTTATTACCCGATTCTAATTTAGAATATTCTGTTATATGAAATATTATTTAATAGTTATTTGTCGAACTATAATGTGCTTTGCATTTCAATATGCGTTTAGTAGAATTACGACAATAATGTAAATAAACATAAATGTTTGTCTATTGTTTTTATATGAAAAATATTAATAATTTTAAATAGGAGACCAATTTGATCTGTTCTGTATCATAGCCACGTGGTTTTAAATAAATATTTAATTTTTTTCAAATTTAAATTAATTTTTAATTTGCTCTTATTAAATCTCACAAAAAGTAAAAATATATTTAGGTGAATTTTATTCTGGTAAGAAAGCTGCTGAAATATTTTCCTTCGACTGTATGTAGTAACAATAATAAAATATGGATTGACATGCTTAACATGACTTGTGTTTCATTGTAAGAGATCATATTTGATTATTAAAAATCATTAAAATTGGGCCATAAGTTATCATATGTTACATTTCGTATGAAAACACGACTATAATTTTAAAATGTTCTACGTCACTCATAAGTGGTTCAAATTATTTGCATAGATTTTAATTCTGAAACCATGATGAAAAATTTTGCTCCGTTAAGTGTATGGTGATTAATAAAGTAAAACAATATCTAAATACTGTAAAAAAGATAAATTTTCTTTGCAATACAAGGAATCTTTCATAATCACATAAGTTTCAAACAGATGACTAACAATGCTTTGAAATATGTTGTTCTAATGCATTTGGCAATATAGAGTCAGTTAATCTTTATGCCATAAGCAAGAGCTTCACCAGTTACTTGTTTAGCACTACCCAGACGGCACGTGTGGCTTGAAGATATGCTGCGGCACGCACACTACCGCCGTAACGCTCTACCATCCTATTAGACCAGGAGTTACGGATTAAAGTGGATTTTGAACCACTACAAACATCCATGACACCGTCGGGACTCGAAACCGAAACCTGTGACACCGAACGCCACTCGGTCATTAGGTCCCATACTTAAAACATAAAAGAAAAATAACACAATTAAAATATAAAAGAAATACAATTAAAACATATAAAAAACATAAAAGAAATAATACAATTAAAACATATAAAAATACAAAGGAATAATGAAATGAAAATACAGATAAAATATTTCATAAGCAAAGTAACTATTGGCAAATTTGTACAAAACGCTTTAAAAGCAATCTTATGAACAAACTTTTAAAAAATTTGGTGATCATTTGACTTTTTGAAGCTTCAGCACTTTTATTCAAACTTTTCTAGGCTGTTCAAGCCTGAAGCAACTAAAAAAGTATGCGCTTAAGCATTCTTCACTCTGCCTACATTGAAGGTTGCAACGAACTGTTGAGAGTAGTTTAAATCTGTTTAATTAGGACTACAAACTGTCATGGCCAGTCATGACTGAAATAGGTGAAAAATACATAAGTTCGAGGTTTTGGAGGGATAATTTCATTGTGATAGAGACATTTGATGATTCTGCGTACAGTTTATTCCACATCTCAATAGTTTAGCTTTTGAATTGACTTTTTAAATAAGATTTTAGGACATTTACATTAATTTTAATGTGAAGTTTGGTGGCTTCTTTTGGGAGTATATCAGCTTTTTCATTGCCTATAAAAATGACTCTATGGCTTCGAACAAAAGCATAAAATACTGTTATATTTTGTTTAAAAAATATTTTTGAATGTTTGAGATAGAATTTTTGTACGACTTAGAATTTTGCAGTGTTTTAAAGAAAGCAGCGAATCCTTGCAAAGTTACAGATTTTGAATTGGGACAATTTTATTTAATTCAGTCTACTTCAAGTGTTATACAGTTCGTCAACAAAAACAGTACATTTCTTACGAATTATAACATTGACGGTATTTTAATTCATAAAAATCAAATAAAAAATGCTTTTAAAAGAGTAAATATGTCGTTGTAAAACTTTTAAAAGATAAAATTTTTGTCAAAATTAACAATAGAGAATATTTCTTCGAAGTTGGATTAAATAATTTACGCAAATGAAATATAAAAAATTGTAGTACAATAAAAGGGGCCTGATGACCGAGTGAACTAGAGCTCTGGCGCTAGGTGCCACAGGTTTCGGTACAAGCCCCGGAAGAGCCATGAATGTTTGTAGTGGTTCGGAATTCGTTTTAAACCGTAGATCCCGGTCTCATATAACTATAGAGCGTTGGGAGTAGGGTTGACAACCCTACCCCCGTAAAAAGGAAACATCTCCCGTCTATAATTCTGCCAGCAGGCAGACGGCCTTAGCCTACCATGGGGCTGTTGCACCACTGATGATGATGAGTACAATAAAAGGGTCTGATGGCCGAGTGACTGCCACTAGAGGCTACAGGTTTTGGGTTCTAGTCCCGGATGGATGCTATGGATGTTTGTAATGGTTCGGAATCTACTTTAAACAGTAAGTCCCGGTCGAATATGACATGCGTAGAGCCTACCCCGTAAAAAGCATCTTCTGTCTCGAAATACGCCAGTAGGCAGACGACCTTGGCCTCCCCATGAGGCTGTTGCTCCCAATGAAGAAGAATACAGTAAGGAAAATAAAACTGATTTTGGTGTCATAGAAAAACAAATGCTTAGAAAAAGCATTTATTTCTTTAGACATATTTTTTTTTTTATATAAAAAGAACAAAAAGTGTTATATAAAATATTAAATTGTTATTGATCACAAGATATTAACTTAAAACTTCATTTCAAATTTTAATAATTAATTATTAATAAATATCATCTCATATAAATGGAATTATTGATTATCTTACTAGTTTATAAAGAAAAACGGTTTCGATTCCTTTTTTTTTTAATCTTCAGATGGCTAAGATAAAAATCACAATGCGTAGCAAAAACATCAAAGAAATGAAGACCGATAAAGAAAGCAGAAAACAAAGATCGATACTTTATCATCAAACATATGATTATTCCTTTCGTTTACAATTTTATCCAAGTAACTTGCGCCATTTTTTAAAAATAAAATATCATTTTTCAGTTAATTGGTAAATTTCAATTAAAGCAATGTCTGTATAATTAAAATGGATTAATTTTGAATACACACAAAGGATGTGGTGTATATACTGTTCAGTTTATCAACGATGATTTCATTGTTCAGGGAATGAAATCGTCAGATGTTAGCAGCGATAGCATCGTTAATTTCCTGTCAAACAATGAGTTCATTGCAGCTGCGTCTACCAGCAGATGCAATATTCGGTCCAAAAAAATTGAAGACCATGCATAATTCAAAGTCTGTTCACACTTGCTCTTTGACGTACCATATAAAGGTTGGCAGATGAGTTGCAGTATTTTTAGACAATAATTAGGTAAAATCTAGCCAAATATTAGAGTTTGATTATAAACTTATATAATGATTTTTATTTGATAACTTTTAATTTTAATAGTATAGATATTCATTTCTGCGTTATTTTAAGATATCATTTAAATTTCATCTTTCTTTATTAATTATTTATTAAGCTTCATTAGTCCCTTTGCTTTTGTTATTAAAAGCTATTTAATTCAAAAATAGAGTTTATTACGATCTGGTAAATCATTTCATTTATTATTTATGTGTTATTTCATATTTAATATCCTACACTTCTTTATCATTTCATGTCTTCAAATAAATTTTAAAAAAAATCCGTGTGTAGTATGAGGCATAAATTATTAATTAGAAAATGTAAATAGAAATTTCCATTAAAAAATGTAAACATGGTTGTATAAAAACAAATGTTTATTTAAGATTCGGTAAAATTGCAGAACAGGGGCCGTTGGTATTTGGCGTCAAAAATTCTTTTCGCCGAAGTGCTCCAAGTAGGTGACTGTGAGGTTGCAACTGTAAGTGAAGTGAATTACAAACAATACGAGAAACCCGGGTTCCAAATTTGGCAACTTATCACTCAGTTGACGCCACAAAAGTCACCAAATCCCATCGGCCCCTATTTTGATATTTGGCCAGTGATTCTTTTTTTTCGTTTTAAAAAGAATCACGTAAATTCATTAAAAAAAATTAATGAATCATTGTCATTCATTTATTTCTTAAAATATTCTAATGGGGCCTGAATGGCGGAATGTCTAGCGCTGCTTGCTACAAATTTCGAGTCTGAGTCCCTGCTATGCCATGGGTGTTTGCAGTGGTTCGAATTCACTTTAAGCCGGAGGTCCCGGTTTCATACGACAGTAGAGCGTCACAGAGCCCAATCAGACTTCTCACCCATATCATTCTCAAACTGTAAAGGGGCAACTTAGCTCTAGGCACAGTAATGTGGTCTAGTAGGAGTTTTCAATTTTTGTTTATGATACAATTACAAAATTAACCAGATAAAAAAATTTAAATTAATTTTTTTAGTAGTTACTTGCATTAAAATATTTTTTTTAATAATAAGTATGTTTAAAAAAACTGCATACTTAATAGAAACGAATCATCTTCCACTAGACATACATAAAATATTAGTAATTTAACGACAGTTGTTAAGTTAAAAAGCACAATGTAAAATATTAACCATGACACATAAGTAAAAAATTTTACTTTTTAATTTGAACAAGGTTTTTTTGTATAAAAAATAAACTTACACTCACCTCAACAGAATTATTTGCTCAGAAGAACTGAAACTTCCAAACCAAAAGAAAAAAATCAGAAAAAAAGTAATGAAATGATGGTATTCTGAATAACAAAAATTAATAATTATATTTATATATTTTTTATTAACCCTTTGCACTCGAATTTTTTTTTTCATTCGTATTACCAGAAGCTCGAAGCGATTTTAGTGAAAAGATCATATTCACATGTAAGTTTGATATACGCATTAAAAGAAACGCATTATTTATATTGTTATTTGCATTATCTCCGTAGCGGAGCCCTCGAGCTTGAAGACAAATTTTAAATGGCTCCGCTCCAGAGCCCTCGACTGCAAAGGGTTAATAATTTTGATATTTATATATTTTATTAATAATTTTGATATTTATAGATTTTATTAATAATTTTTGAGATTTTATTAATAATTTTGATATTTATAGATTTTATTAATATTTTGATATTTATAGATTTTATTAATAATTTTTGATATTTTATAGATTTTATTAATAAATATTTATAGATTTTATATTAAATTTAAGAAAAATTAACCAAGAAAAGAGTGACTTAAAATAGTATTTGTTTTTAGCCAATAACTTTTGAAATTAGACCAAATGACTATAATTAGTCACATATGGCAGTTCTGTACCATACACAAATCAAGTTCTGCGTTAAAGCTATGGAACAAAAATTAGACAAATGTTTTTGATTCCACAAATTATATTTAAAAAAAATATATTATAAATTAAGTAAATTTGAAATCGGAAAGACGATATGCATTTAAGAATTATACTGAAAACAAAAGAGACTGAATTAATTTTGAATTTGATTTACTAAAGAACGAAAAGACTTAGTAATGCCAAAGTAAACTTTATTACGTTTAAGTCGTGACGAAGAAAACTTTACAGAGCTACTGGGAATCTATTCCAGTTGTTATAGTTAGAAAAAATGGAAAAGTGTTGCCAACTCCAAAATAGTAAATGAAGTTCTGATTTTTATTTAACTACTACAGAGATAACTTTGCAACTGTTATTAAAAAACTATAATTATTTTCTTATTTCTTGACAATCTCAATTTCTTTGAAACCCAGCATTGGAATTGCCGAGTTTCAAAGATGGCTAACTACTTATGTTATAAATCTAATAAATAATCCTTTTTTTTCATTATTTTAAAAATATTTAATCGAAGAATTGTAAAGATAAGTCATGCTTATTTTAATCATCCTCTTTTAATTCTTTTAATGCTAACGTTTTCGACCTATTCTAAAGCAAAAGAATAAGGAAAGAGAATTGCTTAGAGAAATAGCAATGAAATTCTTAAGATATGTCAAAGTAATAAGGAAATAAATCATAAACATAAAAAAATAAAACTTTTTTTGATAAATGACCTTCAGAATACGAAGTTTGAAGGATTGTACGAATGCACCTGCTTTCTTCCAAAGCGAAAGAAGTTCATGTAGAAATTAGTAACCAAACCCCGAAATGAATGCCAACAGGAAACGTTGCCAAAACGTTTGCCGAATACTTACTTGTCTTCATTTAGAAGCACGTGTCAGTGAAAATAACGTAAATATTACCCATGAAAACAAAGCTTACACTGAAGAATAACAACACTTTCGAAACGACCTTGGTTGAGTCCCAATGTCTCTGAGAATTTGTGTTTTTAGTGCATACGTTTCGGTATAAGCCAATTACAAACTTAATAAATATATTTCATAAGCACAGATAAAATAATTTAAAATAATATTTTCACAGCAATATAAAATCAAGCTCATGTAATAAAATGCCTACCTAAATTAACCTTGAATTATTCTCAATTATTATTATTTGAATTATTCAAGAAAATTTTTATTTTTAGTAAAAATAATTTAACTCTAACAAGTGGTGTTAAATTTTATAAAATAATAGCATCAAATTTCAAAATAAAAAATAATTTTATGATTATTATTTGGTATAATTTATATAAAAGATAACCTTAAAGACTTCAGAAGTATTTTGTTCAATGAAAAAAATAATTTATTTTTCTCCAGATTTATGTATGTAGGGTTTTATTGCGGTTGGTGTATAAAGATCATCTAGAATTTAGAACTTAGAGAGAACTTCAGCAGTTAAAATTTTTAAGTTTTGATAGATATTTATTTTTCTAAAATTAAAAACTATTTTAATAAACATTTAGTAGCTAATGGTACGCAATTATTTTCAAACTCATTTTTCCATATCAATTTAAGATTTTAAATCTAAAATAAAGTTGCCTGATGGTCGAGTGTCTACCTCTCTGACGCTCGGTACCACAGGTTTCGTGTTCGAGTCCCAGCGGTGGCAGGGGTGTTTCTAGTGGTTCGGAATCCAATTTAAGCCGTAGGTCCTGGTCTCATATGATCATAGAGCATTGCGGGGGTAGTGTTACTTGCGTTCGTAGCAAATCTTCAAGCTACATCTGCTCCCTGGGTAATGCTAAATGAGTAACAGTGTTCCACAGTGCAGACAACTGTGGGCTACTCACACGGAAATGGTCCATACGACCCAGTCCTCGACGTAATAAAAAAAAAAAATAGAAATCTAAAATAAAAGTTGTAATTAAAAACTATGGAATATGAATTGTAGGCGTTTTGTTGTTGTTTTCAAATGATTGCCTTTTAATTTGAAGTCCCCGATCATTGGAACAATAGCAGATTCAGCGTTATCCATACTTAACAAAGAATTTATTTCACTCATTTTGCATCAAAGCACTGAGGGTCAATACCTAAAATTCGCATCGTATACCTTCTCCTATATCCCGAAGAGTCCAACAATCTGCGTCCCTGGTGAGCTTAAGGCTCAGGTTCAATCCTCTCATGGCTTTGTTGTAGACACTGTTTTAAAAACGTGGAGATTTGATGGCTTTTATGATGTTCAGCATCTTGCCGCGTTAGTCGGACTACCTGATAAGAGTTTTCCGAGTTTTCTCGCATACGATACGAAAATACGGGGTAGTTTCCCCTTAGAAGTAGTCCTGGAAGTCACAGCTCTCCTTCTTCAACTACCCGGAGGCATATTAGACTTCTACCTACGGCTGCTCCAGACACAACAGAAGCTGGCCCCTTTCCTTCCACCCATGAGTAGACTATTCATGGGAGGTCCGTCCCACTGCAGAACAATGAGGATTAGACACACTGCAGGACAATGAGGATTAGACACAACACAACAGTCAATATTTATTGATTAATATTATGTAATTATTCTTATTAATTCTTATGTAAGTCAAATTATTCTAGTATTTATCTCTTATCACAATTTTAGATTTGAATTATTAAATGAAACTGAAATTAAAATATTTTTGTAGGAGTGCCGTTGTTGCTTCAAATGATTGACCTTTAATATGAGGGTTCCTAGACAACTGATATATAACAGATTCAGCGTTATCCATAATTCATCACAGGACGTCTGCTGTACTTCACTCCTTTAGTATCAAAGCAATTGCGAACCATCGCACCGCAGGTCAGCATATGAAATTCGCATCTTATACCTTCTTCTAGAGCCCAAAGGGAGGACTTTCTGTCATATAGATTTATCATCCCCATCCCTAATGTAGACACCGGGATTTTCTATTCTGCATCACTTGTTGGTTTTCAGACCAGCACTTTTTTATACTCAATGCATTAGGCTTCTTTAACATTTAAGTTAAAAAAATATTACTATTGAATATTTGTTGAATAATATTGTTATTGAATATTTATTAATTAATATTAGTTGATTAATATGGCCATTGAATATTTGTTAATTAATATTGCTATTGAATATTAATTAACAAATTTGAATTTGTCGATTACTATTACGCAATTAAGTCAAATTATTCTTGCATTTATTTCTTATCACATTTTTGGATTTGAATTATAGAATTTAACTGCAATTAAAAATATTTTTTGTAGGATATACAATACAGGTATGACTTAATCAAGATAATCGAGGTCAGGATTTTGAAATTAAAATGATATATTTAAAAAAAAAAAAACGATTTAAATAAACATATTAAAAAAACGATATAAAAATACATATTTAAAAAAAACGTTTCCTACTTTTTAGCAAATCTGGTGTTTAAATTTCGTCCTTAAAATGTTATGCAACCAAGTTCAAGGCATTGCAATAATTGCGCCATTGCCGCATAGATTTTATCCATATGTCAACATGTCTTTCTTTTTTGATAAAATTTCGTTTTTATTTCAAACTTCATCAGTCGAGTGATAGTAACGTCTTACGAGAAGCCATGTAGGGATGGAAGATAACGTAACACTTTCATTACGTCAAGAAATGGCGATAAAAAAGTGTCGTCAGTATGACGTATTAGATATCAACAAAGGCTCATCGTTGTGACGTATCTCTAGTCAAGGTTTGTTTATAAGGTCAGCAGAATGCTGTAAATTTTTTTAAATATACGTTTAAAATAAAAAAAAAAAAGATTTTTTTAGTTGCTGAAGAACGTATTTTTGAAATAATTAGGTTCCTAATTATTTCAAAAATACGTCTTCATGCATACGACATAAGAAGGATCGTCTGTCTTCAGTGTGAAAATGGTACACTCTATTAATAAAAACCCCTAATTATACAGGATTATGTATATATCTATATTTATAAATCTATCTATCTACATAATCATAATCATATTTCTGAACTTTTACATAATGCTAATAGTTATAGTATATTTTTACTACATATAGTTAATAAAGGTGGGGGTGCCTGCTATAAGATTTCCTAATTCTTCCTTAGTTTGAGACTCGATAAGTTATGCCGAACTGAAAGCTTTAATGTCCACACCGGGATAGGGTTGGCAGAGGTACAATAAATCTGTAGACTGAAATGTCCTTTCATTGCGCAAGAGAATATGGGCGGTATTAATCACTAGTTGTTACCTTTAAGTGCAGATCTACAGTCCGTCTGCCTACTGGCAGATTTCAAGATAGGAGATATTTTCTTTTTACGGGGTAGGGTTGTCAGCTTTACTCCCAACAGTTATATTAGACGAGGAATTACGGTTTAAAGTGGATTCCGAACCATTAAAAACATCCCTGGCAACGAATGTAATCGAACCCGAAACCTGTGGCGTCGAGTGCCAGAGCGCTAGTCACTCGGCCATCATACAGATGATGAAGGAAGGACATTGCTTTCCTAGAGTATTACTTCACCGTATTTGAGTGTCGTATGGGAGAAAACTTTAACAATTACCACAAGGAAGCCTAACTATAATTGAGAATTGCTTTACACCATCGATTGAAAGCAGTGACTAACGGACACCACCAGTGGATTGAAACCTAAGTCCTTCTACTTGTTAGCTACAAATGAGCTACAAGTCGAACTTAAATTTATTTAAAATGTAAATTGATTTCCTTGCTCATCATACAAAAAAAATTTCATTTCAAAATCCTCTTTTCAATAAATAATTTTTATTAGGACAATTTGTAATGAACAAGTAATATAAAAAAAATTTTTAAGTCAATTCCTCCTTTTTTTTTTCACTCTATTGCAGAAAGTCCTTTATAAATAATTTCCATTCATTTTTTTAAGTTTATCTGGCGCCATCTATTGATAGATATATGCAACTTAAATCTAAAAAAAAATAAAATTAATTAATTAAATTTAATTACTGAATTGATATTTGAAAATACTGTTATTAACATCAAGTGTCATCCACTACAAGTCCAAAGAAATGTATTTGAACATGAGTGGAGGAATAAAAAGTATTTTATGAACGATTGAAAATTTGAGCAAGATATATATAGGGAGAGTGTGTTGCTAGAAAGTGTGTGTTTCCTTGAAATCATTTCCAGTTTTGAACTTAAATAAATGCAATGGCAAACACTTCTGTTACTTCCAGAATGTTTCTTCTTCATTTTAATGGGATGCTGTGTGAAGCAAAGTGCACAAAACAAAGGATTATTGTCATTGCTGTGCTTATGATTTGTTTTTTGTGGTTATTTTTCTCTTGTAGTAAAAGAAATTTGATCATTCGTTCAAATAAGCTGTAACAGATTTTGATCACGTGGAACTTTCATGATTTGAGGACCAAGAAACATAGAAAAACAGCAGGAATAAAAAAAAAAATCACGATTAATAGAGCATTCATAATGATCGTAAAAAAAAAAACTACATTATGTATTGCTCATTTTGTTTACATAGCATTCTTAAACGACAAAGAAATATAGAAAGTCTTTATGAGTTTATAATAAGACATTCAGTTATTGTGAAAACAAAGAAAGAAAAAGTAAAATGACGTATAAAAAGGAATTATCTGATTGTAATCGATCTAGAAAGATGACAGACCATGAGGATATATCTTACTCATAACTCGTGTGTTTTAAGTAATTATTTATGATATTTAAATTTAAAAAAATGTATGTTAAATAATGATATGCAGTAAAAGTATGCTAGTATTTTAATGCACCTTTAAAAATCAGAAAAAGAGAGACAAATTTATGATCTTCTTTCATTGGCATAACAGCCTTGCTGATTTTGTAAGGTTTCTGGCAGAATTCGAGACAGGAGATGTTTTCTTTTACTGGGTCAGGGTAATCTGCCCTTGGACACTCAACGGTCTACAGTTATATTATACCGGAACCTGAGGTTTAAAGTGGATTCCGAGCTATTACGCACAGATATTCATGGCATCGTTTCAATCAGACTCTTAGTTCAAAGAGGGTCTTTCTGTTAATACATGGGGTTTGAACAGCATGTAATGGATATTTTACAAAATTTTCAAAAGCACAATATATATATATATATATATATCATATCATATTTGCTTCAACAGCCCATTATGAGTCAAGGCCTTTAGACCTACTGACAGTTTTTGGAGTGAAACATGGGAATTTTTCTTTTACAGGGTTATCCATACACCCATCCCCTTTGGTGTGTCATTTTACATGGAATATTAGACCGGGACTATCTGTTTCAGGTGGATTCCGAACCACTACAAACATCTATAGCACCACTGGGCCTAGAATCCGAATTTCGGTACCGAGCGCCAGACACTCGGCCATCAGGACCCAATTTATGTCTGCAATATTTTTAAAACTGCTTCAAACATTTCATAAAAAAAGAAAATATATATATATATTTTTAGCAGAATGCTTTTTAACTACATCAATTTCTAGAAATAAATAAACGAGTCTTAAAAATACACTGTTGCACTTGTTAAAAATTATAATTGAGAGATTTATTAATTTTACTTAGCATATGATACTAAAAAGGTTTTACAGATATTTTCTGGAAAATTTTAGTACATTTATATTTCAATATTATTATATTTATTTTATATCAAATGACCTGTAGCAAGTTAGTGGCTAATGCTTTAAGAAGTTTGGAACCGAGAAGAAAAAGAAATCTGCTCAATCTCCTTCTTATGTATGCAGCCTGATGGCCAATTAACCAGCGCTCTGGCCTTTGGTACCATCGGCTTGAGGTTCATTCGGGTTCCTGGCAGTGCTATGGATGTTTTGTTAGTGATTCGTTAATACACGTAAACTATAAGTTCCGGTTTAGTTAGAATAAAGTGTGCGCAAAATGACTGTAGAGCGACAACCAATACAAATCATTGGCTCAACAGCCCCATGGTGGACCAAAACCGCCTGCCTATTAACAGATTTCGAGACAGAAGATGTTTGTTTACGGGGTAGGGTTGTCAGACTACGCCCAGCCCTCTACAGTCATATTAGACCGGGACCTACGGTTTAGCGGAACGAACCACTACAAAACATATATTGCCCTGCCAGGACTGAACCCGAAATCTGTGGCACTGGGTTAGTCATCACTGGCCAAAGCACTAGTCATAGGCCATCAGGTCTGAAGAAGATAATATAGATATATATATAAAATAAAACGAATATTTTCGACAATATTCGAACCAACAGGCTTCAGGTTTGAATCTCTACGGCAGTGCCATGGATGTTTTGTTATTGGTTTCGGAATCCACGTTTAACCTGAAGGTCCCGATCTAACTATCCTAAAGTGTGCAAAAAATGAGCGCAGAGCGACAAACCAATTTCTCCTTGTGTATTTTAATCTCCTAAAAAACGCTTTTTAAATCCGTAGTTGAAAAGTCCTTCCACAGGGTCCGTAGAAATAGGTTTATAGAATAAGTTGGAAAATTTAAAATGATTTCAAGCCTTTGATCAAAATATTTCAATTCATTATTTTGCTTTGAGTCAAATAATCCCCATTGATAAGTTATCAGCAATTGAGTGCACATTCAAATCGATATCAAAGTGCTTGCAAATATTATGGAAACATGAAGGACTCCTTTTATATCATCAGGTGAGTCAACTTCCTATTCTTATTCAATCCATCTTTTGTGCACAATCTGGAAATAAACATGTGGTGTTTATTCTAGAAAATTTATTTACTGATACAGTTGTCATTATGAATGTTTCACAACTCGTTTCAAAGGTGATTAATATGAGAATAATGGCTTTAAATCGAGGATGCATAGACCTCGATCATCCACTGGTTTGCTGGGTTTACACCTCAGTCTTATTTTAACTATATAGTATTTAAAAATATCTATTTTGAATAAGGTTTTTGATTTTGGAAAGTAAAACCATTGGTAGATTTTTAAAGGACTCGATGTCTGTGATCTACAATGAATCCGAAATTTTTTTATCCTCCATAGTAGTTGCACCTCTGTTTTAATGATGAAGATTGAATTCAATTTAAACAAGTTTGAATTAAACATGAAATTCTTAACAGCAAATTAATTTTATTCAGAAATTGTAGAAAACTAATAATGTTTTTCGATGAAAAAAAAAAAAAAAAAAGGCTTATGCCTTTCAAGCTTTTTGGGAAAAAAAAGGAGATGTAATGTAGAAAAAGCCATGGTAATCCATTTCCATACGAAATAATGTTTTTTCCTACATACAGTATCTTTAAAAATCGTTTGAATGATATTTAAAAAAAAGGGTTATGCAAGAACGATACTGAATTTCAGAGTATTTCAAATTACTACTAAGACCAATTATTATTTAACTCTTTTATTTATTCCATCGCCTTCAAAGTAATCCCCCGGACACATTGCACTTATGCCAACTTTTTCCAATCCTCAGTGCATGCTCAAAAGTCAACGGCTGGGATGGCTTCAAAAACGAGCAGCGATTCACGTTGAATCTCTTCAATCGACTCAAAACGGTGTCTCCGGAGTGGTCTTTTGAGTTTAGGGAATAGCCTGGTACGATGTGAATACGGTGGTTGTGTAATGATATGGGGTACGTAAAATTCACGAAGAATCAATGTGATCTGGCGCATTCAGTGTTTTCGGTGCCAATCGAAATTTGACGCGTTTGAGGCCCAAAATAAATTTGACCGATCCTTTTGAAATTCCAACATCATCAGCAAGGTCTCTAATTGTAAATCCACGGCTTGCAAGCACCAAATCTTTAATTTTTTGCACGTGAGCTTCGTCGGTTGAGGTTGATGGTCGACCAGAGGTTCCTTCGTCTTTAACACGTTCTCTGCCTTCTTTGAACTGTTTATATCATTTGTAAACATTTCTTTCCGATATAGCTTGCTCACCGAATGCCTTCTGCAACAATCTATACAAACATATTTCTGCAAAAACAAAATTTAATGCAAGTTCTTTGCTCAAATAATTCAGACATTTCAAAAATCGCCGGAATCAGTTTTAACGTCTCACATAGCCAAGCGTAACTCAAATACTAATGAATATTTCGACATCAAACTTCACACAGAGACGTCAATGACAGTACCAGCAACATAAAAGAAAAAAAAGTGAAATTCCATAAGCCCCAGACATCCCCCTTTTGGACACAGTACTAGAATATATATAATCGAATATCTAAAAAGAGATGAAGATGCCGGTATAAATACTTAATTTCAAAGTTTTTCAAATTGCGTGGCTCAGAAAGGTTACCAATACTGAAAAACGTCTGGACTCTCCACGACCGAAAAACTTAGTCAAAACCAGTTTGGAAATATTGTACGTGTAGTATAATAAGCTTTATGGAAATGAAAGGCACCTTGTCTCGTGCCGGTCTCTCTCACTTCCCAATTCGATTTATGCTTTCTACTGCCCGCTTGGACAGTTGAGACTATTGAATTGTTGTGAATTGCAATGTTTTATCATAAAATTGCCTTATTGTAATACCTTGACAATGTAGTGTGAAATCAGCAGGAATCTTTTCAACTTTTCTACCTTTTCAAAAAAGTTCTCTTTCATGACTTGTTTAAATAAAGCAAAAATTAGATATTTCCAAAGAAATTGATATAAATCCAACAATTTTTTTAAACTAGAAATTAATAACTATTCCAAAATAATAATTTTTATCTATGTTTTATTTGTAAATATAATTTTTATTCTAATTTAAAGTAAAAAAAAAAAACAAAAAGTACCTGATTATGTAAATGTTTTTTATTTTTTTATTTTTAGCTATATTAAATTTACAAACGTAAATAATGATCACAATTTTGACATCCATTTTTATATATAATTTATTCAAAAAGTAAAGTAAACAAACTCATCCCGTTCGTTAGTATCAACCTGTGCCTTTAAACCCCTTGGGTACAAATTTAATTGAAAAAATTCTCGTGTTTGAATGTAGGCAGTAAATTTTGTGTGAAAATTCATTTATTTAAACGATGCGATTTATAATATATAGTAATAAACTAAAACTTTAAACTTTTTAAACAAACTTCTGCTATAATATCCCAGAAGTCTTCAATTCGGACTTCTTTTTAAAACAGGGGTCTCCAAACTACGGCCCGCGGGCCAAATCCGGCCCGCCAGTGTCATCAATCCGACCCGCGACAGCGAATAGTTTATTGTTGCTGTAATAAGTTGGATAAAAACACAGAATGATAATAACTCGGTTTTATTTACTTGCTAGGTAAAGCTTTTAATGACAAGCATAATTTAACTTAAAATTTAACTTAAGCATAACAACTAACAAATAATTGAAATGAATCCCACTAACATTGTAAACTAGTGAACATCCGGCGGTTACCCTCGGTAGTTATGTTGGGGTAAAGAGTATCGCATATGTATGTATATCGATGTTTGGAATGTATATATCCTGAATCAAACATATGATTTTTATCCTGAAAATCCCCCAGGAACGGAATAGTCTAGAAATTATAGATAACAGCAAAAAAAATTAAAACAGTTTTGACCCTTGGTATTTATTGGAGTAAACAGTATGGCCCTAAGGCTGAAAAGTTTGGAGACCCCTGTTTTAAAACATCTAAAGCTGTAGGATTATCACCTAGTCTAGGTAGACACATAGAATTGATCTGAGGGTATCTTACTACACCAGAGAGATTTTCGTTTTTCTTCCAACTCCCTCCCCCTGGAAATTCCTTCCCTATCATCCTCACTTCCTAGTACGCTGTTGTCTTAGATTTTTTTCATTTTATAATTTACTATAGTCATCATCATTATATTTCTCAAGATCTCCTCTTTCTTTAAAACTTTCGTTATCAATTTCGTAAAACATATTACTTATTTCAAACATTTTGGGGCACAAATAAGGTTTATATCACAAATACAGTTCACTGAAGCACTGGAAAAAAACGTCCTCTTACAATTGTTGCAAATCACTCTTGCCAAGAACAAGAATGTATATGTTTTAATTTTTGTCTCTGTTTCAATGATAAATTAGACTCTCCATTTGTCATTGAAACAGAGACAAGGCAAAACAAGTGCATTATGAAACTCAGTCGTCAGATGTTCCCAAGGGGTTAATACATACAATGTACAATGTACAATACAATGCATGCAAAATTCAATACATCCATTATAATTGTTAGTAACAAAATTTTTTTCTAATATAATTTTTTTTTACTATTCAGATTCACTAAATATTTGAATTCTTATTCATAGATTATAGTATATTTTTATTTATATTTCCTCTGGGAAAAAGTGTTGATCAGTAGAATTATATTCGTATGAATTAAAAATTGTTCTAAGTAAAGAATTGTTGTTGAACAATTTTTGTCACGATTTATAATCAGCAAATGTTTTAATTTCTATAGCAAGTATATATATTTTTATATCCAGAATCACAAAAAAAAAAAGGCTCTGGTAAAAGTAGTTTGTAATTGGAAATGGTTGAGAAGATTTGATTTATTAAATTGCTGATCAGTAGAATTATATTCATATGAATAAGAATTGTTCGTAGCAAAGAATTGTTGTTGAATAATTTTTGTCGCAATTTATAATCGGCAAATATTTTAATTTTTATTGCTAATTTATATAATTTAATGATCAGAATCACAATAAAATTTGCTCTGGTAAAAGAGGTTTCTGTAATTGAAATAGTTTGAGAAGACTCGATTTATTAAATTGTTGATCTGTAAAATTATATTCGTATGAATAAGAACTGTTCTTGGACAATTTGTTTTACGATTTATAATCAGCAAATGCTTTAATTTATATTGCAACTTTTTATATTTTTATACCCAGAATCATAAAAAATATTTGCTTTGGTGAAAATGGTTTCTAATTAGGAAAAATTTGAGAAAACTTGATTTATTAAATTGCTGATCAGTAAAATCATATTTATATGAATAAGAATTGTTCACTGACAATTTTTTTTTTCACAATTTATAATCAGCAAATACTATAATTTCTATTGCAAGTTTATATATATTTTATACTAAGAATTATAAAAAATTTGCTCTGGTAAAAACAGAAAACTAGAAATTTCTTTTATTGGTATGTCAATAGTCGCCACCAATATTGCTGCAACCGACCAGAAATTTAAACCCACATCCAAACAGTTCATTCAGACAAGGTAAATAACTTTACACACGCGAAGTTACACGTGACTTTTTGGATAGAATCCGGTTTTTTATGCTACTAGGTAACCCAAATGGTTTTAAATAGCAGATTTAAAAGGGAAACCAATTCTCCAAATAAAGCAAACACATTCATTCAGAGATTAATAGTCGATTCTAGATTTCAACATGAATTTTTAAAATTCTTATAAATTATTGAGTAAGTTGAAAATAAAAAAATAATTAATATATTTCCAAATATTTTTCGTTTTTAGTGAACTATTCGAGAAATGTTAAGAGCTTAAGAAATAATTTTATAGTTTTCCTTTATATTTGATTTAAAATAAAATCTAAATCATTTTTCTAGTATATTCTGTGTTTTATAGTTTTTTTTCTAATCTTTTATTGTGAAAAAAGTTTCCTTAGAATATCAAATTATTTTTCCTTATCTTCAGTATCAATGATTATGTTTTGAATTGTTGTTAATAATGAACAAATATGTAAAATAATATATTAGAAAATAGCATTTATTATTATATCTGATACATTACTATAAAAAAAATGCATTATTGTAAAATAATGAATTGGAAAATTTCTGTAAAATATCACAAAAATAGATTTTGTAGTGTTTTTTATTACATTTATTAAACAACAGATGTCAATTTAAGTTGATGAAACATTTATTATTAATATAGCAATGTTATAATTGTATATAATTTAATATAATGTATAACTAATTATAATTTAACTGATTAGTAATAGCATAATAACTGATCGTTTAATAATTACCTTATCATTGTTGATTGCACCTTTTTCAAAAATATCCTGACGAGGACAAGCAATGTTTAGGAAAATTTAATTATCGAATGGAGTGTCATAAAATTCAAGATTCTTTGAAGAAATAATTGGTAAATCATGTTCAAAAAACGCAAATTGAAAATGGCAAGTTGATTTCATGTTTTTCTATCTTGCTTTTTCTTAAGGGAATAATACAGTCTGACAAAAATATCCAAACATATTCTTTTATCAGAATAAAAGTGAAAAAAGTAAATTACAAAAAAATCAATGCCCTCACTGTTTTTTTAATTTAATATATATATTGCAGAAATTAAATATTATTGTTTAGAATTACATAAAATTTAATTAGAATAGGGTTATCAAGTCGAAAATATCCCCCTACCTATTACATGTTTAAAATTATTGTTTATAATTACATAAAATTTATTTAGAACAGGGCTATCAAGTCGAAAATATCCCTTACGTATTACCAACAAATTTATAATTATTGTTTATAATTATATAAAATTTATGTACAACGGGACTATCAAGTCAAAAAATATCTAGACCAGTGGTCTCCAAACTTTTTCGAGCCTTCGGGCCATATTGTTTTACTCCAGTAGTACCAAGGGCCAAAAAAAAAATGCCATTTTAATTTTTCTGCCATTATCTATAATTTCTAGACTAGTCGCTGAGTACGCTTGAGCGAACTTGTGCTAAATTAGCTTCATTGACCAAAATGAAGTACACAAAAATGTTTACAGATCTAAGTTAATCGATGAGCATCTTAAATCTCTTTTAATAATTGGTACAAGTAAAATTGATCCATTATTGTCAGTGAAAAATCACAACTACATAAATATCATTAGTATTTTTTTACAAGTGGATAGATACCCCGCGGTTTCATTCGCGTTAATTTAGCTTTTCCGTTCCAGAGAGTTCTTCAGGATAAAAATCATATGTTTGATTCAGGATATATACATTCAAAACATCGATATACATACATATACGATACTCTTTTTACCCCAACATAACTACCGAGGATAACCGCCGGATGTTCACTAGTTTGTAATGTTAGTGGATTCATTTAAATTATTTGTTAGTTGTTATGTTGAAGTTAAATTTTCTGCGTATTATGCTTGCCATTAAGCTTTACCTAGCAAGTAAATAAAATCAAGTTATTATCATTCCGTGTTTTTTTTATCCAATCTATTACAGCAGCAATAAGCTATTCACGCTGTCGCGGGCCGGATGGATGACACTGGCGGGCCGTAGTTTGGAGACCCCTGTGCTAGACGAACCACCACCACCATGACCATGACCTTGAACAGCAATACAATGTACAAGTTCCTAGACGAATTCATAATCATGTTTAGGGTATGTGGTAAAGAAGTCCACGAACAAAGCTATCGAAGAAAGTATTTTTTACCAAGCATGTTGTTTTTCGTAGAGAATTTTTCATGGAAAAGTTCATCCACCCGATAGGTAATAAAGCATGAAGTATCAGATTAAGTGAAGCAAGATTGTCCGTGAATACAATGGGAGATGATATTCCGTATCGTCATTACATAAGAAAAAAAAAAGGTTATGAACTTTATTGTGTATCGTTGATAAAATGTCGTCTTTTTTTTTGTCATTTGTTTTGGTCAAGTAAATTTATTTTTTATATATTTCTTTTCTATGAATGGAAATGATGCATTTTAGACCGGTTTGTATTGAAAAAAAATTTGAAAGAAAGTGATAGTTTACGATGATAAAATACACTCAAGAGCCAAAGCATTATGACCACCCCTACATTTTGCAATGAACTCGCCTGGATGATGTTGAAGGCACGTGATCAGGTGGAAGTGGTATTTAACTGGTATTGAGTGGTGGTATTAATCCCTGCCAAGGCGGGTTGAAGCTGTGTTTGCGCCAAAGGTGGTCCAACTCGTTATTGACAGGTGGTCATAATGTTATGGCTCTTGAGTGTATATTTCACCAAAAGTATCCATTGCAAATGTGATACAGTTTTTGTTTTTCATAAAGACCATTGATTACAATCAAATAGTGAAATTAAAAATAAAATAATTTAAAAAATGTGAATGACATACATTATTTCACAAATATGAAGTACAATAATAAAAAAAAATGTAATATTATCAGTAATTAATAATTATTTTGTAAAATAATAAATGAAAATTATTATCAATATATTTGACCAAATTGAAGTTTGAAACATTGTCTTTATCGATAAAACTGCATTGAGTAATATTTATATTTATTTATTTCTAAGGTAAAAAAAGAGTAATATTTCTTTTTATTTATTTCTGAGGTTAATAAAAAGAGTAATATTTCTTTTTATTTATTTTTTGAGCTAAAAAAAAAAAAGAGTAATATTTATTTTTTTATTTATTTCTAAGGTAAAAAAAAAAAAAAAAAAAAGAGTACAATTTCTTTTTATTTATTTCTAAGGTAAAAAAAGAGAGAAATATTTCTTCTTATTTATTTCTAAGGTAAAAAAAGAGTAATAATACTTTTTAATTATTACTAAGGTAAAAAAAAAAAGTAATATTTCTTTTTATTTATTTCTAAGGTAAAAAAAAAAAAGAGTAATATTTCTTCTTATTTATTTTTCTAAGGTGAAAAAAAGAGTAATACTTTCTTTTTATTTATTTTACAGGTAAAAGAAAAAAAAAAATAGAAAATGCTTACTAGAATTGTGACATGAAAATCCAACAGAATTTCATGCCACAATTCTAGTAAGCGTTTTCTGTTTTTATCATCTAAGAAATATTTAAGCCTATACATTTAAATAACTTTTTATCGATTGCTATTCTTTGTTTAATAACATTATTAATTACATAGAAGTATTTATCAATACTAATTTCTTATAAAACGTTTACAGTATCATTTCATAACCATTTGCTTTTACTACAATTTTAGCTAGCTATTTGGATCTAAGTGACTAATAAAAATATATTGGCAAATAAAATGGCAACAGAAAAAGTTGAAAGTTTAAAATCGTAATTTTAACGCGCAATGACACCCTTTTACTGCATGGACAATTATGTACCAGGAACTAATTTTATTTAACAAACATTTAAAAACCTTTTTCTACGATTTAGGGCATATTTTTGTTAACAAGATTGACTAATTCATGGTAAAATATTTCAGTTTATTAGAAAATGAAATTTAGAAAATTACATATAAAACGCATTTAATTGCAGAAATGATCGATTTGCTAATATCAATTAAAAAAAAAAATAGCGTAAATTTTAAAAAAAAAAGTAACATCTATATTTCAAAAGAAAGAGAAATGTGAGTTGATGAAATTTAGATTAATAATTTTATTTTTTTAAAGTAAGTATTCTTTTTTAAAAATTCTGGGCACGACAATACATAAATTGAGTTTTTTTAATTGAATTAAATAATGTTTTATTAAGCAAAATACTGCATAATTATAATACAATGATGTTTTTGTATTTATAACACAACCAACTTATGAAACAAATTTTATATGTCATTCTTTATCTAAATTTTAATTGCTGAAATTCAGATCTCCAATTTTATTTTTTAAAGTAAGTATTCTTTTTTAAAAATTCTATGCAAGTCAATACATAACTTTATCTATTATATATATTCCCGTGTCACGATGTTTGTTCGGGATGAACTCCGAAACTAACAATCCGTTTTAAATTGTTTTTTTCCTTAAATGTGTGTTTTGTTCCAACTTGAGAGATAGGATAGTTTTTATTCAGATTTTTTTATTTAAATGCAAAATCGACGATTTTCATATTTCGTCCTTTGGCGCCATTAAAATTCGTCATTTAGCGTCAAATGACGAATTTGGCTCCCAAATCGACGATTTTCATATTTCGTCATTATTAATATAATTCCCGTGTCACGATGTTTGTCCGGGATAAACTCCGGAACTAACAGTCCGATTTTAACTTTTTTTTTTTTTTTAAATGTGTGTTTTGTTCCAACTTGACAGATAGGATAGTTTTTTATTCATATTTTTTTTTATTTAAATGCAAAATCGACGATTTTCATATTTCGTCATTTGGCGCCATTGACGTCATTTGGCGCAACTAAAATTTGCGATTTCTCATCCGATGGACGTAATTTTAAAAGTACATTCAAAATACAAGGTCAGGTGTACCATAAGATCGGGTCGTTGATGCCAATACCTAACGAAGAACCAAAAATTTCTTCAAATTTATTTTATGGGCAGTTCTGAAGAACGTGTTACAACTCGATGTCAGTATAATTTTATCGAATAAGCAGTACAAAGAGCTATTGTAGAATTGTTGGAAATTCTTTTAGAAAATCATAACCAACTTATTAAATTATTTAACGAATTTATTTATTTTGACGAAAGACAGATTAACAAGAAATAGTGTTCATCACTTAGTTCTTAGGTAAATGAAAGTAATGATTTTTAAAAATTAAATTTGGTAAAATAATTATAAAACAGTTAAAAATCAACATTATCTACCTCATTTCTATTCGTTGTAGCATAATTTGAACTTTTCATCATTCTTTACCAATCACTTCCTTAACAATACCAATTATAGTATCGAATAATTGAACGAAATAAAAGAAAGCCACAGCAACGCGTGGCCGGGTCTGCTAATTGACTAATAAATATTTTTATTAAGCAAAAAACTGCATACTTATAAAACAATGATGTTTGATGTATATATAACAAAACCAAGTTAGGAAGCAAAATTGCTAATTTATTCTTTTTTTTTAGTAGAATGGATTGATTCACGCATATTAATTAAAACAAGAGCACACATTTTTAAAAGAAAGTAACATTTTTATTTCAAGAGAAAGAAATTTTAATTGATGAAATTCAGTTTATTTACTAAAATTATTATTCACGAAAATAATTATTCATGAGAATTTTGTGTAGCTTAAATGAAAAATTTTACATAGATACAAGTAAATTTTACTTATTGTTCAAATGAAAATAACTAAATTTAATGTTATTTTATTTAGATATCAATAAAAAGCAAAATGTTGAAGACAATAAATTTTTATGATAGGTAAATATATAGATGGACACACCAGAAAGTTTTTCGTTTTCTTAAAATAATTATACATGTATTTTTCTATTCTTCCTTCATTTGTTTACAAACCGTTTGTCCAATCACATATCGACACCTTTACCTTTTTCCTTTCATCCCATTTTTAATCTTTGACCTATTTTTTGTAAATGCTTCCTTATTTCTTTTTATAGACGTAATTAATTTAATACCTCGTTATTTAACCGAATCTTCTTCCTTATGCAATTCAAATACAAATTATTCACTTTCTACAGTAATATCACAAAATTCGTAAAGATTCATATTCGTATAAAAAGTAGTGTGCAGGTTGGGCAACCATATTGTAACTGGGTATGATAGGGTTGAGGTGCTTCAGGTACAGGTTGGGGAACTCACACAAACACAAACACCACACTCATACAATATCTAACACATTTAAAGACAAATAATTATAGATCAGTGGAAGGATCTATTCTCCACTGATAAGCCACCTGATTCCACTTCTAAGCCACCTGATTCCACTTCTAAGCCGAAAACCTGTTATTCATGTACGCTCAGGGTGCGCAACATTTACTTCCTTTCCGGGTGAGAGTCTGTAAGCCAACAAATAAGCAGGGTTGCTTTAAATATATATTACCTCTCGGGATGAGAGGCTGTAAAGTAAATGTTTCTCAACAGAAACGCATAGGTAAAAGAAGAAACTACCTCTCGGGTGAGAGTCTCGAGGCCTACTGACCATTTCTCCTGAACGCTCTTGCCAGCGTGTAGAAGGAAGTACGGCTATAGTCTTCATTAAATTTAAATACAAAAAATCAAATTCATCAGAAAATTGCACACTCTCTTACCAGTGGGTAGGTTTGGCTTGTCGTTCTACGGTCATTTTTCTGTCACACTCTGGGCTAATTAAAATAGGACCTACAGTTTAACGTGGATTCCGAACCACCAACGGCCAGAGCTCTAGCCAATTGGCCATCAAGCCGCCCAGTGGCTAGGAGGAAGCACGGTTACAAATCTTATTTAAAGATGGGGAAGGGGGAGGGGGGCAAGAAAATATAACATTTAGTGGAATATGTTATCACAGATTTCAGTTTGAATAATATATTTACGATGGTTCTTTCTATTTCCTATTGAAAAGCGAAATATAAACATGCCGTGATCAGCGTTTGGAATTCTGAAAATCTCTTAATGTCTAAAGGTTCTTGGAACAAGAGATTTTCCACAACTATTTTGTACAATTTTAAATACAAACATTTCTGTATCATTTTTTTCTCTCAACACAATTCGTAACTAAGAAAAAGGTACTTTAAAATGCTATCTTCTCCTATTCAAGCTCGAGTTCAACAACCTCTGCATTGTGAACAAGGCGAGCATCATCCTGAACATTTATTCTTGCATTGCACTAAACTTATGCGGTAAAGGGACTCGTTAAAAAGAGCTTTGAAAAGACGAATCTATTTCCTGACCTTCACTTTTGTTTGACCTTGTTAAACGCATTGAAACATTTGGTCCTCTTCGTGATTCTGTTATGTCTGTAGTCATTGAAGGAATATTTTGTCTAGCTGTAGTATTTGTTTTTTTGTGCTATTACTTTTTATGTATTAACTCGATGCAATTTTTTCTGCAAATTTTTATTTTAAACTTACATTTTGTATGTCTCGTCGAATACTTTGTTGAATTCGAAGTGATTATTTTAAACTTTAAATTTAAAAATTTTTTAAAAATTAAATATTTAACTTCAGCATGTTAACATGCCTCTACAATGATTTCTGTACGAGAACTAAAATATTTGTTTTATGAAAAAATTGCTTATTTTATAAAATAAAATCCATGTAATTGAGTTATTTATTTTTTAATCAATAAAATGTAGTATATAACTTTGTCTAATATGTAGTAAAAAAAAAAAATTAGTTTTTGTTTAGTCACTTGTCTTTTTACGTCATGTGTTTTTCATTAATCACGCGTTTTCAATTGAATAAATAATAATTTTTTTAGAAAAGATATAGACATCAAGGGAATTATAAATTGATGCATTAACTGTAATCATATTCAAGATTTAATCGATTTCAAATATTATATTCTACTATAAATTTAGAAGACTTTTATATTAAAAGACTTTCAAAGTGAGCCCTTGTGGTTTCGTTTATCACGCCGTGGCAATTAAGGTTTGGTGCAAACCAGGTAATTAGATTCGACGTATACTCGAGAACTCTGAAAATCTCCGACCATGGAGTGAACTGCACTTGTGATCAAATTTATATATTTAATTTTCTTTTTTTTTTTGTGTAACAATCAACTATCCAGAGTTCTGTATATATATATATATATAAAAGATAAAGTGTTCCCTGATGAACCTGAAAGTGGCCCTTTTTTGAAAAGTCATGCTCATAGGTCTAACATAGGGCGGAGACGTTACAGCATGTATATAATTGCAGCTGAACAAAAAATATTTGTTTTAAAAAAAAACTGCTCACCCATCTTAGTCGTCAGTCAATTTTTGGATGGTCAACAGCTTGTCTTTGGATAGAAGTTTTAGTTGTTCGTAATCACTTTTGATATAAATAATTGCAGCATATCGTGAACAACTGAAAATATTTGTAATTTACAAAATGCTATTACCAATCCGTGTGATTGTCTAACCTTCCTCTGTCGAAGTTCAGCAAATCCTAACCTTTTTCCTATTATGAAACAACACGAATTACTGCTCGACAAAAAAAAAGTTGAAGCTGTCTTTTTTATTACCTTGACATGCCTCTCCCAATTGCCTATTATCGCTAACAACTTCATCTACTTAATACATGAATGATTTTAATTGATTTCTGGTTGATCGGTCAAAGCAATTCAATAATTAGCAAACTATCAAAGTAATTTATATTTAAAAAATGCGGTCATCGAAAAAAGTGTCAGTGATTTCAAATTCAAAGAATGAGAGAGAGAAAAAAAAAAGAAAGATTTGTTTTCAGAACTGTTTTTGTATGAGCTAATCCCCATTAGGATGAATTTCTGTATGAGCTAATTCCCATCACATAGCAGATAACTCAACTCAATAGTATATTCTCATATCTCCACTTTGATTTTGTCGATAAATAATTTATCAAGACAATTATCCAGTTTATAGAGTTATTGTCAAGATGTATATTCAGACGGATTTCAGCATTTTTTGGTAATAAATTTACATGAGCCTTTTCCATTGCTTAGTCAAAGTACTTTGTTGTAAGTAGACAATAAAAATTTTATGTAAGAAAGATGGATTTGCAGGGGTGAATTTGTTGAATTATTTCATTTCGGAGATAATCAGAGTAAGTAACTTCATTTATTTAAAAATATTTTATTATGGTATTAATTTCTGAAATTGAAAACAGTAGATTCGCCATAAAATGTATATGGTATTCGATTGAAAACACAACACTACATATACGATATCAACAATACAGCATGATGGAAAATATTTGCCCATGATCGAGTAAATTGCATTACTTGTAGAGTGTGTGTGGAGTTTCCATCTGGAATGATATTTTCAAAGATGGAGATAAAAAGAATTTTATGAAGTTCACTTTGACGCCATATTTGTGAATATTTTATAGGCATTCATAGTATAAATAGTTGAAATAAATTCTAGCCCAATTGAAGTTTGGTCTTAGTCAATTTAATTTTTATATCTGTCTTTCAAATCAGAGTGTTTAAATGTTATAATTTTCTTAAAATTAAATTCTTTTTTTTTTGTTGGAATTTCTTCTAGACTCATTAATATGTTTTCTCAAGTATTAAATTTTCATAATCCGCCACGATAGTTTTCTATCCCATGTACTTCTCATGGTAGTTATATCGATAATTTTGTAGGAGCAATGGTTTAATAGTTGGTTCAATATCATCGACATGATAGTTTGCTATATATTTGCTTTAATTTTTAAAATGAATATATAATCTAAAGAGTATCAGTTTCTGAATTTACCAAAGAAGTTCAAAAGAAACGTCCGCCTATAGAAGATTTAGAGAGAAGAAAATGTTTTTAAGGTAAGTTTTGTTTCAGAATTTCAATATTAATATGATTTGTCAAATTGATTATGATTTAATATAATTCTATACATAATTAAAAATTTAACTGATTAGTAACATCATAGAAATTGATTGTTGAATTATTTTATTATTATTGATTCTATTTTTTCAAAAATATCATTTTGAGGACAGACCATGTTTAGGAAAATTTAATTATCACTTGATTTTATAAAATTCAAGTTCAAATGAAGAAATAATTTATAAATCTTGTCCACGCATAAAATTCAAAACTTTGTGTTGATTTACAAAAAATAACAGCTGCCTTACGACTTCTGCTTGAGTGTCAAAAAGAATTTTATAATTTTCATTTTTTATAAATACGGGCATCTTCAACATTAATGCCCAATCTTTGATTCCACAACATGCTGATGTATTTAGGATACATTTTTTAAGGACTAATCATGCAGATTCATAGTAAATCCTTTAGGCAGGATTCTTTTTCAAAATAAGCATAAAAGGAAAAACTTTCAAAAAAATGGCAACTTTTTCAGCTTTATAGTTCTTTTTTATATAAATACACTTTTTGTAAATTTAATTTCTTTTTCCTGCATTCAGAGTTGTTGCATGCTACAGAACACTGAAAATAAGATAAAATATTTTTTTTCCTACATTTTGCTGTTCTATGATTAAAAGATTTCAGCTAAACGAAATCAACCCATTTTACTTTTTTCATTCTCAAGTCACTTAAAATTCTCGTTGTTTAAATTACTGGTTTTTGACGATTAATTTAAGTAAGCATTGTTTCAACATAAAACAAAATCTAATTTCAAACTTGATTTTCTTTTTTTAAAACTGGTGCGCCAAGGCCGTTTTTTGATTTTGCAATTTACAATTCATTCAGTTTAATTCTATATTTATTAAAAATATTAAAAAATAATGCGTTTTTTTTTTTTTAAAAACATTACTGCCACATTTATAAATTTACTAATAACTTGCCAAAACATTTTTACTATTTACTCATGAATATATATATATATTTTATTTTTTTTTCAATCAGCATTACAATCTTCTGATTCATGGACGTACTTTTTTTTTTTTGGACTGCCTAAATGGGAGCACCGATGGCGTTTCTCTTTTGACTTTTATTGCAATAATAAACATCCAGGGGCGCACATGTTTAATGATTAAAGATTTCACGGATGTTTTTGGGGCATCATCTCAGTCTTCGATTCTATTAGTTTAAATTACCGTTTTGACCTTAATTTAAGCTAACTATATTGAATTTTTCAAACCATTTTGTGTCTTAAAACAAAGTAAACAATTTACAATTCATTCATTTTAATTCTATACAAAAATATATTTTTTAAAAATATTTCCCGAAAAATTATTACTGCTTATAAAATTACTAATATTCGCCAAGATTTCTTACTGTTTACTCATGAATATATAATACATTTAATCATCTCTATTGATGAAATTTTAAAAATTGCATTTGTAGTGTTATCGGTTCGAGCGGGCCTACGTTGGTGCCAGATTGTAGTGTGCAGGCTGTGCAGCTGGATTGTAACTGAGTGTAGTTGGATTGTGACTTGAGACACAGGTTGGAGAACACAGCATTATTTACACACGCACAAACACATACAATATCCCCCTCAAAACACATATTATCTACCCAACACATACAATATTTCACATTTATAGAATATTATAGATTCGTGGAAGGATTCCACTTCTAAGTTGAAAACCCGATACTCAGGTTTGCGCGGGATGCGCGGAATACCCTTCCTCCCCGGGTGAGAGTTTGTAGGCCAAATAATGCGCTAAATATATTTCCTCACGGGGTGAGATTCTGTAAACTAAACTTTCTCAGCAGGAGCGTGGGTTGCACTATACTTCCTCTCGGGTGAGTCTCGAAGCCTATTGACCGTTTCTTTTGAAAACCACAGGGAGCGCTCTTGACAGTGTATAGGAAGAAATACAGCTGCATAGGAGGAATTATGGTTGCTCATTACATTCAAATTTCCACATTATATTATCAAACTTATCATATTAGATTATATTAAATTATTTAATTAGAGACATTTCAACTATATTACACATTTTTATATAAATTTTGATGCTGACTTGTAAAACTGAAAAAGGGAACTATCCATATAAAGTTCCGCATGGTAACTCATAAAGAAAGTGTTTTATTTAAAAAGAAACTATTTTATTCAGCATGTGTTTTTTCCCCACACAGATTCTATATTTAGTTTAAACTTATCGAACAAAGGATTGCTTTTCAAGGAATTTTAAAAGGAAGATACAACACGCTTCATTTGATAATAATTAGAATGCTGGAAGTGAAATTTTTAAAAAAAAAAAATGACTTTATTAAAAATGGAATATTGTTAAGAAATTCTGAATTTTTTTCAGGCAAGAATCTGAATAAATTTCTGAAATCTTTTTTACTTTGTTAATTTTTTTCTATATAATAAAAAGCATTTTTTTTTGTATATAAAATAAATCGTGTAAATAAGTTTTTTTTTTTTTTTTTCAATATAAGCAAAGATAATGAGGGAAATATTATTAGAGAGTTTTTGCATACCGTATTTTTGGACGTCCGTTAGCTTTTTTCCCTAGCGCGCATGCTCATAGGAAATTGCGCATGCGTATCTGTAACAATGTTTCCTATGAGCATGCGCGCTAGGAAAAAAGCTAACGGACGTCCAAAATAAGGTATGCAAAAACTCTCTATTATCTCTGCTAATATTTAAATTATATTTTTTTCTTAACAGATTTGTAAAACTCTGTGAAGGAGCAAAAAAATATTAAAATTTATTTCCAATTCACAATACTGTGTTGTGTCTGTTGTGTCCAATCCTCTTGTCCAGTCAAAGTTCTGCTGTGCGGGATGGACATCCCATGAGTAATTGCTCATGGCTGGAGAAAAAAGGATGGCAGCTTCTGTTGTGATGGAGTACCCGTAGGTAGAATTCTGACTTGGCTCCGTGTTGCTTTAGAAGGGGGAACGGCGTTCCGGGAGGGCTTTTATGGAGAACTACCACACATTTGCGTATCGTATGGGAAGAAAAGCCGAAAATTTCCCACCAGGTAGTCTGACAAACGAGGCAAGATGCTGAACATCACAAACGCCATCGAATGTCCTCTTTTTGAAACAGAGCTGCCAGCGGATAGAACCTCATTTCGAATGTTAATTGAAATCCGAGATTCAAAACCGGAAAGAAATGAAATATTTGTCAAATAAAAAGTTAGTAAATGAACCGAACAACATTTTATTTACTTCCATGTATTATACAACTAAATATTTGCATGTTTGAATGCCTTATCTATAAAAATGTTTCATCTATTTCTCTACATCACATTCTCCATATGTCTAAACAGCTATACATCATCATCATCATCATCATTATCATCGACGCAACAGCCCCATGGTGGGCCAAGGCCGTCAGCTTGTTGGCAGAATTCTAGACAGGAGATGTTTCCTTTTACGGAGCTCTATGTCCAAAGCTTTTTACAGTCATATTAGACTGGGACCTACGGTTTAAAGTGAATTCCAAATCACTACTTTTTCAAATTGAAAACTAATTAAAACTTTTCGTGATTATCGGTTACATATCAGGTAAAAATTAAAATTTTTAAAAATTTTTCATTATTATTACAGTTTTTAAACTGAAAGAAATACTAACACGTCGATAAATTACATCCGTTATCACCATTACAACCGTGCAAAAAACACTCAGCTTTTTGTATGTTAGATTAAATATTTATATTGCTTGACATTATTACTTAAAATTAAACAACATTAAATATAAAATTTTAAAACATGCATCTCTACAATACACAGGGGCTACAAAGGTTCAGCATCTCTACAATACACAAGGGAAGACAAAAGGTTCAACATCTCTACAATACACAAGGGAAGACAAAAGTCCAGCATCTCTACACAAGGGAAGAAAAGGTCCAGCATCTCTACAATACACAAGGGAAGACAAAAGGTCCATCTCTACAATACACAAAAGGTCCAGCATCTCTACACAAAAGGAAGACAAAAAGGTCCAGCATCTCTACAATACACAAGGGAAGACAAAAAGGTCCAAGACAAAAGCATCTCTACAATACACAAGGGAAGACAAAGACAAAAGGTCCAGCATCTCTACAATACACAAGGGAAGACAAAAGGTCCAGCATCTCTACAATACACAAGGGAAGACAAAAGGTCCAGCATCTCATAATCTCTCTACAATACACAAGGGAAGACAAAAGGTCCAGCATCTCTACAATACAAGGGAAGACAAAAGGTCCAGCATCTCTACAATACACAAGGGAAGACAAAAGGTCCAGCATCTCTACAATACACAAGGGAAGACAAAAGGTCCAGCATCTCTACAATACACAAGGAAGACAAAAGGCATCCTACAATACACAAGGAAGGTTCATCTCTACAATACACAAGGAAGACAAAAGGTCCAGCATCTCTACAATACAAAAGGTCCAGCATCTCTACAATACACAAGGGAAGACAAAAAGGAAGACAAAAGGGAAGACAAAGGTCCAGCATATTCAACACAAGGGCATCCAGCATCTCTACAATACACAAGGGAAGACAAAAGGTCCAGCATCTCTACAATACACAAGGGGTCCAGACAAAAGGTCCAGCATCTCTACAATACACAAGGGAAGACAAAAGGTTCCAGCATCTCTACAATACACAAGAAGATCTACCATCTTTCTGTACATTAGATGATGCCTCACTATTTGGATTACCACACAGTTTTGAATTATATTCTAACCTTGGCTCATATCTTAATAAACTTTGCAGAAAATTGCAGCACTCAATTTGTGCTATTATGTTTTCAAGGTCTTAATAAATAAAAAACCACAAGGATAAAAAGAAGAGTTTTTTTTTTTCTGTTTTCGCTTTCGAAATTTATTTTCAAGGCATTCGTGTTATATAAAAATTTTTTTATGCTCCTTTGAAACCATAGAACGGTTTTGGCTAGGCTTAGAAATCCCAAACAATGATAGATGAATATTATTTATTTATTCAACATTTCATTTTTTCTTCATTATGAAATTTAAGGTGTTTATTAGATTGAATTTCGCTCAATTGCGTAAAGATGTGACTAATTGCTGTGAGATTGTGCAATAATGTTGGATATATATTTTCTTTTACATTTTTTTTTCCTTTTTTTTTTTTTTTTGAAAATTTTTTATATTAATTTTTTTTGAGAGCCAATATTTTCTTACAAATGCGGTTCTATATTAATAATTATATTCTTGTTTTTTTCGTAGTCTGGCATTTTAGGCGCCTTACCACATCTGCTGATGACTGTTGTGGTTCTAATTGGTGGCATTCTTGCAGATTACTTAATGGTTTCCGGTTTGGTTTGTCGCTCTACGGTGATTTTTTGTGCACTTGAGGCTAATTATACCGGGACCTACAGCTTAACGAGGATTTCAAACCATTACTAACATCCACGGCACTGCCGGGACTCGAACCATATCTAATACCGGTCGTTATTAGATATCGAAGCATATCTAATAACGACCGGTGTCCAAAAGTTGCTCAATTCTGGAGGTATGCACCCTAATATGTCCTTCTGTTTGAAGTTTTTCTAGCCTTTATTCCTTGTTACCATGTTCTGCATTTAAAAAAATTTTATTGTTGAAATTAAGTTGTAGAACACTTTTTAGGATTATTTCTAACAGTTTTAAAGAGTTTTATTTTTCTTGAACGAGAAGCTGAAATAGGTCTGATGGCCGAGTGACTAGCGCTCTGGCATTTGTTACCACTAGATTTCGAGTTCGAGTCCCTGGCGGTACCATGAATATTTGTAGTGGTTCGGAATCAATTTAAACCGTAGGTCCCGCTCTCCTAGGACACTACTACACCAGACCACATCACTGAGCCTAGAGCTGAGTTGACCCTTTACAGTTTGGGAACGATGTGGGTGAGGAGTTTGATTGGGCTGTGACGCTATATGGTCATAGGAGACTGCTCCCTACGGCATAAAATGGATTTCGAACCGCGAAAAACATCCATGGCACCGCCAGGATTCGAATCCGAAGCCTGTGGTACTGAGAATCAAATGAATTATCAAATGAAATATTCAATAAAAAACAGCAACATTCATTTCATTGTTCTGTTACTGTACCTGTTTTAATTCTGTGAAATAAAAATTAAGCAATATTTTAATAATTTTCACATTTTATAATCACAACACGATTGAAAAACATTTGAAATCAGAATATTTTCAGAAACCTAACCGTAAGCCAACATTTTTTTCATTAAGCTGATTTGGTTTATTAAATACTAAATTATGAAATAATTTACCTCCCAAAGTATGAAAAATTATGAAATATTTTTTCTTACGAAATATGACGAAATAATTTACCTTAAGAAACATGAAAATTATGAAATAATTTACCTCACGAAATATGAAAATTATGAAAAATTAACCTTACAAAATAGGAAAAAAATATGAAATAATTTATCTTACGAAATATAAAAAATTATGAAATAATTTATCTTACGAAATATGAAAAATTAAGAAATAACTGACATTACGCAATATGAAAAATTATGAAATAATTTACCTTACGAAAAAATATGAGAAATTATGAAACAATTTACCTTTCGAAATATAAGAAATTGTGAAATAATTTCTTACGAAATATAAAAATTTATGAAATAATTTACCTTTTGAAATACGAAAAATTATGAAATAATTTTACGCTATATGAAACAGTATAATAATTACTTAATATTTAATTTATATATAACTTAATTTTACTAATTATTTTTACTAATTATTTTTACTTATTATTTAATTTTATATATAATTTACCTTACGAAAAATATGAGAAATTATGAAGCAATTTACCTTTCGAAATATGAAAATTTATGAAATAATTTACCTTACGAAATATGGGAAATTGTGAAATAATTTCTTACGAAATATAAAAATTTATGAAATACGAAAAATTATGAAATAATTTATCTTACGCAATATGAAAAATTATGAAATAATTTACCTTATGATATATGAAAAATTATGAAATAATTTTCTTTTACGAAATATAAAAATTTATGAAATACGAAAATTATGAAATAATTTATCTTACGCAATATGAAAAATTGTGAAATAATCTACCTTACGAAATATGAAAAGTTATGAAATAATTTACCTTACGAATTCTGAAATAATTTCCATTATGAAATATTATGAAAATTACTAAATTATGAAATAATTTACCCTGATATAATACTACCTTATGAAATACTAAAAACAAATCAGAATGGAAAGTATTAAGAAAAGATGATCAAGTTTTATGAACACGAATAATTCTTTTGATAAAAACTGTTAACAACTTCCTTTTCATACTTAGCCAAGACATTTAAAAACATTGAAATTTCCTATTCAATCAATCTTCAAAATAATAAGAATAAAGTGTTTTTCCGCAATCAATATTTTCCTTAATAAAGCTTTTTAGGATTATTCAAAGAACTACATTGACATAAAAATCGAATTTCTTTTTCATTCTCAATTTATCATTATCGTTTGCTCGAAAGTAATTGGCCGTTACGATCTTTATTTGAATGGGTTTTTTTTTTATATGTATATTTATACATTCGATGTTTGTGAAAAGGAATGAAAAATCGTTCTTTACAGTATTATTGGTCAAAAGAATTCTCTTAAAATGGTTATTTATTTATTTTTATCACAAAGAAATGATTATTTAGCTCTGTTAAGATAAAGCTTGTTTTATAGCGCATAAATTTCTATGTATTATGATTTAGGTCGCCAGACTTTTATGTTATTATTTTCCGAATACTTTTCTTTTTCTCTTTTATGGATGAGTCATTTATTTTGAATCTTTTAGTTTTATGTAACATGGTTTTATTTCTTACATCAATGAACTTTTTTTTATTTCCTATGAAATTTTTATACAAACTAAACAGAACAAAAAAAAAAATAAAAATGCAGTTAAATGAATGAACAGATATCTTTAAGTGTTTATAAAATACATTTTTAAAGAAATAAAATATGTTTTTGTAGTAAGCCTTTGTTGTTTAAGCAGTGTTTTTTTTTGTAAAAAACAGATATGTAGTAGATTCAGCGTTATGCAAGGTTTACTACAGGTGAGGATTTCCACAGTGCTTCCACATTTCGCCACTATAATATAAAATGAATATCTTGGAGAGAAGTATTTGGTATTTTGATCTCTCCTCCTCGAGTTCAACGGAAGTAAATTAAAGACTACTGATTTATCGTGCTCATACCCGGCATAGACACATAAGTTGCCAATCAATTTTTTATCGTTTCATATATCGTACTGCAATATGGATGTCGACCAATATAAAGGTAACGCATGCTTAGTATAAGAATCAGTGAACAGGAAAAAAATATTTTGTCTTGAAGTGGGCAGGTTGGGCAAGGAGATTGTAACTGGGTGTGGTTGGGTTGAGATATTGAGGCACAGCCTTGAGAACTCACAGCTTTATTTACACACGTACAAATACCCCACAATGAGAAACATACAATATTTAACGCATTTAAAAACAGATAATTATAGATTCGTGGAAGGATTCCACTTCTAAGCCGAATACCCGAAACTCGGCTACGTACAGAATGCGCGAAATATATTTCTTCTCGGGTGAGAGTCTGTAGGCCTGTAGTTATTTTTATAATTAAAAAATACAGATATTAAACAATATTTTCAGACTTTTAAATAAAGGGTTCGACGTGAAATAGTTATAGCCAAACTGGTCAAATTACGAAACTTCGATATCAATTCGAAAGTATTATTTTCCAGTTTCCTATAAATTATCATTTGCAATATTTAAATTTTGCGGTAAGAGTGACAAAAAAAAAATCCCTGTTAATTATTAACGAATTTTAGTGCAAATCATGATTTTGATTATACAGAAAATTTATTGATGTGGACGTTGTTTCTAAAGGTGATGATGTTGATGTTTGTATTGAGTGATTGATGATTGGTTTTAAATGGTTGATGCTTCTGAACAGAATGTGCATAATTTTTAAGAACAACAATTATCCGAGAAAGGAACGTATAGTTTTGTAATTATTTCTCACTTTAATTTTATGCAGGATTCCGTTATTGAAATTTTCTTAAATACGCTTTTCTACTTGAGAAAAATATATTTAGTTTAGTTAAAAGATCACGAAATGAATTTTTGGAATAATCCGTATTGATCGACAGCTAGTTATACAAGAACGTGCAACAGGTATAAGAATGTCGTGACTGAACGCTTTCTTAAGATAAATACTGATACTATAAATTACAAAGGTGAATATTTGAGTAAAGATTCTTGAATTTTATCATCTTTTTTTTTTTTTATCAAAGACTTATTAATAAATTTTTATGTTAAATTTTAAATACGCATATTTTTAACTACAATAAGAATTTATGATTCATAAATTAAAATGTAAATGAGCAACAACTTATCTGTATTTTTATGGTTTCGGATTTCAAGAGAACTTACTCAAGTACTGAAATATATCTTTACCAGACGGATTTCTAACAATAGTTTTAGCCACTATACTAGCAGCTAGTTGTGTCAGGATGAAATATTCTCTTTCAAATTATATTAATTTTTATTTACACAATTAGTATATACATACACATGTCACCCTGTGCCTCTTCTACAATAGTATTAATATTTTAAAAAGCCAAGAGCCGGTCCCTGACCGTCTGTTTTGACTGACGCTCCTAGCGTTCACCTCATGGTCTGAAAATCTCCCCCGCAACTACCTACCACACTGCCCCAAGCCAATCTCAGCCATTGGCCACAGCCAAGTCACAACCGCGACCTCTCGCGGCCACATATTAACAACAATTAAACTTACAATAGTAACAGAGGGTAAATATAATAGTTTTAGCGTCAGAATAAAAAAAAGGACATTTTGTGAGTAACTGAATATTTCAATAAAAATGAAAAAGAACTAGCCATTTAACGCTTGCTTCACAAACACTAAGTGTTCATTGTTTTTAAAAAAATAAAATATATATAAAATGTATATGTATAAAAGTAATATATAGTATATAATAATATATATAAAGTAAATAATGTAATTGGGAACTGATGACCGAGTGACTAACGCTCTTGTGATAGATTCTACAAATTTGAGCTGTACCATGGATGTTTATTGGGATTCAGAATCCACTTTAAACCGTAGGTTACGATCTAATATGGCTGCATAACGTTGGGTGTAGGGCTGACAACCCTACCCTTAAAACGAGACCATCTCCTGACTCGAAATTTGCCAGTAGACGGATTGCGTTTGTCCACCAAGGGGCTGTTACGTCAATCAATAATATTGGTTTGGTTTGTCGCTCTACGGTCATTTTGGGCTCACTTTAAGCTAATTAGACAGAGACCTACAGTTTAACGTGGATTCTGTAATACTCACAAACATCCATGTCACCACCAGGATTCGAACCCGAAACTTGTGGTACCAAAGGACAGAGTGTTAGCTAATTGGCCATCAGGCCACAATGTAGAAGAAGAAATATTGTAATTAGTAAATATATTATGTATTATCTAATTTAAGTATTCAGGAAATAGTATTATGTCTTATAAGATAAAAAAAAAACCATATTAATTTTATAAATTTATTGTATACTTTAAAGTGAGTGTTTCAAGTTTACGAAAACCAACATATCTCTTATTTCAGTTCGTAACAATAATAATCACGGAGATTCTATATGCACTTTTTTTTAAATTCAGTATTTTTAAAAAATAAATCCCGATTTAATTTATAAGTAAAATTTAATTTGAAATTAACTCCAAGTTTAAATAACTGAGCTAATTACTAAACTAATCAATTTTTCTATACAAAAGACAAATGATAATTACAGAATTATTCCAAAATGTACACACACACTCGTATATATATATATATATATACGAGTGTGTGTGTGTACGTTTTGGAATAATTATGTAACTATCATTAATATTATATATATATATATAATATTATAGATAATTAAAATCCATATGACGCTTAATGAATGAATATTAGTTAAAAATCTTAATGTATACTTGATTCAGATCAAAGTGTAAAAAAATAATAGAATGCATTATCATAGTTTAATTAATAATTGTAATATTAATAATAATAGTTACCATATTTTAAATAATGTACAATCTAATGTTATTACCATAGTTTCAATAATGTATAATCTAAATACATATTCTCTGATTTTCAAAAGACAATTAATTTTTTTTTTTTTTTGAAAATTAATTTTCATTAGAAGATTAAACTCAACTCTTTAAATCCACGATATATTAATTCAAGAAACCCTTATGATTTAAAAAAAAAAAAAAGACTTCAAATTATATAAAAGTACAATCATAAAAATCACATTCCATTCTGACATCAACCGTATGTTGAATTTATCATTCACAGTTTACATATTTACAAATCAAAGCGAAAAGATTTCTCAAACACGAAAAGTCGCTTACAAAACGTCACTGTAAATTTAACGCTATCTGTTACGTCTTCAACCACTTTCAGTCCCAAGTGAGCGCACCTTGGCTGTTGATCAGGCGTTTTTTGATTTATTCTGGGAGTGGAAATAGAAGATAACAATTTTTCCCCACGCTGGGAACAACACTCTTCGTTTTAGTTCCCTTTGAAAAGGCTTATGTTTACTTTCGCTTGTGGAAATGTGTCACTCGAATGTTCTAGAAAGAATGAATGAACTCGAATTACGTCTTGCCCTTCGCTGACTTAAATGTTTACTTTCGATGGAATTGCTTTAAATTGGAGCAATTTTTATAGAGATAAATGCAGAGATGTTTTCCATCATCTTTTGGTGATTTATCACACATAAACAGTTCTCTTATATAATTTTAAAAAGATTATATAATATTTATTTTTTTTCTAATAGCTGGTAAATCGAATATTCTATTTAAAATTTAATATTTTTTTAAAATGTAAAGGACAATAATGGACTTTCTGGAGAATAATGATGTTTTAGCAGATTTAATTATTTTCATAAGCTTTTTTAAAGTTCCGTAAATTAAAAATCATGCCAAGGATCATGTCAGCTAACATTTTAAGGATCAAGTGAGCTAACACGTTAAGGATGACAGCTATGTTAAGGATCAGATCAACTAACAAATTAAGTATCAGGTCAGCTAACATTTTAAGAATCAGGTTAGCTAACATGTTAGAGATCAGGTCAGCTGACATGCTAAGGATCAGGTCAGCTGACATGTTAAGGATCATGGTATCTAAAATTTTAAAGATTTGGTCAGCCAACATATTAAGGATCAGGTCAGCTAACATAAGAATCAGGTTAGTTAACATGTTAAGGATCAGATCAGCTAACATGTTAAGGATCAGGTCAGCTAACATAAGAATCAGGTTAGTTAACATGTTAAGGATCAGGTCAGCTGACATGTTAAGGATCAGGTCAGCTGACATGTTAAGGATCATGGTATCTAACATTTTAAAGATTTGGAAAGCCAACATGTTAAGGATCAGGTCAGCTAACATGTTAAGGATCAGGTCTGCTAACATGTTAAGGATCAGGTCAGCTAACATGAAGGATCAGGTCAGCTAACATGTTAAAAAAATCAGGTCAGCTAACATAAGAATCAGGTTAGTTAACATGTTAAGGATCAGGTCAGCTAACATGTTAAGGATCAGGCCAGCTGACATGTTAAGGATCATGGTATCTAACATTTTAAAGATTTGGTCAGCCAACATATTTAAGGATCAGGTCAGCTAACATTTTAAAAATCAGGTTAGTTAACATGTTAAGGATCAGGTCAGCTAACATGTTAAGGATCAGGCCAGCTGACATGTTAAGGGATCATGGTATCTAACATTTTTTAAAGATTTGGTCAGCCAACATATTAAGGATCAGGTCAGCTAACATTTTTAAAAATCAGGTTAGTTAACATGTTAAGGATCAGGTCAGCTAACATGTTAAGGATCAGGCCAGCTGACATGTTAAGGATCATGGTATCTAACATTTTAAAGATTTGGTCAGCCAACATATTAAGGATCAGGTCAGCTAACATTTTAAAAATCAGGTTAGTTAACATGTTAAGGATCAGGTCAGCTAACATGTTAAGGATCAGATCAGCTAACATGTTAAGGTCAGCTAACATGTTAAGGATCAGGTCAGCTAACATAAGAATCAGGTTAGTTAACATGTTAAGGATCAGGTCAGCTGACATGTTAAGGATCATGGTATCTAACATTTTAAAGATTTGGAAAGCCAACATGTTAAGGATCAGGTCAGCTAACATGTTAAGGATCAGGTCAGCTAACATGTTAAGGATCAGGTCAGCTAACATGAAGGATCAGGTCAGCTAACATGTTAAGGATCAGGTCAGCTAACATAAGAATCAGGTTAGTTAACATGTTAAGGATCAGGTCAGCTGACATGTTAGGATCAGGTCAGCTGACATGTTAAGGATCAGGTCAGCTGACATGTTAAGGATCATGGTATCTAACATTTTAAAGATTTGGAAAGCCAACATGTTAAGGATCAGGTCAGCTAACATGTTAAGGATCAGGTCTGCTAACATGTTAAGGATCAGGTCAGCTAACATGAAGGATCAGGTCAGCTAACATGTTAAGGATCAGGTCAGCTAACATAAGAATCAGGTTAGTTAACATGTTAAGGATCAGGTCAGCTAACATGTTAAGGATCAGGCCAGCTGACATGTTAAGGATCATGGTATCTAACATTTTAAAGATTTGGTCAGCCAACATATTAAGGATCAGGTCAGCTAACATTTTAAAAATCAGGTCAGCTAACATGTTAAGGATCAGGTCAGCTAACATGTTAAGGATCAGGTCAGCTGACATGTAAGGATCATGGTATTAACATTTTAAAGATTTGGTCAGCCAACATAATAAGGATCAGGTCAGCTAACATTTTAAAAATCAGGTTAGTTAACATGTTAAGGATCAGGTCAGCTAACATGTTAAGGATCAGGCCAGCTGACATGTTAAGGATCATGGTATCTAACATTTTAAAGATTTGGTCAGCCAACATATTAAGGATCAGGTCAGCTAACATTTTAAAAATCAGGTTAGTTAACATGTTAAGGATCAGGTCAGCTAACATGTTAAGGATCAGATCAGCTAACATGTTAGCATGTTAAAGATCAGGTCAGCTAACATGTTAAGGATCAGGTCAGCTAACATAAGAATCAGGTTAGTTAACATGTTAAGGATCAGGTCAGCTGACATGTTAAGGATCATGGTATCTAACATTTTAAAGATTTGGAAAGCCAACATGTTAAGGATCAGGTCAGCTAACATGTTAAGGATCAGGTCAGCTAACATGAAGGATCATTTCAGCTAACATGTTAAGGATCAGGTCAGCTAACATAAGAATCAGGTTAGTTAACATGTTAAGGATCAGGTCAGCTAACATGTTAGAATCATGGTATCTAACATTTTAAGGATCTGGTCAGCCAACATATTAAGAATCAAGTCAGTTAACATGTTAAGGAAGGATAACATATTAAGAATTTTTTTTTTTTTCAAATAAAGTCTTTCAAGTTTTTTCTCCATAATTTTTGCATTTACGTTTACATTTTTTTTTCCGTGGAATCAACATTCTGTATTTAATATTATGTATTCTAGTATTATATATTCTGTATCATGAATATTATTATGTATTCTGCATGATGTATATCATTATGTATTCCGTATGATGTGTATCATTATGCATTCTAGTATAATATATTTTGTATTATGTATTTTAGTATTATGCATTCAGTATGATGTATATTCTTATGAATTCTGTATATAATATCATGAGAAGATAGCTTTCTGCTGAACATAAAAACAACAGAAAAAAATATTTTAAATTATCCATTGGTGATAGATGGTGATAGAAGAGAACTTCTAATAAGCTACTGAAATTAATTTAGTAGTATTTTTATGTCTTAAATGAAATAAATTTCTACATAGTTTTATTGTAGTTAATTTTTGTGATTTTTTAATTTATTAGTGTTGCAGTAGAGTAAACAACATTTTAAAAACATCTTAAATGACTCATTATGGAAAGACAAATGACGACGTTATAACATCCCTTGATTCATAACATAGTTGGCATCCTGTACCTTGAAATTGAAGATGAAAAGCTGAATATTTTTTCAAACCGTATTCAGTTTCAACGGGGAAAAAGAATAACTGGTTTTGAAGATAACAACTCTGAGCTGAAATGGATAATTAATGAGTAACTCAAATAAGAATATACTTGTTTCTTAACTTTCATAGAAACGTCTTTTATCATTTTTATTTCAGCCATTTTAGATGCAATTTGAGATGATTCATAATTCATGACTGCAATCAATAATGACCTTCTTAGATTTGTTTTTAAGCAAACCTTCATACGTTGTGTTGCGTAAGGCACATTAAAGACGTGTTTGCATTCCTGGTATTGATATTTAGAAAGCTAAATTTTCACGACAATTTTTTTCGTGAATAACTTTTCCAATGAGCACGAACTTTCAAAAAATATATAGCATAAATTCTACATTAAATATTAAATTTTATACACTATATTATTTTTTTTTTTTGTATTTGGAATTATATAATTGTTTTATATCTTATGACCTTCCACACTGGCTTAATGGCAAAGCTTAAGCAAGGACTGTTTCTTTTTATTGCAACTCTACAGGAAATTACCTGAAAGACTGGAAATTCTGAATACAAAGACAACATTTTGTACTCAAAGGATGAAGCATATTAACATCAAAATGAATAAAATAATATAGTGAAAAAAGAAATTAAAACTTTTTCAAAAGAGTAGCGTTAGTAGATATACTTGTTTCTCCAAAAGGAAGAACATCCAATCGATATAGTATATCTTAGTAAGGTATCCGATCTTTTAAGAATGGTTAGTTAGCACTCCATATTTAATACCAGATTATTTAGAAGTTGTTTCTTCAGTAAAAGTTAACGCGGGATATGCGCGTGGTCTTGATTCAGTGTTATTCATGGATATGAACTAAATTATTTCTCAAAATAAAAAAAAGCGATGTTTAGCTGCCATATTTATACTGAAAAGAGCATTGTACAATTGCAATAAATAACACAATTATGTAACATATATTAAAAAATCATCTTAAAAGCTAGTTTGTTCAAAACTCTTTGTACTCTCCGTACTGCATGGAACTCTTCTTTCGAGCGTTGCTCTCTCCGTACTGCCTGGAACCCTTCACTCGACTCTGCACACTTCCTTTTCTCTTTCTCCCTCTCTCATTATCGGCCCCAAAGTGTAACGCACGGAAAGAAAGTCAAAAAGTCTAACGTAAGGGTTAACCCGTTCTTGAAAGTAGGATCTATCAACCTTGGACTATTTCCGTTGGCTACATTTTATTTCGGGAAGACATAGTGGATCCTTTTTCTTTCGATGAGGATCTGTTTTGTGTTTTCCAGCGGAAATAATTGTGTTCTGATGTTCAATAGATCTGACACATGTTCAATAGAATTTCAATCAGGGGATTACGCTGACAATCCATTTCAATGATATCTTCATTTTCAAGAAGCTCAGTAACAGCACGAGTCCGATGTGGTAGCTGTCAATGATATACAGCTTCAGGACAGAGCATGAATATCGCCATCTTTATAAAATTATTTGGCCACTATAGAATTACTGAATTACATCGTCCCATTGCCTAAGTAGCTGTTGAGCAATGTTGGCCACTGACTGGTATCGACCTCTTTTTGTCTCCGGTAACGATCCATTTGGGTTATTGTTCTTGGCCGACGACCTCCTCCAACTTTTCTTACAGCTGCATCTGTGAATTGGAAGTTTTTCAAGCTAGTGAAACGTCATTTTTATTCATTTGAAACACTCGTGCAATGCAAAGGCAAAGGTGATATTAGTAAATGAGTACCTAGGGAGAAGTATCCCCCTTTCGTTGAACATTAGTTAGAAATAAGTGAATATTTAAGAAACATTCTGTATTTTCTTTACAATTAATAAATCCATTTTTAATCAATAGATCTACTTCTTCTTTATTATTCATTGGTGCAACAGCCCCATCGTGGGCCAAGACTGTCTGCCTACTAGCAGATTTCGAAACAGGAAAGGTTTTATTTTTACGAGATATGATGGTCAGACCTACGCTCTACGGTCCTATAGACCAGAATTACGGTTTAAAGGGATTCCGAACTACTACAAACATCCATGGCATCGCCGGGACACGAACCTGAAACTTGTGGCCCAGAGTGCCAGAGCGCTAGTCACTTCACCATCAGGCCCCATCCCTTTATCTCCAGTTACAAAATTAATATATTTATTTACAAAAATTAATTAAAACGAAAATTGAAGGGTAAGTAGAATTCTTGTTTAAAAATAAAAGGAAAATTAAGAGGAAAAAAAACATGCGTAATAATGCGTCTAAGAGATCAATAATAGTTTCAAATATACCTTTAATTAAACGTTAATGCCTGATGTTTTATCTGTATCTTCTGTTTCCTTCTACCACTGGCTTCAGGTTTGTATTCTGGCGGTGGCATGGATGTTTGTTAGTGGTTCGTAATCCACTAGAGAGCGGCTAGTAGAGCGGCAAACCAAAACCAAACCAAATCTGTTTCCTTCAAAACCGAGTATAGCTCTGAAAGATTGTAGCAACAGGGGACCATTAATTCTTTCCTGATTCATTAACTTTGAAATTGTTGACATGAGGTCAAAACTATTTGAGTGAGTGTCAGGATGGTCCAGAATAATTGAGGAATGGATTTGTTTACACGCTGTGACATCCGTGAAAGACAGGTTCGAGGAGTAATTTCTGGCGAATTGATTGTTTCTTCGTAAGTCCACTTCATCAAGAGGTTCCTCGATATTGATTTTTACTTTTGGGCCGTTGGAGGTCTAGGGTGATAGAATTACTTCTGATGAGATGTCTTTGTTGGAAAACTAGGGCATCTTTTTGTGTGATTCTTTTGGAACTTCATGGCTATCTGCGTAAAAATTACATCATTAACTTAAATTCTGCACCCTAATGTTTACCTATGATCAATGTACAAAACTTATATTATTAAAAAAATTTTTTATAATGAAACTAACTAAACTATAATCAAATACTATTTACTTTCTATGATTTACCCAAAAATCAATGAAAGTAATAAATTCATTATGTCGCTGTGAAATTCAGGAAACAATGTCAAAACATAGTTCCGTAAACAGGATAACGACATGATATTGCATCAGCTACAAGGAAAAAAAAAATAAGCAATGGTCTTTCCAATAATAAAACTCTTTGTTAACGTATTAAAGGGAAACATTTTATTTCATTTTAACATCATTTGTAACTGTTGTAATATTTACACAAAGTATTCATGTTTATTTCTTTGCCATAAGCCCTTCGATTTATTTTTGTTTTGATCATCTTTATTTTTAGATTCAAAGTCCCGCTGTTTCATTGCGGCGTAAGTGAATACCCACCTGACGACCTTCAAATCAAAAGTATAAAAAATAATAAATGAAAGTTATATATCTTATACTTATTTATATTTCTTCTTCAATGGCGCACTCTGGCGTTCGGTACCACAGGTTTCGGGTTCGAGTCCCGGCGATGGCCATGGATGTTTGTCGTGGCTCAGAATCCACTTTAAACTTCAGGCCCCGGTCTGTTTAGCTCTCATGTGCACAAGATGACCGTAGAGCGATTAACTAAACCAATCTTTAATGGTTTGCAACAGTCCCATGGTGGGTCAAGACCGTTTGCCTGCTGGCAGATCCCGAAACATGAGAGTTTTTCTTTTTGGGGGTAGGGTTACCAGTCCTACGTCCATTAGTCATATTAGACAGGGATGTACGGTTTAAAGAGAATTTCGAGCCACTACAAGCATCTACGAAGCCGCCGAGACTCGAGCCCGAAGTCTATGGCCCCGAGCACTAGGTACTCGGCAATCAACCCCATTTACTTATATTTACCTTATATAATTTACATAATTTCTCATCGTAAGATCCCAAAAATAAAAAATAAAATAAAAGAAGTGTTATTTAATGTGTAAACTGTGGTTGATTTAATATTTCGTTTGAGTTTTGTAGTGGCCCAGCATAAAATTGATTCTAAATTTTTCTTAGTCTCGCAGTTTCCATCTTCGATTTCGTCAACTAGGTTTAATAATTATTATTCAATTTCTATTATGTTATCAACTATAATAGATTTTTAGTAGTTATATTCTGCTTTTAAAACTACCACTGCACACTCTGACTTCGGGTGATTGAATCACACTCATCCAAGGCCGGATTTTCCAATAGGCTAACTAGGCTTCAGCCTGGGCCAAAGATCAACAGGGGACTACATTCAAATTGTTAGCAAAATTGGAATTACACTATTCTAAAAACAGTAAAACACTAAAACACTGAATAGAAAATAAAAGAGAAATTTTATACATATGACTAATAAACAAACATAAAAATGTATTGGTATTATGAAAAAATTTACCTGAATAGAATTTGTTTTAATCTTCAATGTACTGAATATATTTAATTTAATTTGATAGAAAAATATGGAAATTTTTATTGAATATTTTATTTTTGTAGTCCAAGATTTTATTATTTGAATTTTGTTTCTTCGTAAATGTTGTGTGTTATGTTTGACTATTGTTACAATTTTATATGTGGTGATGAGAATAAATGTCCAAATAAGTGCTCACTTTTTTTTTATTTATTATCCGTGCCACATTTTTAATAAAGATTAAACCAATCGCAACATGTTTTTCATTTAACATATTGATAGATATCCCAGTAATGATGTGTTTTATTATCTCTCGTGTAATTTACAAACATAAAATTGGGAGGTGAAAGTATGATATAGTGTTTTAGAGCAGGGTCTCCAAACTTTCCAGCCTTAGGGCCACACTGTTACCCAGTAAGTACCAAGGGCCAAAACCGTTTTAATTTTTCTGCCATTATTTATAATTTCTAGATCAGTCGCCGAGCACGCGCTCTGAGAGAGCATACGCTTGCTAACTAGTAACTACTGTCAGTGAAAAATCACAATTACATAAATCTCATTAGTATTTTTTTTGCAAGCTATACCCCGCGGTTTTACTAGCGTTAATTTAGCTTTTCCGTTCCAGATAGATTTTCAGGATAAAAATCATATTCAGGATATATATTTTCGATATACATACATATCGATATACGCGATACTCTTTACCCTAACATAACTACCGATGATAACCGCGGGATGTTCACTAGTTTACAATGTTAATGGGATTCATTTCAAATTATTTGTTATGCTAAAATTAAATTTTCTGCGTATTATACTTGCCATTAAGCTTTGCCTAACAAGTCAATAAAACAGAGTTATTATCATTCTTGAGTTTTTTTTTATCCAATTTGTTACAGCAGCAATAAGCTGCTGCCGCGAGCCGGATGGATGACACTGGCGGGCCGGATTTTGGCCCGCGGGCCGTAGTTTGAGACCCCTGCCCTAGAGCCTCTTGTCATCTAAATCCGGCCCAGTACTCATCGGAAGGCGGCGATCTGCGGATAAATTTTGAAAAATTGAACTGATTTTTTTTTCCTTTTCTCGTTGTTTATTTTGCTGTCAACGCGAGACGATAACGATAAATAAATGGCTCTTTCAAGTATTATATATTCAATACTGTATCATTATTAATACTGTATCATTATTAATACTGTATTCATTATCCACCCTCTATTATATATTCAATAAATATTGATAATTATTTATGATAACGGATATAGAAAAATATATAAAATAAAAAGGAAAATAAAAATAAAATAAATACCAAATAAATTTATCGTATTTGTTGAAACAATGACTACTGAGCATGAACAACATCAGAAAATTATTAACAAACTTTCATGTTAGAAAAAATAAACTTTTTTGTTTTCCATCTAGAATATCAAGAAAAACAAACGCATTTCTTTTAGTTTAACCATTAATTTTTGTTGAATTTTTCTACTTCTTGATTCTCATAATTACAAAAAAAAAAAAAAAAAAAAAATCAATTTACCAAATACAAATACTTTGCACGCAAAAGTATTTGCATTTGGTTTCGAGAAAAATGAATCAATAATTGTATTCACATTTCAGTTTTATTCTAAATTATTCTTTTTATTGCGCTCACCAGATGTCGCTACGATTCATTAATTGAATACATTTAAACGTAAATCAAAACAAATACAATGGTTTTTTTTTTTTTTGTTGTTGTTTATGTTGAAGCTTAATGCTATTAGTAAACTCGGTTTAAATTATTTGAAATTTTTATTGATACGATAATCAGAAATGATTATGGAATTGTTGTACAGTATTGTAGGGCATCAAGTCCTTATCTATTATCTATTTACCTGCAATAAATTATTCTTTTTCTTACATTTTGTAATCATTTACTTATGACTTACCACTCTCATTTTACTTATATCAATCAACGTTGAAACACCTATATAATTCGTCACGCAATTTATATTCAGTATTTTTATAGTTAGGTTATTAATATGTGGGGCCTGATGGCCGAGTGACTACAGCTCGCAGCCACAAGTATCGGGCTCGCCGCCCAGCGGGGCCATGCATTTTATAGTGGTTCGGAATCCACTTTAAACAGTAGGCCCCGGTCTATTATGACTGTTGGGCGTAGGGCTGAAAACCCTACCCTACCCTACCATCTCCCGTTTCAAAATTTGCCAGTAGGTGAACGGTCTTGGCCCACTATGGGGTTGTAGTGGCAGGTAGTTAATAACTCAATCATCATTATCAATGGCGCGACAGCCCCAAGGCCGTCTGCCTACTGGTAGATTTTGAGACAAGAGATGCCAGAATCGAATGCCAGAGCTCTGGTCACTGACCATCAGGCCCTAGTAATTAATCAACATATTAATTGCATGTTAATAACTTGAATATTTGAAATTTTTAATTTGTGAACATGAGAAATATCGCTTTTTAAAGGCTCGTGCTCACCAAGGCGAGAAGATGCAAGCGAAAAAAATTTGACCAATCACTAGCCTCACCGCGGTCGCCTGAAACCGGTTTGCAGTCCGCCGCTTGGGTTGCCCAACTTTCAACTCGAAGCGGTTTTTCACTAGGCGTAATGCTATTTCTGACGTTTCGCTGTGAAGGGGTCGAAAAATTTTTGTCGCTTGCCTCTTGAATCTTCACGTCTCTCGCCTCGGTGGGAACGAGCCTTAAAGGTCCCACGGTTATTTAATTTTATTTTTGAATGAAATGTTTTTTGATGAAAAGAAAAAGAGGTATCCGTTGGCATGTGTGCACTTCAACAGCTTTTTTCTACGTAAGAATTAAAGTGATCTGATCTGCAATGTGTAATTTTTAAGATAGTATATTTTCTTAAAAACAAATTGTGAATGGCATAAATTTTATTTATTAACAATAATAGACTTTTGCCCCAAAAAATATCTTTAGTACTTTTGAAAATCATTATAAGAGACTTATTTAACAGAACAGTTAACACTTTTTTTTTAACAGAATTATTTGTTTAGTGAAATGAAATAGACCTCCATAAAAAGATAACTATAGAAAAAGACTGAACTCCATAGAAAAACTTAATATTTGTTTTTAGCATCAAATGTTTTTTTCTTTCTAATGCAGCTGGCAAACACTCAGATGGCTTGGTCTTGGATGCCTTAAAAAGCAAGCTCTACACAGACGTTACTCACTTTGCATTACCCAGGGGGCGCGTGTGACTTGATGGTAAGCCACGGACGCGGAGTAACAATGCCCCCGCAACGCTCTATGATCCTATTAGACCGTGACCTACGGTTTAAAGTGGATTCCGAACCACTACAGACATCCATGACACCGCCGGGACTCGAACCCGAAACCTGTGGTACCGAGCGCCAGAGCACTAGCCACTCGGCCATTCAGGCCCCAAATGTACAGAAGAATAAAAATAATTATTAATTTATATTTATGATATATTTAGATTCAGTTTGCAACATAAGAATTTCATATTGCAACATAAGAATTTCATAGCTTAATTTGAAGTAAATTAATAAAAGATGTATATTAAAATAATTTATTTTAGATTACATATAGAACATTGCAATCAGAAAATTTTTGTATGATTTCTGTAGAAAAAATAATTTTTCAAAATTGTTATATTGAAATGAAACAAGGAAAATATATAAATACAAAAGTAGACGGCATTTTCAAATCGTTGTATGAAGGGGTCCGTTTTAAACTTTTCACAAGTTTCTTATTTCACAAATGTTATCTTTGTTTTTAACACAATTTGGCTCAATTTTAACACATGAAAATAAAATGCAACAAGATGAAATGCGCATATATATGATATTTCCATTCATTTGCGTGGTATAAACTTCAAGTTCAGAGGCTTGTCAGGCACCAATGACATTCTCATTACAAAGCCTATTTCTGGCCCGTCGTATTCAATGCGGAATTTCTGAATTATCTGAAAATAAAAAAGAAATTTTTATTTTAAAAATAAACAGGATTTTTTCAATATTTCCTTAAACAGCCATTAACTATTTAGATATAACATTAAAAAGCCATTGACCATATTACAGTCATTGACTATATAATCATTGGCCATATTACAGCCACTGATCATAAAGCCATTGGCCATATTACAGCATTAACTACATAGCCATTGATCCCATTATATCCATTCACTATACAGCCCTTGACCATATTATATCCATTCACTATACAGCCCTTGACCATATTATATCCATTCACTATACAGCCCTTGACCATATTATATCCATTCACTATACAGCCCTTGACCATATTATATCCATTCACTATACAGCCCTTGACCATATTATATCCATTCACTATACAGCCCTTGACCATATTATATCCATTCACTATACAGCCCTTGACCATATTATATCCATTCACTATACAGCCCTTGACCATATTATATCCATTCACTATACAGCCCTTGACCATATTATATCCATTCACTATACAGCCCTTGACCATATTATATCCATTCACTATACAGCCATTGACCATATTATAGCCATTCACTATATAGCCATTGACCATATTATAGCCATTCACTATATAGCCATTGACCATGTTATAGCCATTCACTATATAGCCATTGACCATATTATAGCCATTCACTATATAGCCATTGACCATATTATAGCCATTCACTAATAAAGAGTTTTTGAAAAAAAATAATTGGTTTTACTTTTTCGGCACAGTAGTATACCAATTGGCGATTGCAGGTGGACAATGTCTTTCGGGAGAACAGTTAGGGGTAGTTGTCGGCAACTTAGTTCTAATCTTTTATTCGTGGGAATTTTTCTAACATTTGGTTTACATCCGAGCCTGATGTCTAATGCTGAAAGCATATGATTGGTTATGACGTCGGGCACGATACAGAAAGCCTATGAAGTGTGCAGGATTTATAGTGAGAGCTGTCTGGTAGGTTGTAGGCAACATAACTTAATCCTATTTAAGTTAAAGCCAATATACGGGTTTTGTGAGTTTCACTTTTATTTTATATATATAATAAAATTTAATTTCTTAAATAAATGCCCGACTCGTGGATCAGTGGTAACGTGCGCCGCGGGTCAACTTTAGGTGAGGTTCGATTCACTATTGTAGACACTGCTTAAAGAGGGAGACTTTGAAGGTGTTTGTAATGTTCATCATCTTATCTCGTTAGTATTACTACTTGGGAATTTTCCGGGTTTTCTCCCATACGATACACAAAAAGGGGTTGTTCCCCCTAAAAGACCTTGGGTAGGCAATGCCCTCCTTCTTCAGCGACACGGAACCAAGTCAGTCTTCTACTTACTAGTGCTCCATCACAATAAGTGCTTCCTTTCCCACTATCCATGAATAAACCACTCATGGATAGAGGGAAAGGGGCATATTTTTAATTTTAACAAGTAAGACTGTTAAAATAAATCTGCTATCAATCAGCTTGTTAAAATAAATCTGCTATCATTTTAAAAAGTAATAAACAAACAGTAGTGTGTAATTCATTAAATAAGTACTCCATACAATTCATTTGTAAATAACCTTAGAGATTATTTTACATTTGAATTTTGTTGACATTGCGGGAGGTAATAAAGAAAAATTGTTGCTTACTTTCACGATGCAAAGATTTATTTCCTGTTCTGCAAATCTCTGTCCGATGCATCTCCGGAGACCGTGACTGAAAGGTGTGACGATGTAGGGATGAGATTTACGTTCGAATTTGGTTTGAGTTTCATCCAACCATCTCTCAGGCTTGAAGTCCAAAGGGTCATCGAAATACTGCTCCTGGCGGGCTATGATTGGCTGTAGGCCAATACATAGTACTTTTGGTGGCACTTTATACCCAGAAAGAACAGTAGGACGTTGTAAGATTCTTGCAATTCCACCCACCGCTGGGGTTAACCTATGACTCTCTTGAATGCAAGCTTTCAAGTACTTCATATTTGCTATAGATTCCGCTGTTAAGCCATTAGGGGCATGCTTTTGAATGTCTTGAAATAGCTTTTCTTGAACATCAAGTTTCTTAGTAAGATTATAGAGAGTGAAACCTATTGCATTTCCTGTCGCATCGATTCCAGCAGAAAACAGTTCCGTCATGAGGAGACTGATATCGTTAGGTTTCAAATTTTTATCTTGGAAAAGTTTCTTTATAAGTTCCAGTTTTCCATCATCTTTGTACTGAGGATCGCTCAGCTTTGATTTTGCTTCATCAATGCACTTTGCTGCAAATCTCTGAAAAAAGTCTTGAGCACGAGCAAGTTTCTTATAAGTCGGGGTGGGAAAAATCTTCCACCAGGGAGTCCCCAAGAGGGTGTCGGCCATGCTCTTTAGAGTATCGTCTGCTGCTTGAGTTAGCTGTTTGCTGAAATCCGTCTCCTCCTCACCAGGATGCAACGGAAAGAGATTCAGACGCTTGCCGAAGCAAACCAAACCTACAGCTTCTTCTGTGTAACGATAAATATCTTGAAGAAAATTTTGAACAATCCCGCTTTGATCCTTCGTTCGATTTATGAATTCACCAAAATCTTCCGCTATTTGTTCTTGAAGTGAAAAATACGATTTTGAGAAAGTGGGATGCATGAGGAACTGGACGGATTGCCGAAGACGCCACCATTCTTCCCCATTTTCTGTAGTAAGCCCAGCACAACTGTAAAGATTTTTCCTTTTGAGTCGATAATGCCTTAATGCTTCGAATAGCGGACGTTGGGGCAATTCGTTGGTGTCAGCAAACAACATCGCAATATCTTCAGGCCGGAAAAGGAGTAACATTTTGATTCCCAAATCCAGGCGCACTATTGGACCACATTGTTTGTAGAGATCTGCGTAAGCATCATACAATCGTTCGAAAGAATATGGACCTGGAAATTAAAAATATTGATATTTGGTATAAATTATTGGTTCGTATTCATTATTTTAACAGCTATTCATAACAAAAAATTACAAAGAAAATGATATTGAAAATTTAGAAAATGTGTGAAAAACTTTTGAAATTTCTATTTTTAAATATTGGGCATAGTTTTCTTTGAAAGTATCAGAAATTGTAGTGTTATGGGTTGGAGCAACTCGATTGTAACTGGATGTGGTTGGGACTTGAGAAACAGGTTTAAGAACACACAGCTTTATTTCCACAAGCAACACTCCCCACACACAATATTTAACACATTTAAAGACATATAATTATAGATTCGTGGAAGGATTCCTCTTCTAAGCTGAAAATAAAAAGATACTCAGGCACGCGCTGGATGCGCGAAATATACTTCTTCTCCCTGTAGGCCAACTGTTACACAGGAAATGTGCAGGGAATTGCGCAAGGAATGCGTTGAATATATTTCCTATCGCGATGAGAGATACAAATTAAACATTTCTCAGCAGCGTACTTCCTCTCGGGTGAGAGTCTCAAGGCTTGCCGACCATTTCTCCTGAACGCTCGGGGGACACAGTCGATGATTTTCTTTCATCTGAGTAACATTTCTGTATTTAAAAAGTTCCAATATACTATTGCACCTGGTTTGGTTTGCCGCTCTATGGTCATTTTGTGCACACTTTAGGCTAATTAGACCGGGATCTGCAATTTAACGTGAATTCCGAACCACTAACAAACAGCCATGCCCAAAGCACCAAAGGCCAGAACTCTAGCCACTGGGCCATCAGGCCGCCTATTGCATTTGCAGAAGATTTCTAAAAGATTTGTTTAAATTTTTACTTAAAAAAAAAAAAAAAAAAAAAAAAAAAAGAAAGTCACAGAAATAAATATGCTCTATGGGATTATTTTCTTGGAAAAATTTCAATTTTGATAATATATAAAATCCATTATGATTGTATAAAAATATATAAAATTTGATACACCGTTGGTTATATATGAAAAATTCAAGGAGAATAAGAACGAATTAAAAAATTACTTTATTCAATTAATAATTTAAAAGCTACGAATCCAAAATTAATCAATTCGCATACTACTTTCAAATTTATTTCACATGTTGTATTAGATTATAAACATTATATTAAGACATATATAATAATGGCTAGGGCTCTGGCCTTTGGTATCATAGACTTCAGGTTCGAATCCTGGCGATGGCATGGATGTTTGTTAGTGGTTGGGAATCGACGTTACATTGCAGATTCCGGTCTAATTAGCCTAAAGTGTGCACAAAATGACCATAGAGTGGCAAACCAAACCAAATCTTGTAAGTGTAATCTAAGACGTTATTGTTCTAGCAGTCCCTTAATGACTCAGTTTTGGTTAATAGCGAACAGAAAAAAATTCGTCTTTCAGTATTTGGCTATTAGAGAATTAGAATTGGATATTACAGAATATTTTTCTATACTTGGATTTAAATTGTTAGATTTTAACAACATTTAAGAAAATTAAAACAGATCCCACTAGAAAAAAATTTAGTGGAATACAAAAAAGGTTAGATATCTTACCCCCGCTTTCGAAATAAGTGCAAATGTCCAATTAGTGGCAATCTTGGAGGTGCAGGAACAGATGAAAATGGTTTGTCATTTTTTTCTTTTGTTTCAGAAGACACACTATAACTGCGTTGGGAAGAAGCAGTTCTGCATATGCATATCTGAAGTGTATTGTTGGAAGACTGCGCACTTCTAATTAAACAACGAATCATCTTTGTTTCACTAGTTTATGCATAAATGATCTACAAATCCATCTAAAATGCAAAATTTAAACTTAATACAAATCTTCAGAAAAAAAATTGAAATATAAATCAAAGTGTTAATCATTAAATGTACAAATCGGACATTCAATGCATATCTTGATTTTTTTTTAAAATAAAATTTTAATTAATTGATTTATATTGGTTTATTAAAAATAACAATACATTTCTGAGATAATCAATAAGAAATTTAAAACTTTTTAAGCCCGACTCGTGGCAACACGCGCCGTTGGTGAGCATTAGGGCTGAGGTTCAATCCGCTGGCGGCTTTGTTGTAGACACTGTTTCAAAAACGAGGAGTCCTTATAGCGTTTGAGATGTTTAACCTCTTTGCCTCGTGAGTCGGACAACTTGGTGGGAGTTTGCAGGTTTTCTTCAATACGATACACAAATGCGAGGTAGTACCTCCTAAAAGTCATATCGGAAGGCACTGCCCTCCTTCTTCAGCGTTACGGAGCCAAATCAGACTTTATATAGGAGTGCTCCATCACAACAGAAGCTGCCCTCCCTTTTCCCTCCTTGCAAGAGACCACACGGGTTCTTGGACTTAGTCTAGATGTTGCCGTCTACCAAGTGGGATAAAAAACAAACTTTTAGACAAGTAATATAAAAAAAATTTTAAAGTCAATTCCAACTTTTTTTCACTCCATTGCAGAAAGTCCTTTATAAATAATTTTCATTCATTTTTAGTTTATCTGCCGCCATCTACTGGTAGACATATGCAACTTAAATCTAAAAAAAACTAAAATTTATGAATTAAATTTAATTACCGAATTAATATTTGAAAAAAACTGTATTAACATCCAGTGTCATCCACTACGAGTTCAAAAAAAAAAATGTATTTGAACTTTAGCGGATGAATAAAAAGTATTTTATGAGCGATTGAAAATTTGAACAAGATATATATATATAGGGAGAGTGTGAGCTAATAGAAGGAATTGAGAAATCATGGAGTTCCGTACTTTGAACCGTGATTAACGGTTATTCCTCGTTAACAGTTGCATTGTTAATGGCAACTGTTCGGATATAAACACAAAGATTTATATATTCAATATCTTAACGATTATTTTTAAAATATTTTTTTACTTAATTGAGAGGTTTTTAAACAGCAGATTTTGTTAATTAAAGAACTGAAATAAATATACATTTGCTTAACAGCATAAATTCCATTTCATTTTTGTCAATAGATTAGCAAGTCTTGTGGGCCCCCTTTACCGCTTTTAGCAACGGAAAAAGAATGATTCCTTTATTATCAAAAGTGCATGTCAAATTTTATTAATGATCACTGATAATATAATACGATTGATTTAAATAACTATTCGCCCTGAATCCTACCAAGATGGAAAATTCCTGAGATGAGATTAATGAGAATAAGATTAAGATAATATATAATGATAAGATTAATAACTATATAATTAGATTATATAATTAACTCATAAATATTCTACGATTGATTTAAATAACTCTATTCAGCATGAATCCCAACAAGATAAGATTGCTACCATAATGTTCATACAGGCATACATGATATGATTTACATTACTGAGAATTAATGAAAGGACCAAGTATTTTTTAATTTCAAAGGATAGACAGAAGCATATGAAATCTCATTATATCACTCATATGCCAGAAATCAAATCACCACATTAAATTAGTATGATTTCAAGCACTTCTAACATGTAGCTCAAAACATTTTTAGTATGTTTCATGGATTTAGTTTGTCCCTCTACGGTCATTTTTTACACACTTTGGACAAATTAGACCGGGACCTACAGTTTAACGTGGATTCTGAACCACTAACAAACATCCATGCCCCCCGCCAGGATTAGAAAACCTGAAGTCTGTGGTACCAAAAGCTATACAATCAGCCAATTGGCCATCTACCTGTTTCTTGGGTCAGTCAGTAACTAAATTGAAACTGCAAAAATATTCTTATTCCCAATATTAAAAAAATAAATCTTAATCTAAATCCAAAATGTATCTACAATTTTGTTCTATGATATCTATTAAGCATTCACTATTTCTTAAGATGCATATCTATTGGCTACTCGACGTCATCCAATTCGAATCAGATTAGAGATCGTGATTGACAGTAGAATGAATAAATCGCTACTGTCAAGCGTTCTTAATTGCTAATCCGATTCGTCAAAGTTGACGTATCGTTAAAGTCGAGTCGCGATAGATTTTTAATGTAAAAGAGGAAAAACCCTTAAAAAAACTAAATATTTTGCTTACCTTCCACATATATTAAAAAAAAAAAAAAAAAAAAAGGAGACAAGTTAATAAAGAATTTAATTCGATGCAATGTATTGATTTAATAATAGTTCTAATAATTTAATAACAGTTCTAAAGTTTGGGTATAATTTTTTTTTTGTACTCACACTAAAAATTGATTTCAAATTTTAAAACAGTTTCTGTTTCTGGATTCTTCCATATTCGTGACTGAAAAATGTGTTTACAGATAAATGTTGATTCAAAAGAGTTTTTGTAATTTTAATTAAAAATTCTGCAACTATTTATATTTGTGTGTTTATTTACACAATGAACACTTGATGTTACAATGACTTTAACAATTGCTTTAATGTTTGGATTTGTGGTAGCTAAGTGTAAAACTAATTTTTAATTTTTCGATTTTTTTATATTTCACGATTCATTAATATTGATAAAATTTCTTCACATATGTGCGTTAATTCAAAATATGTGTTTCAAATATGGGTTAACTGATTTGAAAGTTATCTCCTAAAATTCTCTATATTTCTTATTGATGATTGAGAACGATTTGTAACTGACTCAGAATAGTACAAATTCAGAAAAAAATTTGGGGGAAAAAGATTAAAAGTAAAAATTATTGGTAGATTTTTTAAACATAAAAATTTGTTGTATGTATAGTATATGCAATTATTAAAAATTAAGCACGTACAAAAACTTAATTATCTAACATTTATATATGCGGTGGTGGTGGTGGTGATTCAATGGCGGCTTGATAGCCAATTGATAGCGCTCTGGCCTTTTGGTACCATAGGCATTTTAAGTTCGAATCCTGGTGGTAGTATAGATGTTTGCGAGTGGTTCGAATCTCATATTAAACGGTAGGTTCCGATCAAATTAGCCGAAAAGTGTAAAAAATGACTGTATAGCGAAAAACTAAACTAAATCTTCTTCAATGGCGCAGTAGTCCCATGGTGGGCCAAGGCTGTCGGGCCTATCGGCACATTCCGAAACATGAGATGTTTTCTTTTACGGGATAGGGTTGTCAGCCATACGCCCAACAATCATATTAGACAGTTTTGGTTTGATTTGATCTGATTTGTCGCTCTACGGTCACTTTTTTGCACACTTTGGGCTAATTAGACCGGAACCTACTGTTTAACGTGGATTCCAAAACCACTAACAAAACATCCATGCCAACGCCAGGATTCAAACCTGAAACCTGTGGACCAATGGCCGGGCGCTATCCAATTGGCCATCAGGCCGCCATATTAGACAGACATATGGTTCAAAGTGGATTGCGAACCACTATAAATATCCATGGTACAGTCGAAACTCGAATGCGAAACCTGTAGCACCAAGCTCCTAGTCACTCGGCCATAATATAGGGATTACTAGTTTAAAACATAGTACAAAAGCCGACAGCAATAAAATCATATATAAAAATTAGCATAAAAGATTTCATACATTATTATAAATCATTCATACTTGTACTAGGTTTAGTTTGCGATCTAAAATTGAATTAATAATAATAAAAAAAAAAGCAAAACATTTTTTTTCTCGGGGTAATAGGAGGCATACATTGGACGATATGACTTAAATAAATTACAAATTGACGTGTAATTGAAATCGATTAATAAAAAATCAATGATTTTTTTTTTTTTTAACATCGCAACCATAAGAAAATATAATAGAAATAGATCATTACTCTATTACATTATAGTTCCATTTAGTTTAATAGACTTAAAACTAAACTAAATAAATAAATATTTTTGATAATAAGTAAACAAAAAATTAGAAATATGCTTATTGACAAATAATAAATATGGTATATAAATGAAAAACTCTCACATTTTCGACAAAATACGTTATGTATCCTAAGCGTTGTCAACTGGTAAAAGGACTTCGAAGCACAGGTTCTGCTACCGATCAGAAACTTGTTTTTAAGTCGATAGCTTTATCAGCTTCCCTAAGCAGACCTGTACCAAGGGAGGGGGGTGTAGTATGGTGTGAAATGACCTTCAGCGTAATATATGTCAGGCTTATCCAGAATCAAAGGTTTACTTTTATAATGATCGAGCATAAGATGTGATCTAAATTAATGATGCCATCAGAAGAAGTGTTTTAAGTGATTCCGTGTAAAACAGGCTCAATTTTCTTCAACTAACCTGTTGTTTCCTTAATTTTAATTTTTATTATTTTTTAATTACAGATCTAATTGTTTATTTTTGAAATGCATAATTTTTTTTTTGTTGTTTTTTTTTTTTGAGGTTTGGTTTGGTTTGTCGCTCTACGGTCATCTTGTGCACACTTTGGGCTAAACAGACCGGGACCTACAGTTAACGTGGATTCCGAACCACTACAAACTTCCATTTCTACCGCCGGGACTCGAACCCGAAACCTGTGGTACCAAGCGCCAGAGTGCTAGCCACTCGGCCATTCAGGTCCCATGTGAGGAAATTTCTTCAAATTATTGGAATTTTTTTTTCTTATTCCACTTGGTAGACAGCAACATCTACACCAAGTCCAAGACCCCGTGTGGTTTCATGGAAGGAGAGAAAGAGGGCAGGGCAGCTTCTGTTGTGACTTAGTTCCGTGACGATGACTTTTTACAGGGTAGGGTTATCAGCCCTCCGCCCAACTCTCTAATGTCATATTAGACCGGGATATACTGCTTTAAGGTGATTCCGGAACCAATATAAACATCCATGGCACCGAATCAAACCTCTGCCACTAATACACACACACTTAAATTTAAATATCACAAATAATTACTTTTTTTTATCCCACTTAGTAGACAACAACATAACATTTTTTTCTAGACCAAGTCAAGAACCCGTATGGTCTCATGGAAGGAGGGGGCATCTTCTGTTGTGATGGAGCACCCGTAGGTAGAAGTCTGCCTTGATTCCGAGTTGCTGAATAAGGAGAGCAGTGTCGTCCGAGATTTGGTTTGTCACTCTAAGGTTATCTTCTGCACACTTTGGGCCAAACAGACCGGATTAGACTATTTTTCCGAACCACTACAAACATCCATAGCACCGCCGGGACTCCGAACCCGAAGCCTGTGGTATCGAGCGCCAGCCCTCGACCATTCAGGCTCCAAATGTGTCGTCCGAAAGATTTTTTAGGGGGGAACTACCCGCATTCGGGAACCGTATGGGAGAAAAACCAGAAAAATCCCACCTGGTAGTCTGACCTACGAAGCGAGATGCTGAACATCACAAATGCGATCTAGTCTCTATTATTATTATTATTTTTTTTTTTGAAATAGCATCTACAACAAAGTCGTCAATGGATTGAATCTTCCCCCTAATGCTCACCAGCGGCTCACGCTATCACTGAGCCACGAGTCGGGCTTTTATTAAAATGCATTCTATCTTGTACAATTACTTCTTCAGAAAAATTATAGAGTTTTTGCATACCACCGGGATGGCTTTTGGACGTCCGTTACGCTTTTCTCCCTATCGCGCATGCTCATAAGAGACATTACAGATATGCATGCGCTGTTTCCTATGAGCATGCGCGCTGGGGAGAAAAGCTAAAGGACGTCCTAAATAAGGTATGCAAAAAAACTTCTCATTATCTTGCTTATTAATTTCTTTAAATTTTAGAAATAGCAGATGCACCAGAAAAAAATGTAATAAAATAATGGCTAAAATAGTAATTTTTTTTTTTTTTTGAAGTTTAAAATAAATAACATTAATTTAGACAAAGAATTATGTTTAGATGTTTTCAGGTAAGGCGAAAACCGCTTGACATAAATATATGTTATTCATACTGTACTTTTCACATCACAAAATCAGTTTTCAAGATATTTTGAAAAATAGGGGTCTGAAGTTGTTGTTCTAATGCAGCTGACAATACAGAGACAGTTAATCTTTATGCCATAAGCAAGAGCTGCACCGCTGTTACTCATTTAGCACTACCCAGGGGGACGTGTAGCTTGAAGATATGCTACGGACACGAGTAACACTAGCCTCACAAAGCTTTACAATCATATTAGACCGGGACCTACAGTTTAAAGTAGATTCTGAATCATTACAAACATCCATGGCATCGGCGGGAATCGAACCCGTAACTTATGGTACTGACCGCGTGTGTCTGAAATAATTTGGAAGATTCCACTTTTGGCTTACGAACTGTAAAAGCGATACCAAGCTGAAAGTTTTTCTGTCCATGCTGAAAACGAGCACGATAAATCTGTAAGCCGAAAAGTCTATTTGTTAGGTTCAGTAAGATGGATAAAGGATACAAACATGCATATAATGATTCAGGCAGTGTTAGTTTAGAACTACGGTAACACAATGTGAATATAGTGTATCATATTCAATGACGTAATCTGGATAAAGCTGATTCTGCTATATATATGCCATTTTATGAGAAAAATAACATTAGGTCACAATATTCAATATTCGAGAATAATGATATTCTTTTTAAATCACACATACGCAACAAATAAATAATTATTTTGTATAGAATTAAAAGCGATATATTTAGCCATTTTTAAGCAATTAAAGACTAAAAAATATTTTGTCTTGAATTTTTAAGATCATAATCTCTTCTTAATATACAATTGCTTCAATAATTTTTTATTTCTAGGAATATAGGCAGTGTATTATTTGATTAAATTTTATCTGAGCTTTTAAGTGCTGGAATATACTTCAACAATATTTAATATAACTTTTTATAAGAATTTAGTCTCTGCAAATAAATATTTAAAAAAATCCTTTAAACTCATAGGTTAATTTATGTTTACAGCTAAACTATTCTAAAAATATAATAAAATGGTTTAAAATATTAAACCATTTTAAATAATTATTTCCTTATAATTACTTAATAAATTAATTATTACCCACTTTTAGCCAAGCAATTAATCCATTTTAGAATACATAATTGAAAACCATTGACAAATTTGAGTAGATATTTACCTATAAGCAATTTATTAAACTTATAAAATTTAATTAGCTATATTGAAAACTCTAAAGTCAGATTTCGTAATGATTTTATTAAGAAATTTAATTATATTAAAATTAATTAATAATAAATTAATTGATTATTATGTTAAAACTTAATTATTTTCTTTAAAAATAGAGTATTACAATAGTAAAAAGTAATGTAAGTTCCAATTTATTATTATTTTAAATTTAACTTCATAAATTTTTATTTACACAAACCAAATTCAATAGTGAAAGTTATCCAGTTATTTATATACAAGGAGTTGTGAAAATCAGATAACACAATTTATCAATAATTATTTATTTCATCTTATTATTGCTTTTACTGTGATTAATAATGGATAAACGATATAAAAAAATACTAACAATTAAAAAAATGGGAAAAATAGTTGTTATAACTTACAATGTACAATAACACGCTGAAGTGATTGAGAACAGTCAATGAAATTAATCTTTCACAAAAAAAAAAAAAAACATTGGCGAAATTTTGGTGATTTTGCAAAGATTTCAAATACATCAGCACATATTTTTCGAAGCCTCGAATGTGCAGTAGTTGAATAGAATAGATCGAGATAAAAAGAAAATTGGGGATTGTTAACAAACTGCAGATTGTTCATTAGAATCTACATTTTCTTGCCATAAAGATGCACAGCCACACACAATGCAAATGCAGAGATACATTCAATATCCAACGGTATTTCTTATTCTAAAGATGCACAGTCCTACGCAATGCAAATGCAAAGATACATTCAATACCCAACGGTATTTCTTATTATAAAGATGCACAGTCCTACGCAATTCAAATGCAAAGATACATTCAATACCCAACGGTATATTCTTATTATAAAAGATACACAATCCTACACAATTCAAATGCAAAGATACATTCAATACCCAACGGTATTTCTTATTATAAAGATGCACAGTCCTACGCAATGCAAATGCAAAGATACATTCAATACCCAACGGTATTTCTTATTATAAAGATGCACAGTCCTACGCAATTCAAATGCAAAGATACATTCAATACCCAACGGTATTTCTTATTATAAAGATGCACAGTCCTACGCAATGCAAATGCAAAGATACATTCAATACCCAACGGTATTTCTTATTATAAAGATGCACAGTCCTAAGCAATGCAAATGCAAAGATACATTCAATACCCAACGGTATTTCTTATTATAAAGATGCACAGTCCTACGCAATTCAAATGCAAAGATACATTCAATACCCAACGGTATTTCTTATTATAAAGATGTACAGCCACACACCATTCAAATTTAAAGATACATTCAATAAACAATGATATTTCTTATTATAAAGATACACTGTCCTACACAATTCAAATGCAAAGACATATTCAATACCCAATGGTATTTCTTATTATAAAGATGCACAGCCACACACAATTCAAATGCAAAGAGGCATTTCAATGCTCAACGGTATTTCTTATTATAAAGATGCACAGCCACACACAATTCAAATGCAAAGAGACATTCAATACTTAATGACATTTCTTGGATACTCAGAATTTGAAATAGAATATATCAATACTAATATAGGAGTATCTAAAAGAAATCGTGTTGAAGTAGCAGTTTGAAAATTATTAATTGAATATATACGTTGACTTTCTTCTCTGTATTTAACAATCTGTCAATTTATTTGTGCGCCTTAATTTAATTTAGGTCACTAATTTATAATTGGGGGCCTGATGGCTTAGTGACAGGAGGCCCTCAGTGTCACAGGTTTCGGGTTCAAGACCCGGCGGTTCCATGCATATTTAGACCCTATATTCACCTCCACAGACAATTACTTACAGACGACGGTCTCAGAGGCTGCAAATAAACCTTTTTTAACATTGAAAATTACATAGACGTTAAGAACCCTGAAAATCACCTCTCCTAGTTTCTCAGAAACACTTTTTGGCACATTATTGCTGCTGGCGACTTTTTATGTGGGGGAAAAAAGCAACCAGAAGGATTCTTCTTCATTGGCGTAACAGCCTTATGGTGGGCCAATGCCATTTGCCTACTGGCAGATTTCGAGACAGGAGATGCTTTCCTTTTACGCCCAAAGCTCTACAGTCATATTAGATCGGGACCTACGGCTTAAAGTGGATTCCGAATCACTACAAACTTCCCTGGCACCGTTGGGATTCGAACACGAAACCTGTGGCACTGAGAGCTAGTCACTCAGCCATCAGGTCCCCACCAGAAGGATTAGCTGTTTATAATGAAAGCTGTCTTTGAATAGAAAAATTGACATGAAAAAGAGTAACTAAATTTATTTTTATATCTGATCATATATTTCTCTGAAATGCAACAGGACGCCCCCAGAAATCTTCTAGGGCTCTCCCTTTGAGAACCATTGGTCTAAATTTTTTCATAATTTTTGCAAAACTGATATTTACTGAAGTTTCTTTTATTTGAAAGGGGTATACTGAGAAAAAAAAAAAAAAAAGACAATTTTTACTTATTTTTTATCTTATAATGTGTTTTTTATTTCGCAGGCTCATATCGATTAAATACTCATGAAGTTCAATTTTAATATTCAAAAAATTTCAACAAAAAAATTCTGTCTGCTTACCTATTTCAAGTTGTTCATTATGGCTATTCTACTGTAGATATATTTTTTGCTTAACAACGAATTTAACAAATTCTATAAATTTTATAGTATCACATATTTACAATTATAAGTTTAAAATTCAAATTATTATCAACTGTTGATTTCAAAGTATCATTAAATCTTTGCCAGACAGCCCGTCGTATCCAAATTCTTCATCTGCAAACGAAAGGGCGGGAATTTCGATAGTTCAAGGTTAAAATTCATGACGTCATATTTCCACTGCAGGATTTCATTTCTCTATCCGAAGGGGAAACTTCAAAGGGAACTAAATTTATGACTAGTTAACTCAAACAAATGAAAACAAGTTGATTCAAAATCCCAAGAAGTCTTTACATTCCAGTTTGCGAATTTTACGACTGAGTTTCTCTCGTTAAAGTAAACTTTTAATAAGATTTTATTTGTTACAATACTGAAAGGCTTAACAAGATTTTAAAAATAATTAATACAAATCGTTGTTAAACTGCCATTTTGTTGTTGTAAAGTAAGATGATGGTTTCGTGAGGTTCAGCTGTTTATCGATTACCATATAAATTCATAACTATTGATAACAACTAGATTTATTGATTTAGAGAAAAAGATATTAATTGGAAAATAAAAGATTATTTTTATACAATGAAAATAATTATAAAAATTGAAGAACTGAGTTGCATTAACTTAAATACTATTGCATTATTTTATTTATATAATTTTTGTTTAATAATTTATAGTTTAATAAATTATTTATGTTTATTATTTGTCATTAATTAATATAATTTTGTTTAATAATTTATAATTTTGATTTATATAATTCTATTTAATTTTTATAATTTTGTTTAATAATTTAGGATAATTTTGATTTATATAATTCTTAATAAATGTAACACTTTGTAATTTTGTTTAATAATTTATGATATTTTTGAATTATATAATTCTTAAGAAATTTAATAATTTATTTCGAAATTTATATAATTTTATAATTAATTTAATCAATATTATATAATTTCTTATTTAATAAACCGAATCAAATATTTCATAATAACTTGACTTGACTTGATTTTTAGATTTATGAATTCATAGTAAAAGATGTTTTTAAATGCCTCAATAATTTTTCGCGAAAAACTAAATCGAAATTTTTTTTTTTTTTAATTCCTTATCTACCAGATTTTAGTTGCTAAACTCTGAGAAATTATTTATAATTTAATTTCTCTGAATTAAATATCACCATTGATGTTAAATTCAGATGACTACATTAGTCATCTGAATTTACTTATACATTTAATCATTTAATGGTAAAATTACAGAGCATTTATACATTTCAAAAAGAAAATTTTTGCTATTGTTTTTATATTAATTACAAAATTGTTTTCTAAAAGTATTACTTAGACAAACAAGTATTATAAAAAAAATTTTTTTTTAAAGTCAATTCCTACTTTTTTTCACTCTATTGCAGAAAGTCCTTTATAAATAATTTTCATTCATTTTTTTAAGTTTATCTGGCGCCATCTATTGGTAGATACATGCAACCTAAATTAAAAAAACCTAAAATTAATGAATTAAATTGAATTACTGAATTAATATTTGAAAAAACTGTATTAACATCAAGTGTCATCTACTACAAGTTCAAAAAAAAAAAAAAAAAAAAAAAAAAAAAAATGGATTTGAACTTGAGTGGATGAATAAAAGTATTTTATTAACGGTTGAAAATTTGAACAAGATATGCATAGGGAGAGTGTGAGCTAATAGAAGGAATTGAAAAAAAAAAAAAAAAATTGTTTTGTAATGTAACTGAATTTAAAATACATTACAAAACACTTGAGTGTTTTTAAAACTGAATTTAATTATTTTTTTTAATTGCTAATCTATTCCTTTTAAGAACATAATTTATTGTACGAATCAGATTAAAAGCATTAAAAATAATTTTAATAGCTATTTTATCATGTAACACGAAAATGGAGACGCGTTATGCATCTTAATGGTAAATTTCAGGCTAAAATACTTGAACCGAATGTGTCTGTAATAATTTCGTTGCATGCATTCCATTTTATATAAGAATTTTAGCAAACAGTTACGAAATACAGAAATAAATGTAAAATTACTTTTAATTAATTGTTTTTAAATATATCACTCGTATTTGAAAAAACGCGAGAAAAGTTTTCTTAGAATGGCATACCTAAAAGATATTTTTCTTTTTAAGGTAAAAAAAAAAAAAAAAAATGTAATTCTTACACACATATTTAATTTAGAATCCAAAAGTGCATCCACCTTTATACAACTGAGAATGTTATTAACGCTTTTATTTCTGAATGCCTGGGCTTGAATGGTCGAGTGTCTAGCGCTCTGGAGCTCGGTGCCACAGGTTTCGGGTTCGAGTCCCGGCAGCGCCATGGATGTTTGTAGTGGTTCGGAATATCCCTCGTTTAAAAAACCTTTTCTTAGGTCCCTTTTTAAAAAAAAAAAAAAAAAAATGTAATTTTACAAATGACTGCATCCACCTTTATGCAGAGAATGTCACGGAATGCCAAGTCAGAGCGCTCTGGAGCTTCTACCTACGGGTGTGTTTGTAGACAACTTCTAGACATACAGAGCGTCACGGAGCCAAGTCTATCACAACAGAAGCTGTCTCCTTCAACCATGAGTCCATACGGGTTTGATGGCTTGGTCTTGTCTACCAAGTGGGATAAGAAACAACAACACAACATTTGCGAATACCTGGAACTTTGAGTTCATTTCCGATTAAAGTAATATACTCAATGACAGTAAAAAAAAAAAAAAAAAAAAAAAAAAGGAATACTGAATTTTAGTGAAATATCGTGTGTGCATATCTTCTGATCAAACATGCAAATGATTATATTTCTTCTTCATTAGCACAATAGCAACATGATGGGTCAAGACTGTCTGTCTAGGCAAGAGATGTTTAAATTTTACTGTATAGGGTTGTCAGCCATACGCTCAATACTCTACAGATATTAGAAAAGGACTTAAGATTTAAAATGGATTCCGAACCCCTACAAACATGGTGGAATCGCTGGAACTCGAATCCGAAACCTGTCGCACCGAGCGCCTGTCACTCGGCCATTAAGCCCCCAAACTATTAGATATGGTGGCTATTAATGAATAGCTGAAATTTTAGATTTTTGAGTAACGGAACTTGGGGCCTGAATGGTCGAGTGGCTAGCGCTCTGGCTTGATACCACAGGTTTCGGGTTCGAATCCCGACAGTGCCATGGATGTTTGAAGTGGTTCGGAATCCACTTTAAACTGTAGGTCCCGGTCTAATATGATCGTAGAGCACTGTCCCCGATCATGTAGCGACACCTATTGATGGAAAATGGAGTAAAAAATAACAACTTCTACTTTCACTGTTACGCAACCTTTATAAGCGGCCACACGTCCATTCAACTCCACCCACATCATTCTCAAACTGTAAAGTGGTAACTCAGCTCTATGAATAGTGATGTGATGGGGTGTAGTAGTAGTAGAGCAACGGAACTGATATCCGGATGGTGTGAAACAAATGAGAAATTTCAATTCTAAGGAATGACTTCCATTTGAATTGAATTCCATTTGCTCACTTTACCTGTACCTGCCTTTCATGTGCGTTCTGCACAGTATGAGCATATGTCCCCAAGATAAAGAGGTCAAATTGGGTTAAAGAAAGCAAGAATTTCTCGACATCGATGGTCGAATCGAAGAATTTCTCAACATTTGAATTGGAATGATGCCGCTATTCTACGATTTTAGAGCAACGGAACTGAGTATCTGGATGGTGTGGGACAAAACAAAAATTCCAATTCTAAAGAATAACTTCCATTTGAATTGGATTTCATATATGCTGTGAAAAGAGTTGATGAGTTTTTTCAAGAAAGAAATATGGAATTATTTTTCCAGCGACAAAAACTTTTATTTCTCCTTCTAATATATGTCCAACGTCAGATATGATTACAAAAGTTCAATACAGTTCTCAGTGATCAAAAACAGTAATTTCTGTGAAATTGATTTATGACAGTGTTTTAATTCGTGTATAGACTTATCATTCAGGATATTAAAATACAACATTCTTCTTTTTTTTCTGGATATACCCAATTCTTTTCTTCTGGGTTGTAAATCGGAAGAAATAAAACTATCTGTATCTTATTGTTTCTTGATCAGTCTACAGAAATTAATTTACTCAAAAGTTTATGTTGATCGCTTATATGATAATTGTACAATAGCTTTTTAAAAATAAAAAAGCTTAAGAGAGGAGTTATTTGTTTATTTATTTGATGTATATTTAACCTAATTTATTTTAAATTTATGGATAAAATTTCTGTTGTTGTACATGAACAATAATTGATTCTGATTTATTATTAAAATATATTAATATATTGGTGTTGCTATTACTTCTATATAAGTGGTTCACAAACATTCCATTAGCGGCCTGATGTCCTAATGGCTAGTTCTCTGGCCAATGGAACTTTAGGTTCGTATTCTGATGGTGGTTTGGATATTTGTGAGTGGTTCAGAATCCAAGTTAAACTGTAGATTCCGGTATAATTAGCCTAAAGTGTGCACAAAAGGACAGTAGAGCGACAAATCAAACCAAGCATTCTTTGCTTCTGTACCTTTCACGAAGAGAATATTCGAACGGCTCTGCCTGATCTTTTTGTCATATATCAAAACATCTTCAATTTTTTTTATTCAATTTAATAAATATTAGTAATATATGCATTAATTTAAATCAATAGTTCTTCAATTAAAAAAACAAATTAAAACAAAGTATTCAGAATATTGATATTGTTTTCAATAATAAAAATGTAATAATAAATTACTAATATTTAATCTCTTACTTAATCAACGATTAAAAGCTTTTAATTATTTTTTTTATCGTTGAAATGGGAAAACGAATTTTTTTTTTTAAGATTTGGAATATTTCTGCAGTACGTTAAGGACTATTAGGATTTGACTTGCTATTTGATAACAACGAAATAATAAAATGATCGATGATGCAAGGAATCAGGATTTTCGATATTTTATTTTCATTTAATGATAGGAATTTCTTACAAATCAGAATTCCTTGCAAATAATTAATATTGAAGCATATAGTTATTATTAATATTCTTCAAAAAGTATTTTCATGTTATTTTTTGTTAATTTTTTATTGACTTCAGATGATTTCATTTTTATTTGTTTAAATAAATCGCGCTCCCTTTCCACGCCCCCTTGGGGGTCGTATCTCGCAGTTTGTCGATTACTGTTCTATTTTATCTGCATAGGCTTTGCAATAACGTATTAAAATTTTTAAATTGCAGGAGTAAAACAACTCCATCGGTAACAAATTATTTTTGGTTTTCCTTTTTTTACATATAATAGACGCTATTTTCTATTATAGAAAGTTATTGTTGGTATTTGAAAAATTTATTTACACATTCAAAAAATTTTCATATTTATTGTTATTTTTATTCCCCATTAATAGTAGGGAGCGCTCTAGTTGTGACCATCTTAAAAGAATTGTGGGAAAGAGAAATTTATTGTGACAAATTGGTAGAGGCATTTTAAATAAACGTAATTTTATAGAAAATTTGGTTGATTTTTTTACTGAAATAACTTTTAAACTATAATAGTAAATGTTGAAAGTATAAAAGAAAAAATTTAGAACTTTTGTACCAGTTCTGGTCATTTTTTAACAACAATCTTGCTTCGTAATTAAAAATTATGTTGAAAAAGTCCAGAATATTGAGTAATTATTGTTTTCGTATATAAAATTGTGGTATGATAAATGTTATTCACGATATTAAAAAAATAGGATGTGACCAGGAGATAAAAAAATAAGTAGAGCTTAGTTTTGTTTTCAACTTGTTTTCGTATGTAAAAGTTAATATTTCTGCTATAAGTGTTATCAAAGTTTAAAAAAACTGTCAACTAAAATGTAATAGTATTAAAACTATTATATTAATACAAAAATAACAAATTATTCTTTAACATTTTTATTACTATGATGATCATTTCATATAATGAATTTTTTTCTCCTGGTATATCATATTATAAATTTCCTAAAATGTAATCCATTCTCCTGAAATAAATTTTCTGTAGTGCACAAGAAGAGTTTATCGTAAATATATACATACATTTGACAAATTTTGTCCATTTTTTAAAGCATTATCAGTATTTTCTTCAAAGCAATTTTGTACATTTTTTTTCAGAGAAATGCTAAATTGTTATAATCGTCTATTTTATTAAAGAAAGTTTTCTAGATCTAAAAAACATTCTATTATTAAGATCTAGAAGACATTCTAATATTACAGACATTCCATCATCAATAGCGAAAATTGCATTTCGTATGTTATATAGAAAATAACCATATCATTAAAAAATTTTTATTTGAACGATAGTCGTATTTAAAATCAAATTTTTTAAGTTTTTAAAAATATATTTTGATAAATTGTTATTTGCTTATTATTTGGAAAATTGGCCCAGCATGACCAAAACTGGTACTCTGGCCACAACTGGAGTTCTTAACCTATGACGTTCATAAGTTATAATTTTGAAACTGAGGGAATTTGGTTAATTTAATTATTTTATTTACAACCATTGTGTTGTTAAACCATGTTCTGTTTTATATTTATTGTTTTTAAATAATAAATTATAATTTTAGAAATGGAATAGGGACTTGACAAATTACATGATATTTAACTAATGATAAAATATTTTAACTAATGAAAAGCTTATTAAATATATAAAATAATTTTGATATTAACATTAATTGTATATTGGTCTGATAATATTAATTTATTAACTATATTGCAAGGTATTAAAATTTAATGAAATTTTTAATAGTTAATAACTTTTAATTTACTTCTTGTACATACAAATATGCATATTAAATTAAAATTGAATTTTTGTAAATCATTTATCTGACCTATTTCTCATTTCTAAATTGTTAGAGATTTACAAGATTTAGAATAATTTTAAGCACTTTACTTTCTGATCAACTGAAAATATCATATGCTTGCCAGAATTGTATTTTCTTTAAAAGCATCCATTATTCATGTAACTAGTTAAAAAATTCTAATATGCTTTTAATTATAAATCATTAAGTTAAAATGCATTATATTGAAATTACGAGTGAATGATTTTAAATTCAGAGCAGCAGTTTTTTAAACAGCTGAAGAAAGTTAATTACACATTTTTAAAAATAAAAAGTGCATTTAATTTTTTTATTATTATTTAGAAGCAGGGAAGTTGCAGATTGATGAAATCATCTATTTATATATAAATATGACAAATAAAATCTTTTTTTGAATAATTTAAGAAATGTCAATCATTTTTGAAATTTATATTCATTTTTAATAAAAAGTTACTTCCTCAAGATTTTCAGAAAAATCTCAATTTTTATTTAAAATTCAATTTATTATGTCTTTGTATTTTTAAACTGTTAAAACTATTTTTGTTAAAAAGAATAAATTGGTAAATTAAATTGCCTTCATTAATTGGAGAAAAATATGTTATATATATTTATATTTTTACAGGAACCATGACAGCAAGATATAGAGATTGCCCTCCTGACTGCAAAGTTTATGTTGGCGAGTTGGGTAACAGTGGAACTAAACATGAAATAGAAGATGCTTTCAGCTATTATGGTCCTCTTCGAAATGTTTGGGTAGCTCGTAATCCACCAGGATTTGCATTTGTTGAATTTGAAGATTCTCGAGATGCCAGGGATGCTGTAAGAGGTCTTGATGGAAAGTAAGTTTGTTACAAGTCAAATAATAATTTGATGTTTGTATATTAATATACGCAAAGTAGAAAGTATTATTAGAAGTGTGACAATATTAAAATTTGATAAATTATCTCTAAAATTTAGTTTTTCACATAACATTATTTACATCATCTTTGTGTATTAAAAAAAAAAAAATCAAATGTAATGAAAAATGAGTATTTAATTTAATGATTAAATGAATTGAATACAAAAGGTCCTATAACAAAATGAAAAGGAATAGTATGTCAAACAATTGCAAGAAATTATATCCTTATTGCTTGGCATTTGATTTTGAATGTATTAATCACAGATTTGCAATAGATTCAGCATTACCCTTAATATGCTGTGGCAGAGGTGAATATTTTACAACATAAGCAAATTTTTACAGCTCTAAGCATTTAGGCAAACAAGGATTGTCAGCAATAAAAGGAACACTTAATATCATTGCATTTATGCATTACTTATTCTGAACGACATTGCTTTTGCTTTGATCACCTTTACGAGAAATAACATTAAAAAGTTCCATTTAATAATTCTCATAAGAAAGAACGTGGAGAGATATGCCTTATGGGAAATTTTTAAGGGTAAACTACTCATAATTCTATTATGATGAAAAATCAGAAAAACGCTCATACAGTAACACAAGTAACATGCTTTCAAAGTACATGTAATATTTATTTTAAGTGCCTTAATTAAGCAAGTAGGGATTTAATTTGCAATCCCTTTTTATAGTACTATTATTAGTAGATAATATAGTAGTAGATAATATTAGGTTGATGAAATAATTTTTTAGGTTGTTATGTGGACGGAGAGTAAGGGTTGAGCTCTCGACAGGTCGTTCTCGAGGTTCTTTTAGGGGACCTCCTCCTCGTCCATTTCATCCAGATGATCGATGCTATGATTGTGGTGAAAGAGGACATTATGCAAGAGATTGCAAACGTGTTAGCAAAAGGTGAAGTTACAACTTTAATACTTTGTAAATTATTGTGCAGATTAACATGTTAACTCATCAGGAATTTTTTTTTATATTTTCCTTGTTTGTGTCATTACAAAGAATTATTTATATTTGTATGATTTTCATGTATTGTATTTTAAACACTCAAAACTTCTTGAGCTTTAACAAGATCATAAAAACGAGAATTAGTCATTACAGTTTAATGACAGTTTTTAAAAGAAGGTAAGAAAATGCATAGGAGAAGTATCAAATATATCTGTATCTTTATAAATTTTTATTACAATCAGGTTTTTTTTTTTTTATTTATTCAAGAATTTTGAAATTGGAATAAAAAAAAAAAAAATGTTACTTTTGTTTTGATCCTAAAATGTGAATATAATTTGAAATGGCTTTGGCATATTATCAGATTATCATTATATTGAATTCTGCTTTAATTTAGCTGCTCTTTGCTTTTTATAAAAGAAAGTTGCTTTCAATTTTTTTAACCGAAAAATTTATTAAAATAATACTGTATATTTGATTTAAAAAATGCAGTATTGAATGTCAACTTAAAAGTCACGAAAGATAAATTCATAACCTTTGAACAAATTTAATAATTAAATTTTATCACAAAATTTTAGTTAATTATATTTTTAGTTAGCAATAGAATCTTTATTTTACACTTGTTTTAAACAAATCACTAAAAGTACAATGCTTATGAGAATAAACTCGGGAAAGCATTGTAATAATTTTTTAACCATATTTTTAGGCTAAAACTGCTTGATTCACGTAAATTCGGCTAGATACATCGTGATGCTTCACTAATTGATACTCCAAATAGAGCACAATCTTCGAGATCTTCACTTCACATCAGGATCATCTAGTCACACTTCGTAAGACTTCGCCGAGAAGGCCTACAAATTCTTCCAGTTATTAATGATGATCTACGAGATAATATCAGCCTCTTAAGTGCCAAGCTTCTAGGCGACACTCTTGATATGCCTTTGAGAAATGCTTTGTCAACGGTAGTCTTGTGGCTAGCTTTGGAATATCATCGGGATCATAGACTGATCAACGATCTTCTCGCCGTAGAACTGATTAAATCCACATGAGTTCTCAGCATTGCTACCCATGCTTCTGTGACACAATCAAAATCATTTGTTTGTGATTACCATTTTAAGGTACTAGAACTGTCCTGTTGCTAGAAAAATTCATGATGTTATAAACAAAGATATGGTAGTCAAGTTTATTATGCCAGTTCTCGATCAAACATTTGATTTAAAAATACTTTTAATTATAAAATTAAATAGTTATTCATTGAACAATTTAAAAATATTAATTTTTATTAAAAATTTAAAAACTATTATTGAAATAATTTTTAAAAATATTTGAATGTGTCATGGAAGCTAAGCTGTGAGGTAAGTCCAAACAGTAAAAGACTACTTATTTTAACTTTGAAGAATTTGTGTAAAGTGAGAGCCTTAATTCAAAATTAAATTGGAAGTGATTTTATATCCACTATTTTTTTTAGTTGAGGAAAAAGTGTGCATAATATTGTCTAATGTGACTATAAAGTAAAATAGAAAGAAATAACAATGTTAATTTTCTTTATATGATCAAAATGTATTTTAGATATGCTTTTTTTAAACTTCAAATATAATAATTAGAAAATTTTGGAGCAATGATTGAATAAGTGAGTTAGTACAATTGTTTGCATTATTATTAATGTAATTTTTTGCCATAGATGATTGGTATACTTAGAATGAGAACTTTTGTGTATTTTTAATGCAAATTAAACTATTTGCATATTAATTTTTTCTATGAAAATTTTTTTTCAAAATTTAAATAGATTGGGATAAGTATAATTAAATCTTTCTTTATTTAAAAATATTATGTTTGATTAATTATTGCTTTAAATTCTGCATTTAAAAAAAATTGTATAATAAAAATTGTCATCCCTTAGTTTGTGTATATCACATATGTAAAAATTAATGGTTGATTCATATTTTTTGCAATTCATATTTATAGCAATTTGAGGAACATGAAAAAAAAGTTATTTTCTTCAAATCGTTTAAAGCGGTTATTAATTAACTAATCTTTGTAATATTGAGGTTTCATGTAAGGAATTTCTTGTACTTAATAATATTAAAAAAATTATTTGAACATGAAATGATAAACAATAAGCTGATAAACAAGATTTTGAATTGTTTTGCATTGCTTGAAAAATAATTTTGTTTACTTAAAATATTAAAATCTAAAGGAAATGTGCTGTGAATTTAAAAATATTAGAGAGAAAAAGCATAGGTAGATTTTTTTATGTGAAGAATTTCTTTCAAAAATAATTTAATAAAATGTGTTTTTATTATTACTTTGTGCAAAATATTACATTAGCTAATATATACCATAAATAACACTTGATAAGACATTTAATGGTTCTATAAAAATTTTTAAGAAAACCAGTTATATGCTTTTTATTATAATTTATACTTTTTATCACAATTTATGTTTGATAGTAATAATTCTAAGTAACTCTAACTTGTTAAAATTTTTATTGTTCAAAATTGTTCTAATTATTTAATTTTGATGTCTAGAAATATTAGTACCTACTTATTTTTATAAAAATCTTAATGAAATATAAAATTTGATATTGTTAGATATAATTTCTTTTGGATATTACTACAAACTTTAACTAACATGTATAGATTATTTGTTAGGAACCGTCGGAGTAGATCACATTCTCGAAGTCGAAGTCATTCTGCAAGCCAGTCTGGAAGTAGGAGTCGCTCTCCCACTCGAAGTCGAACAAGGAGCAGAAGCAAATCTGGTTCAAGAGGAAGGTAATTTAATCTACTCATTATTAAAAATCTGATTCAAAGTCAAATTACTGTACGTAAATATGGTCTATTAATATTTTTTGTTTTTACTATGGTCTTCTCCTATTTGATATTTATGTGCATCTCAGTAATAATTTTAAATATATTTTAGCCATAAAATTTTTTTTTAAGTTCAAAAAAAAAATGTTATGTTAAAAATTTAAGAATTCAACAATAGCTTAAAACTAGAAAGTTTATTGAATTGGAAAACAATGAACAACCACAAAACATATTGCAGATTAAGTTATTTATTTTTTTTTTTTTTACTTTGAAATTAAAATTGTAGATAATAGATAGGGAATTGGAATTGATAAAATAATAATTGCAACTCAAAGTAGCACATCATATGAAAATTTATATCCCTTATTCATGAGTTAAAAATGTTTGTAGATGTATGAGGAATAATAAATTTATAACTAGAATTAAATGAAAATATAATTTACTTTGTTGCCAATATACTGGATGATTCAAAAGTTAACTGATAAATATATTTTACGAATCAGTGAAAGCAAGGTTATAAATAACATGCAAATATGCGTGAAGTGTAGTAAAGTTTATTTAAAAACAAGAAAGGAAGCAAACAAACAAATTGCATAAATAATTCCAGTCACTTATAATAACTTAATAATTGACCAATCAATATCCCTAAGAAGTGGGTTTATTATAATAGAAGCTGTGATTTCTAGTAATGCTACTTTCAAGAATCACAAGGATTGAAATCTGGTGCTGGTTGCATTAGAGCATATATCAATTAATTTGCTTTCAAAGCTTTTTTACTTCTTATAGAAATATGGGGTGAATTCTTCATGCATGTGCATTTTTTTCCTTGATGCATATTCATTATTCTGTAAAATATGAATATTTCAAATTTATTTTTCTTGTCTTTAGAATAAAAATCAGTATTCAAATTCATGTAAATGTAGGACTTCTGAATAAATAATAAAAATATGTCATTAGTAAGTTGATAAAGAAATGAATAATTTTTTAAAAAAATGATTTGAGGGATAATCATCATCACTGATATTAAAATACTGCTAAAAATTGTTTTATATAAAGGGACAAAATATTTTTTTGACATGAATTAAATATATATTTATTTGCCCAATTTATTGGTAGTCCAATTATAGTACTTTACATTTCGAGATGGCACGGTATCTTGCACAAGAAATATTGAATTTATATTTTGAAATTTTAAATTGTATAATATTACAAAAATATATTGTCCAAATTGCTATAAAAATTGTACTATTATTTATTACAGGAATTTATTTTTATTTAAGATAACAATCATTAAGATTATAAATTTACGAAAATTTAAGAATTACTTCCAGTTAGATTAAAATAATTTTTTAAAAGCTTTTTCCTGTTTTGCCTCATTGAAGTTGATTCTTACATTCATGGACAAAAGGATTTATTTATTTTATAAAATCATTTATTTAAATAAATGATTTATATGACAAATTAACAGTATGTCTTACTAAATAGTATTTATTTAAATATGTGGAAATTCATATATTTACTGAAACCTTTACAATACTCAGGAAAGCCATTTTAATATTCATTAATGTGTTTTTATCTTAATGTATTTTCATGAAATTGTGAAACAACCAATATGAACATTTTGTTCTTTTTAATGTCGAAAAGTAGAAAACTTTAGCAAAAATATTTTTCTCATGTTTGGAATAATCCAGAAAATATAATCATTTCGTTATATGTGAAAATAATTGTTTTGTGCATTGGTTTACGTCCTTAATCTAACAATCTGTATTTAAAATTTGATTGTTTAACTTGGTATCTGGTTAGTATTAATTTGTCAATAAGTATATATTTGTAACTAATTACTAGCCTATGTTGCACTGCACAATATATAGTAAAAACATACTGTGATTTTATTGCATTTTTGATTAGCTAAAATATCTTTATTTTTGCATTGCATTGTTTCCCTTATTCATAAATTTAGTAATGATTTTTGATGAAAAGACTATGAAAATCTATATCAAGTAATGTTATAGATTTTCATAGTCTTCATAAAAATCTATAACATAGTTTATACCTGAATAAAACCATTTAGAATAAAAGCATTTTTATCCTTTCTGTTCACAGCGTATTAGTTAAATGTACTTTTATTAATCCTATTATGATTATCATTTTTCAAGTAGAATGCAGAAAATATGTTAGCAATTATATGTAAAGAATATTTTGCTTTCCAGTATGCTATAATGTTTGCAAATTTTGGGAATCAGGTATTTAAATATATATTTTGTTTTGAATGGGAATTTGATTAATGGAAGCTATTAATTTTTATTTAATCTTACACAATTATATATTTATTTTCAGGACCTAATTTGCAAGATCAAGCTCTTCTGAAAATCATTTCTCTTATTTTACATATATGGAATATTATTCTATCATTTGTTTGTACTATTTTATATATTCTTGATAATTGTAGCTGTGTTAAACGTGCGTAGTTCCAGAAAACTCAATCATTGCTAAATATATTTCTTAGTTATGCATTTATCCATATTTTTTTTAAAAAAAGTATTCTGTTACTTTCACCTATTTTCCTATCTGCAATTATAGAATAGGACTATCTATCAATTTATTTTTTGATAATACTCCTTATTTTTAGTTAGAATGAGTTAATCCAAGATTTGAACTGTAAGATGCTCTTGAAAAAGGATGGAAAAAATATTTTAACATAAAATTGAGATTTACTGTAGTTTTGCTTTTAAGTAGCTTTGGAAAGCAAAATGGCCTTATTTCAAGTTATGAAAATTTTTGTATTTTGTTTATTTTTACGAACTATACCCAGCGAATGCTCTTATAAAAATATTCTTCAAGCATTATTTCAAATGTTGTGTTGATGATTTACATTTGAATATGTTGGTATAAAACTGAAACTTGCGTGGTGAGGAAAAGGAACCGACATCATTAATAAAAAAATAAGCTCTGTTTTACATGCAATTCATTGGTGGCATGGAGAACTTCCAGTTATGAGCCCATTTGTCTGAAGAATTGATGCTGTAATTCTGTGGAATATATTTTATCTTTTTTTATAAAAGTTAAGGGGAGTTATCTTTGGATGCGATTATTTAATATGGATGGCTTGTTCGCCAATGTTTCTGTGGACAAATAATCCATGGATACAGAGAATCAAGTTAAGGAAAAGTCAATAATATGATATGCACTTTTGGGATCTCATAATAATAATGCGTGGATATTGCCATTTTTTATTATGGGAGAAAATGTTGATGTGTACATATTTGCAACTTTAAATGGCCATTTTATGCAAGTGAAATATTTATATATTCTTGTTAATTCGATTTTCTTTAATAAACTCTTTTTGTAGTAGAATAGTAGTAGCTATAAAAAAACATTTTTAGTGATTATATTTGTTAAGTATTCTATTGTTAAAATTTTCCCTATTATATATATTCTTGTTCAATAAATTTTTTTTTATTTGAAAAATGTGTTTGATTCCTCATATTTTGTTAATTTGATAAAAAATAATATATCTTTAAACAGAGCTGATCTTAATATCATCCATGACTGAAGACAGTTTCCAGAACAACACACCATTTGTTAGTCATTAGTGTAATCATTCATTAAAGCATTTGATCAAATAACAATCATGAGGATAGAGAAAAGATGGAGCCTTTTAGAAATTATAAATATTCAAGATAACACATTATAAATATTTATTAAATACTCTTCCAACCATGAATATATATACAACATGTGCTTTCTTAAAAATTTACATCTGCTTTGATGATGAATCTGAAAAGAAAATATATTTAATAACAATGCAAACAAATCTTGGCAGAAATACTGATATTATTATTCATAAAAACTATCCTACTTTTTTATCTCCTTTCTCGAGAAAACGATCTGTTTCTCCTGTCTCGACTATATCGTGGACTGTGACTTCGGCTTCTTGAATATCTTGAACGCCTGTAAATTCAAAAAAAATTTTGTGGAAAAAATAAAATTTTTAAAGGCAGACGACAATGTAATATGATTTGTATGGTTTAATTATATAATGAAAGTTAAAAGAAAAAAAATCAGGAAAAGAAAAATTTCCACAGCTTTTACAATTTCTTAAAAATCCTTTGTAATTTGACCACTCTAAATTTAGCAAAGTATAACTACCAGAAAGTAAATGTCACGAAAAGGAAGTAAATAAAATAACCTTTCCTGGAGCACGCTGATCGGGTGTTATAGTTGAGGTTTGAGGTGGGAGGGAGTATTGGAATGCTGTGGTGGTAGCTGGCTGGATAAATTTCTAAGGCCGAAATCGCGGATTCTCGATGTAGGCACTAGCTAGTTAGCTTCTTTCTGGTAGATGTTTGAGCTGAGGAAATGAGGATGAACTGTTATCTGTTTATGTAAGAATTGCTGTTGACATCAGAAGCACAATGTGAAGAGTGGGTGGTCCTAAATGGCCATATTTTGATTAAAATGTTGCTTGGGAGGATGTAGTTGCGCTGAAAATTGGAAATGAGACTGGCGGCCTTGTGAAGTAATTGATGAATGAGCCTGAAAGTTTTTATTAAGTAAAATTAGCACACAAAAAAATCTAAACAGAAAACAGATTAGACTTGCACGACTGCTAAAGCATATACATAAATCCTGGGAAATTTGTAGGTAATAATAAGCTGCATTAAATCCATGAACTTATACCATGCAAAATATTTTAACAGCAAAAACTATAATGAATACAATAAAATTAAAAAAAAAAAAATTCTTGAAGAAATTCAAACATTATACTTGAAGTATACATTTTCAAATTGCATAATAAGTATAAGCTCACAAGAAAAAAATATACAGTTATTCTGGCATGCAAGTATAGAGCGAGCCATTAAACATTTATTGATGGCGCAGCAGTTGAGTCACATACTCAACTGAGGAAAAATTTGGTACCATTACTGCCTTATGACCACGAAGATTGGCTTGGTTTGGTTTATCGCTGCACGGTCATCTTGTGCACACTTTAGGCTAAACAGACAGGGACTTACAGTTTAAAGTGGATTCCGAACCACTACAAACAACCATGGCACCACTGGGACTCGAACACGAAACCTGTGGTACCGGCGCTAGCCACTCGGCCATTCAGGCCCCTGTATGACCACGAAGAAGAACAACGTACCGTAGTTGAGCACATGATATGATCACTGCTCCATCTGTATAGGTTTAACAACTATTGTGTGCTTGCATACATGACTCATTTTTTTGTTTGGTGAGCTTATAAAGTATTATAATTTTATTTCATTTTCTAAAAATTATTATTTTTTATTCTTGAGGATTAATTATCAGTTTATAGTATTTTGGAACACCCTTTTTATTAATTGCTCATACATCAATGAAAATAAAAAGTAATATTTTTGAATTGTGATAGAAATTTACAATTTATTAAATATATTTTAATATTTTCTTGATAGAGCATTTTAAATGAGCAATTAAAAATATAAATTTGTTGTTAGGTTAAACATACATGCAAAAATAAGGAGCTGAATATAAATTGATTAAAAACTATGAAAAAAACTCTTTCTAAGAATAGAATAGGCAAAAATTTTAACATATTACACTGGCATAATATGCAAACCTTTTGAATGATATATTTAATTAAAAGTTTACATTTTTATATAAATCATTCAACATTCTTAACTAAAATAGTGAACATATAATTTGTATTAACACCCTAAGATTTCTAACATACATTTTTTTATTAATTATAAAGTGATATTCTTAAACTATGTACAATGTGATTATTTTCATAAATTCTATTAAAGTAACAAAATAAAGTAGTAAATATAGTTATTAAATAATGTAGTTTTAACAGAAATATTAAAACAAAAAAGTTTATAACTAATGGTAAACTCTTGTTATTTTACAATTTGGTAAAAATATTTTATCTTAGCTATATCTATTAAATTAGAAAAGGTGATATATATTTAATATTGACAATAAAATGAGCTTCTCTTCAAATGAATTATTTTCACAATTTAAAATAGAACTAATTCATAAAAAGTAATTATTTTTCATATAGAAAAAAAAAAATTTCTTCCCTTAGTAAAAAAAACAAAAATACTTTACCTTCTGAAATTAAGAAATATTAAAATTCAAGAGCTATAAAGAAACTAGTGAAATATTACAAAATAAAATTTACTGAGGAGGAGAACGACGAGTATCGCTTCTTCTGTCTCTACGTGTTTTCCCATGCGACATTTCTACTCTTATTCTTTGACCACATAACCGCCTTGAAAAAAAAAAAAAAAAAAATGAATATTATTGATTATAAATATTAATAAAAATTCTCATTCATTACTTTTAGAAAATTAGGCTTTTGTAATAACCTTTATATTAAAAAATAGGCAAAATGTTTTGGTAAAATTAATACAATTGCATATAATGCAATCAACTATACATTTTTAAAATATTTGATATATTGTTTTAAAGAATACAATGTTTTTTTAATGTTTTTTACAAATGCATATTAGGTTGCAGTGATTTTCCCATTTCTAATAAAGAAGTAAATCAAACATATTAATAAAATCGTTAACAATAAAATATTGAACTTTCCTTAAAATAGTATGCCTTAACACTTGTTAAAAAATTCAGATAATAAATAGAATATACATACACAATTTCAAACTAGTAAATACATTTGATAAAGAATACTTGAAAATTGGTTAGACAATAAAAATTGCAGCCACTTATTAAGGGCAAGTTAATAAAATTTAACTGGATGTTTTTAAGAAAACACTAATTTAAATATTTACAATGTTACATAAAAATCAAACATATCTTTATATAGTAAGTGACTTTAAGAAATTCTATATAAAAAAAAACCAAAAGCTATATTATTTTGTAATGCAGTGTAGGAAAATTTCATAAGCCTTAAAATTCACAAGGAGATAAATCTGACATTTCTAAATTATCCTTTATTTTTAAGTAGACCTTTTTTGATTTATTTTCAGTAAAAAGTTTAAACAAAAATCAATCTCCCAAAATATGCAATTTTGTATCTATATCTACTAGCAAATTTAATCCAGTATTGCTAGGTTCTCATCATATGTTAACATATTACATTATTAACCGAAACATTATGACCACCCCTACACTTTGCAATGAACTCGCCTGGATGACGTGATCAGGTGAAAGTGGTATTTAACTGGTATTAAGTGGTGGTATTAATCCATGCCAAGGCGGGTTGAAGCTGTGTTGCGCGCCAAAGGTGGGCCAACTCGTTATTGACAGGTGGTCATAATGTTTTGGCTCTTTTTTGAGTGTATATAGTGCTGCAAGAAATTACAGTAATTCAAAAACTGATAAGAAGTTATTCATGAATTTTGACTATACATCAGAGAAATAAAGTGGATTCAATGAATAAAAAGTTAATTTTTAGTGCTATAATTTTAAATTTATTAAAAAACACCAATGGTCACATATATATAAATCTGTTACTTTGCAATATACAAAAATCATAATAATAATTAAGTTTAAATTATAAAAAAATAAATATTTAGCATATTTTTTATTTGATAAATTAAAAATTATAAATGTAAATCTGGCAAATAATGACTTTGCCATGAATAAATGATATTTTGATAAGAATGTAATGGATGGTAAAATGTAGTAGTAGATGTTGAATGTAGTGTCTAAATTCATCTCATTTAGCTTACTTTTAAGTGCAGTCATGTTAAAGTTAAAGAAGCACATGTACATTGTATTGCAATAATAAGTAGTCATAACTATGTTTACATTTAAACTCTATCACACATTTTATGCTATTTTTTACTTTTATTTATTAATATTTTATGAAGTCAAATTTCAGTCAAAATTAGTTAAGAAGTCAATTTTTCATTGCAGAATTAAATTAATTTTCAAAAAATATAATGAATATTTTAAAAAATAAATATATGTAGTTAAATGAATAAAAATTTAATTAAAATAAACTAAATAGATAGTTAAGTTATAACTTAAATCAAACAAATTAAATTATTTCCTAGTTAGTTTTCCACTTTCCGAAAATCTCGTGAACATGATATTAATGTAATCTCATTTGCGCAAAAACATATCTATAATAATTTTTTTACATTTAGGAAAGGGCCCCTTACAGACATTTTCTTGTAACTCTCGTTACCTTTTCCTAATTATTTTTTAAAAATTTATATCTTGAACACTAGAAAATGAACCGCATAAAAATTTGTGTGTGTTATAATTGCTTTTTTCATAACATTATATATTCTTAATGTTTTTTAAAAAATAGAATTTCTTCCAACTGGTGCAAAATTTTAAAAGGAATATTAATTAGGACGCGATTCGTTCAGTAAGAGAAAGTTTTATTTAACATTGGGAAAGTCATTCTTAAATCCCTGGGAAAGTGTTTTATCAGATTTCGACAAAATTTTTTTTTTTAGTATGCACTACTTTCATCATACTGAATTCATTGTGCTAAAAATCACGGAATATTCCGAGAATAGTAATGGGAATAATTTCGAGTAATTAATTTTGTTAATCAACTCCCTTTTACCATACTTTAGTTCTCTTCGACCCATTTTCAACGATACCACTTATATAAAGATATAATGAAAATACATAAGTTATTAAGGATATCTCCTTTTTTTTTTTTTTTTTTTTTACCTATTATTCATAAAAATTGTACATATTAAGTCTAAAATTTATTAAAAACCCTGTCTATTATTAGATTATTTCACTTTTTTATGTTTTAATTTATTTATAATTAAAAATTATCTAAAAGAGTAAATAAAGTAATGAATATTTAAATTTTCATTTTTATATAAGATATTTTTTTTTTTTTTTTTGTATCAAGGACTAAAATTGATTATTATAATATAACAATCTATATAAACAGCTTGATTTTATTACTTAAATGTAATTCACCTTACTTTTGAAAGTTTTAACCATTCAATCTTAATTTTCTTGCATTCAGTAATTTTCAAAATTAATACAATTAAAAATTTATTTTTAATTTTTAAAAATTAAAAAGAAAATTTCATTTTGCTTATCATTTTTACAATGCTAGAATTTAAAAATATAGTCCTGATTATGATAAATGAGGTTGCTATATTCTTTTATACTTATATACATCATATTACATTTAATAAATCATTGTTTGTTTGGGTGGCTAGAATAAGATTAAGCCCTGACGTTTTATTTTATTTAACAAATTAAATTAAAAAGTAAATATATCTTAACAGTCTTACTATAAAAGAATATTTATTTTCTTCAGCGTGTACTAACAAAAAAATTTTTTTTTTTTTTAATAAATAATTATTTAACTAAAAATCATACAAGTTATTATTCGTAAAGAATTCTTTTATTTGTTATCTTTCATTGGCTTTTTGTATAATTATGTTTAAAAATATATGCATATATTAAAGGTGATTAATAAATTATTTTTAGAATAAAATTTATTAAAAAATTAAATTATTAATAAATTTATTACTTTGTTAAATATTTGAATTTATATATATAAATGCCTTAAGAGTTAGTTTCATTCTCTCTAATTGACAGCGAAGAAAGAAAGAAAAGACAGATTTTTAATTTATGTTTTAGATTTTGTATATAAACATTTCTGATATTAAAGAAGAAAAAAAAAAAATTAAGGACAAATTTTCTTACACTCCATCGAGTTCTGCAACAGCCTCTTCAGCATCACGTCGATCTTCATATTCTACAAAAGCAAACCCTGGAGGATTACGAGCAATCCAAACATTTCGAAGGGGACCATATTTTGAGAAAAGTGATTCAATGTCATCTTTTGTTGTTCTTGTACTTATACTTCCTATGTATACTTTACAATCCAAATCCCAATCGCTAAATCTTCTTGTCATACTAAGAGAAAAAAAAAGTTGATGCATTTATTCAACATTTATTTATGCATTTTAATCAAATTGAATTAAATATTAAAGATCAAAATAAAAGAAAATCAAAACAATTCATACAATATTCAATATTAACGAAAGTATTTTAAATATAATTAGTTAAGAGAAGAGTTATTACATCAAATTTCAACAATAACATTTATTAATTCTCATCTATGAGCAAGACTTAATGGTATAACTTATTATAGGAAAGAATCATAGTGGAACAAAAAAAAAAAAATGATAGAATATAAAAAAAAATATGTATAAAAACAAATGGGAAAAAGTTTTAGGTATGTAAAAATTTAAATCTTTTACCAATAACTGTTAGTTTCTCCAAATTCTACAGTCTATGAATTTCCAAAATTAAAACAATTTGCTAATTTTTACTTATCACCATAAAAGAGACATTCTCTCAAAAATATTTGAAAGTATTGCTTCAATCTGACAAGCACAATTACTGTCTTTCAATAAAATAGTGCACTTATAAATAAATTTAGGAGAATACTTTTTTATAAACTAATTTATAAAAATATTATTCTGCAAAAGTTTTTCCATGTTTAATATAAATATTGATTGATAAAATATATTACCCATAATTATGTTAAATTTATAGATTAAATGCAAATTTTATTTAAATTAAAAATTTAATAGTTTAGCATTAGTAGTAGATTTTTTTAATTCCTTAACAAAATTACAAATAAATTATTGTCTTATTTTCAAAACATTTCTATGCATACACATAAAAACTGTTGAACATATGTCTTGTTATGAAACATATTTTATTTGAATTTTTTAAAATGAAAAAAAATGTTTCTAGAACTCCTACAAATACATCAATTATAGATTGAATCCAAGTGTTATAAAAATGGAATTAATATTTCAAAAATAATAAAAAAACAATTTATATGAAAATTTTGTTTGTTGTGTATATTTTACTGATACATTTTTAGGAAAATTTTTAATGAAATTATACATAATTAATACTTTAATTTATTAAATTTAATAACATTAAATTAAAAAAAAATTAAATATGGAATAAAACAACAATTAAGAAAATAACAAAAATTAAAGAAACGATAAATACAAATATTTACTAGAAAATGTTTCATACAAAATTGTTTTTAATATATTAGATGTTAAAATTTTAAAAATTATCGCTTTTATATGATTATTACAATAAGTTTTATTATATAAAACATTTAAAATACGAGAAATTTCAAAAAGTAATTCAGTAAAATTAAATTAAACCGCTCGTGTAAAAAAAAAAAAAAAAAAAAAAAAATCGAACATAGTATAATTTTGATTCTATATATTTAATATCCTACAAATTAGGAGGATATTATATTTAATATCCTACAAAACATAAAATAAAAAATTTTTGACACATAAACTGGATAAAATTTAATTTAATTTTTGCATAAAATAAAGACTTACACGAATATATAAATAAGCAGTATAGCAAGACAACAAGTTTCGCTCCTTTCCTGGATGTTCGGAAGACTCGCTTCTATTTTAAAACTCTAGTTTCGAAATTCAGAGACGTCAGGCAATTTCCATAATCTCGACCCGCTGAATTTTTTATCGTGATTAAACATATGGGTTCGAGGTTAAATGTATAGAACAATTTGTGTTTCTGTTTGCAGTATTATTATAATTAATATTGTAAACGCATCGATTTCAAGGTATATTCAAGAAAAACAACGAAAAAATGTAGTATAACAATATTTTGGCACAAGACACATAAAAAAAGTGATCGTTTAAAAAAATATCTCGGTTCAATTAAAGAAAAATTAAATAGATAAAAAAAAAAAAAAATACTTTACTATTATAATCAGGGAATCTGGACCGATTTACAAATTACCTAATAAAACAACAACAACAAAAAAAAAGCTATAGAATTCCAAACGATTTTCTATACTTGAAAAATCTCATTTCACTCTGTAATAAAATGTCCTTTGTATTCATCAGGCCATCTTTAGAACAATTTTTCATTATTTAATTATTAGCGAGTGAAAGAAATTTAAATAAATATTATGTACGAAAAAGCTCGTGAATGAAATTAAAAGGAGAAAGACAATACAAAATGGTCGGGAACACGAAAAAACGATTAAGGACTCGAAAAATTCCGCTACTTCAAACAATACCTAAAATTTTACTGGTAAAATAAAACAAATAAAATTTTAAATGAAATCTACGAATATCATAAGAATAAACAATAATAGATAATCAATTTTATGGTTATTTTCAACAATTATTTTTAGTAATTTTAAGGGTATCATTCAAGACAGTGTCAAGGGTAATGGTACTGCCCTAGTAATAGATTCTAATTAGATATTAGCCTTTGACGTCAGCTATAGAACACTATGTTTGAAGGAATCACTTGAATTTTGATATTATGGAGCTTAATAAGCTCGGAACAGCTGCTCGGACTGTTTTCATTCGATCAATTGTAATCATTAATACTCTCCGTAAGCTTAAAATCCTGGTAAACATAGAATACAAGTTTCTTTGTACATAATGGAAAAGAAAAATACTGAACTCAATGAACTTAACAAAAAAAGTAATTAATATTCTACTAGATAACACAAAGTACTAAAACACACGATGAAAATTTTGTCGTTATACAAGTATGTAAATTTGAAATGCATCTATGGTATTAAATGAAAATATTGATAATTGTTCTGAAAATAAACTTAATAATAAATTTAAAAAAAATTGCAGACAATATTAAATTTGGGCTGCCATTTTGGACCATATTTCAAAACATTCATAATGATGATATCGAAGAGGAAGATAAATATTAGTATTTAATACAAGCTACTGTTAAAGGTTCGAGAGCCTGAGAAGTAGTTGAGTGCCTTTCTTCTGTTAAAGGAAATTGTCAAAAGGCTACAGATCCTTCGAAGCGAGGTTCGAAAGGGAAAATATGTTAGTTGGAGTATATATTAGAGAAATTATTGCAATTTATTATTTGGGTACATCAAACTAAAATGAACATTTTTATAGTTAATTACATGATAAATTGTCTTATTTGAGAACTCTTGAAACACTTGGTGTAGCTATAGACAAGTATTCATGCATGTTATTTCCTTTGGTTGAATCTTGTTTTAAGAAAGAGTTTTGAAAAAGCTTGCCATCTAAACTCAACATTCACAATAAAAGATTATTCTAAAATACGGTTAAATAATTATTCAATTTTTTAAAATGCTAAGTAGAAAACGAAGAACGTTTTTAAATTAACAATATTAGGATTGGGATTATCAAAAAACTAATCCAAGTTATAAAAGATCACTCTAAGACAAATATTTTAAAAATTTTTGAAAATTCATATTTTTGTGAATGGAAGCATTTAAGTTCGGATTTTTCCAGGCTCAAAAAATGAGTTTAACTGGTAAAAGAAATTTAATGAAAGAAAGGATGTTGTTGCTATATATGCTTAAAATGCCATCGATCGAAGTATTTTAAAGCTAATTTGAACTGTGTTGTTTGCCGTAAGAGACACACAAATTGTTGTGATAGATTGGAGTCAAATGTTAATGAGTAGTAATATATCAAGAAAAATCCTTATCCTGGTAATAAAGAAACGAGTATGACATATAAATGGTTCACTGAACGCCCTATTACCAATATTGAGTTAAATTGATTTCTGATAGCAAGAAGTAGAAGTTAATGCCGTACTCGATAAGGGTTCGCAGGATCCTATATTTTAAAAAAGGACATTCCCTTAAAATGAATCAAAAAGAATATTCACCTGAAACTGATTCTAGGTCCATTCATATATATTGGGACAGATATTTATGAAAAACTGATTACAGGAAGACATGAGAACTTAGGTTACATGCGGACTTGTTGCCATAGAAACCCATATCGGATGGTTAGTGTTGGATTAAGACCCACGAAGAGAAAAAAAGAAGCGAGTGTTGCAACTGATTATTTTATTGTTCTTAAAGGAAATAAATATTTCGAATTCATGTAAAAAGGACATTGGCATTAAATACCCAATTGAAAAGATATCAATACTTACCCAAGAAAATATCAAAAGATTTTTTTTTTTTTTTGCAAACTGTTACATTTACGGACAATAGATACGAGATGCAACTTTTATGGTTAGACAATTGTACATCTCTTCCAGATATTTCAACTTTAGTCAAGAAAAGATTAAACAAAACAACGAAGAATACAAAAAAAAAAAAAAAAAAATTATGTGATGCATTGATAGCAAAATCATTGAAGAAGTTCCACTAATAAAATTAATATGTATGGAAACTATTTACCACATCGGAAGATAGTACAACCCCCTTAGTCAGTTTTCGATGTATCGGTTCAATTAAAGACAATCCATCTGTATTTACCAACATTTACTATACATCAATATTACTTACATTGCGGCCCCCTAATCCAATAAAGCAATCCAACACGTGTTCATGAGATTTCAAAAAATAAATAAATAGAATAAAAAATAACCGGACTGATAATTAATATAAAGAATTTTTTTCTTCAAATCATTGTAAGGAAAGATCTTGAGAATACTTAAAATTCCTGTGGTGAGAAAATAAGTATTTTAATAGTTACAGATTGTTTCATCATGCAAGAGTAGTGTAGTGTTTGGGTAAAAAAGTATTCCTTTTTTTATTAGCGGTTTTAGAGCATCATATAAAAATAACAAAAAAAATTTATACACTTCAGTTGCATCCATTATAAAGAATGGTTTTTATGTTGACAACCTAGTTTTCTGCATTATCGATGCTGGTGACATCAGATATTTTGTGAAAGGAGCCAATGAGCTGATGCGGATACGAGATTCGAGGGTGGGGGGGGCATCTTCACATTAGATGATAGATAATTCTGGGGAAACACCTGTCTTAGATTTAAGATGAAATAGTTAATTAGATAGTTTAAGTTTGGGAATTAATTAATAATTTAATAATTAATGATTAATTAATTCATTATTAATGAATGAATGAATTAATTAATGATGCGATTAATAATTAATTAGATAATTTAAGTATGGGAGTCACTCAATATTAAGTGACTAGAAGAAATAGACATCGGGAATAAAAAGGAAACCTATTTGACTGCAGAGCGATTCACTTCATCTGTAACACTTTATCTTAAACTCGTGTTGCGTGAAATTTGGAATCTTAGTCAAATGGGATGACTAAGTTTACAAATTTTCTGGTAGTTTTCGAACACAATTTTTTCATGGCTTAAGAAATTCAAAACATTGAATCAAAGTAATGTTCTTTGATGGATAGAATTTCCCCAAATTTTCTTAGAGAATTGTTGATTGCTCACATTTTGCGATGGCAGTAAAGATGTTTATTGGCTGCTGTATATTTAAAAATTGATTTAGGAAAAAAATATTTCTTTGATATATAAATCACATATTTCACCACCGAAAGCTGCTACTAAATTATGACTGCAGAGCGATTGAATTATTATTAATTATTATGATTAAAAATTATCTGAGCTCCTTAATTGGATCCGGTCAACATTACCCAGACCCAGAAAGATTGAGGTGACAGAAAGTTAGCAAGCCCTGAGGGAGGTTAGCAAAGGAGGTGAGAAGTTTACTTGATCTGTTTAGTTACTATCATGATTACATACCTTGCCTTTCACAAATTGTGTTATTCCTGACTAACTTGACTAAGAAAAGTGTTCCAAACACTATGCCTGGAATACTGATACTGACAAAGTTTTCAAAAATCTCCAGAACTAGTCATTGTCTTTTTATATACGTCAGATCTTGATAAACCACTTCAATTGTATAGATACATTAGCAACCTATGTAGTAATGCAACGAACAAGGAAGAGAAACAATAATTGCATTCTTCAGTAAAAGCTAAAGGCTTGTTAGATGAAATGGGTTATCATTGGCAGAGAAGCTTTTTTTGTATCTTAGAAGCATTAAAAGAAATTCTATACATGAGTTTTTGGAGCCAAAACAGAAATAATTTCAGATCACAATCCTCTGACTTATTTGAATAAAACTGCTTCACATGGGGCAAAATTTACTCTCTTGGGCCATAGCATTATATTGTTATAATATGAACATTAGTGTATGAAGGTAGTCCCCATGGTAACGCCGTTGCTTTGTTTGCATTGAAAATTGATTCCTCTAATTAATTATGAATTGTATGCAATTATTTTTTTTTATATTATTTTATCAGTTGTGTAATGTGAATGTTTATATGGATGTAGTTGATTTGTATTGTTAATGTGGGAGTAGAACTCTCAATTAAATTTTTGTGTTGTCATGTAGTAATTATTAGCTTCTAGTTTTTTTATCTAACATTATCGTTATTCCTGTGACGGATGAGTTTTCTCAAAATAAATTGTTAGGATCAACCATGCATTCAAAAAAAAAAATTATATAACAGACATTCCAGGGAGATACTTATGTATAGTGTGTACAGCTTGTGTCATGCTGTCATTTCAAAAAATAATAAATATAGTGACAGCTAAACGTTTCATCTAATCATTTCAAAAAATGAGTTTCCACCTGCAGAATAACAAACTTTACTGAACCAAGACCACACCCAAACAATTCCCAAATCTTTATTCCGGTATTAAAATTAATTTCATAAAAGATTTATGCATTACATTCATCAAGTTTGATCCCCTCCTCATGAGAAAGTTGTTGTACTTAATAGTTCTCACATCTTGCTTTATTCCTCGTATTTTTAGTATCATTGCTTTTATCTACCATGTGTTCATTCCCATCCTATTTCATCTACTTTTTCTAGCAAGACATGTGTTTAAGGTCCCTATGGGACATAATATTCCCACAAGCAGGAACGATGACGACGAAGTTTGTATTATGAATTTTTTTAATGTTATTACCAAACTAAAAGTTATAGTATAAAAAGAACTTTTTGTATCAGTATTTTTGAGTCATTATTTAGTTACATGTTTCCTGCTTGTTTTTGCATCAAATTTCGTTCACTGTAATCAGTTCTCAGTTTTTGTTATTCTACGCTGCAATCACTAATATTCCTACGCTGAATTTACACGTTGGACAATAAAACCGATTGCAATTTTTTATTTAATAACTAATTTTTAAATTATTTTTATATCAACGATGTAAGTTGCTAAACAATTTTTTTTTTATTTCACAATTTGTGATAGAATTTTTGATTTCAATGAAAGATTTTTGCTCTTGATTGTAGAAGGTTTCAGTTTTGTATATTTCACATGTACCAAAATTTTCCTATATTAATTATACGTGGAATACGTTCAATGATACGCTGTTGGATGCACAGATTTGTGAAATATGGAACTGTGTTGTATACACTTAGCCAAAACATTATGACCACCCCTTTTTTGCAATGAACTCGCCTGGATGACGTGGAAGGCACGTGATCAGGTGGAAGTGGTATTTAACTGGTATTAAGTGGTGGTATTAATCCATGCCAAGGCGGGTTGAAGGTGTGTTGTGCGCTAAAGGTGGGCCAACTCGTTATTGACAGGTGGTCATAATGTTTTGGCTCTTGAGTGTATATTGTGATGACCTCCTTAAAATAACTTATTTTCGTTCTTGACAACTGATTTCTCTCATCTGACTAGCTAAGTGGGTGTTTCATTTGTGTATTATAAATGTGGTCTAATCATCCTTAGAAATCTATATCACTAAATGGGTTTTTTTGAAATAAGAAATACTAACTTATTCCTTTTTACTGTAATTTAAGGGAATTAGTTAGTAATAGAATTAGTTAGTTAGCCACAATAACTCTGGATTATTAAGAATATGACATTGTAAAAAAAATAAAGCACAAAATTAGCTATTTTTAATGAGCTACACTGGTGTGCAAAACTTAAACAACAGGTGGGTTTTTTGCCATAACTCCACGAGAAATCATCTGAGAGACATGACATTTAGAAATGAGGGAGATATTATGTACGCAAGGATGACGAAAGCATCGGCGCTGAAAAAAAGGAATACAATGCATACGACATGGAATCAAACAAAAACAAGTTTTATTGAACGCATAGTATCGTGATTTATGATTATCTATCATCCAGAGGAAGAACAACAAGCAGATGTTCCTTAATATGATATGCCCTCCCCTCACTGCAATGGTTGCTTCGGACCGTCTCCGCATACTCAGAACCAGCTGGGGCAACATTTCTTGCGGTAGAGTGCCCATTCCTCAATCAGCATCTGTTTGAGTTGTTGGGTTCTCCAGGGGGATGTAGCGGGTTGCAATGTCTCCCCAAAGCATCCAACACATGTTCGATGGGTTTTAAATCTGGGAGTTCTCAGACCAATCCATTCAAGTGATATCTTCTTTCCAGTAGCTCCTCAACAGCAAGAGTCCGATGTCGGCATTATCATCCATAAAAATGAAGTCTGGGCTAATGGCACCTCGGAACAGACACATGGGGAAGGAATACCTCCTCATAATAGCGATCCCCGGTTACAGACACTCTGCCGAAAACGTGGAGCTCAGTTCGCCCCGTTCAGCAAAATGCCTCCCCAGACAAGAACTCCAGAACCACCATAACGGTGTCTTTTCCTTGAGCTTACTGGGATAAAACCGGGTCCCGACCTCTCTCAAAATCAAAACGCGTCGAGAATAGCTTCTGGTACAGAACCGACTCTCATCCGTAAGGAGGACACGACTCCATTAATCAGTTGTCCAGTTTTTTGTGTTCTCTGCACCACTGTAAACGGCGGTCAACTTTCAACGGAGGCAGCGTTCAGGACGGCGAGTGAATAGGCCCACTTTTTTGAAGGCGTCTGGCCACAGTAAACCGCGACATTTACCGCCCCGTTGTTGTACAGAGTTGCCGAGCAATGACGCTTGCTGACTGCTGTCGGCCTCTTTTAGCCTGCAGGACGATATATCGGTCATCCCCTGCAGTTGTCTTCCTCGGGCGGCCACCACCAACCTTTCTAACAGCTGTACCTGTGGTTTGGAACTCTTTCAAGCGCGCGAAACGACACTTTTGTTGATTCCGAACTCTGCAGGTACACTGGTAACAGTACGCCCCTCCTCCAGCTTTCGATCATTCTTCCACGTGTGAAGTCGTCCAGGTGATTTCTTCTGGCCATATTTCACGAACTGACTCACTGGCACTTGCAGCGAATATGTTGAATTGCGTCTCCGTCCTACCTTTTATTCTACTGTTGAGCTGCGCGCGCCGACATCACGCGTTTTGCGTACGCTCACGTCGCCTCCGACGTTTCGTTCCTGATATTTGCATACGCATGACGTTCCTACTGACTTACGTGTTCATTGTACTGATCTCAGGCCTCCTTTTCTGCAATTTCATGGCTATCTGCTAAATTTTTACCTTGTTGCTTAAGTTTTGCACACCAGTGTAATTTTGAAAATGTTATTGTTTTAGTTTGTTATAAATTCTAAAGGAATCATATCCTGAAAAAAAAAAAAAAACTGTTCATATTTACTGATTTAAAAATCGTGTAGCATCATGTAAAATGTTAATGAGGAGAATGAAAATAAACCAGAGACAACTAGAACAAATTTTTTTATCTTTGATATATATAGATTTGCATTTCAATAACAAAATTCATCCAAACAAACAGAACAGAATAGAACACCATTATTTGCATATAATATGAAGATGAGAAATATAACAACACTGCAAACGCTCTTATATACAGATTCATGGCAAAAAGAACGTGGACACATTTTTTTTTCCTTATTAGCTGCCATAGAAACAGCAAAATAGAACCATCGACATCACAAGCTTTTTAGTTGCAGTATAGAGGTTAGAAAAGGTTTTTAAGGTCGTTATTTAGAGCATTTTTAAAAGAGTACATCTAAACCACAAGGTCGTTTATACAGTTCTAAGGTCTTTGTTCGTTAGGATTTTAAACAAGGCATAGCTTTCTGAAGTTGCAATGCATGGAAATTAGCTTGAAAGTAATTTAAAGCACAATTTTGATTTATCAACTTTAAGCATATATGCATATGCTTTAAAAATACGTCAACACATACTATTGAAATGAAAATTAAATTAAAGAAATTAAACTGCTTTTAAACTAGTTAATTTTGACTGGGGATTTAAGCTTTACTGATGATAAGCTATAAGATTTTTTTTTTTGTAATTTATTGGAAAGGTATCATGAAATTACAACAATAAAATAATAATAAATTCTTTAATAATAAATAAATGGTTGATATAAAATAGATGTTTCTCTAATGTTATTAATGTATTATTAGTATGGGGATAATTTTGGAAAAATTTATTTTCTTTATCATATGATAATATAAATTTTTGTATCAATATTTTACTATCATTTGTTTAATTATATTATTTAATACATTTTCTGATTATTTATAGACTATAAAACATGTTAATTAAAAACTGAAAAAAAAGAATCTCAGCTATATGGATGGAAGTAAAAAGAATATAAATAGAATAAAAAATGTTGACAAATATGTATTTTTTAAAATGCATTTAACTTAATAAATCAATAATATATTTATTATGGTTGTTGATAAGTGCTGTGATATATATTCTTTGTAATTTTTTTTTTAGTGGTGTATTGCTGCCAACGGCAAGTTTAAATATAAATTTCGTTTTCTTTCATAAATATTATAAAAAATAATAATTTATTAATTATTAAAAAACTATTCTGTAAATGATATCTTTATATAGGAAATTTGGGATTCTTAATTAAGGCATCATTTAAAATGTTTTTAAAATCCATTAATAGAAATTCTCAATAAATAATATTTGATGCAGGTAAATATTTGGGAAAAAATTAACATGCTATCTGTAAATTCAATGTTAGTAAATGTATTTTTAATGATATTTAATACTTTTGAATGTGTAGCTAACACTAATGAATATGTAAATCCTCTAAATGTATATCAGCTAACATTTTAATAAAATATGCTTTTTTAAGGAGGTATTATGTTAGATTAGAATAAAAATATTAGTAGGATAGCAAATACTCAAACAATATATAAAAGTTTATGTATTTAAGTAGTGTCATTTATAAATAAAGTTAAATATGTGAAAAATTAGTCCAGAAATATTTAGATATTTATTATTTCTGATGAGATTTAGATTTTGCATTAATACAGATTTTGCATTTGCATTAATTGTATTTTAATTAAGATACATTAGTTTGCGTATACGTATTTTTGTATTTGTTTAGTATGCATACAAAGTTACATGAAACAGGTGAAACTTTAAATATGTATATATTATAAATATTTCATTTTTCTGATATTAGATTCTTAATACATTATGTACTGAATAATCAAAAATGTTTTGATATGAATTCTGTTTTTCTCCTAAAACAATTATGATTTGAATTAATAATTATGAGTTCGTAATTATCATATCTCAATTAATATTTTGAGTTTTATTGCACCTTCGTTAAATAGGCAAAATATTTCACGATTTTGTATATATTTTAACTAACAAATCACGCAAACATTGAAAATTTTGTTTTGGGTAGATAATTGTATATGCTATAAAATTTTCAATACATTTTTTAATAAGAATAATTTATAAAATATGACTTTCTTTTTTTTTCAAGAAGGGTAAATACAAGATGTAGCTAATAGGGTAGAAAATATATTAATGTTTAAAAATAAATTGGCGGATTCTTCTTTAAGCTCGTGTAACACAGCTCGAGTTTCGAACGTAGAAGCTTTAAATTATATTTTTAATAATATAATAATAATATATTTTATGATCACAATAAGTGAAATGATATTTTAGGATTATTTCAATCAGTATTTTAATAACGTAACTTAATATATACAAATAATCGCTAACTAAAAACTACATTTTTTTTGTTCATTTAAACAAGACGATTGTTTTTAATTAATAATAAAACATAAAAAACCAATTTTTTTGATTTCTGCTTCAATGCAAAATATTTATTAACAGGTAATCCTCGTATAACACGGATTTATACAACACGGTTTCTCTATATTACAATTCAAAAAGAAATTAGCATGGCATTCCTACAGCACTAACATGATTCAAGAATTGAAGTAAACCTTCCTATATAACACAGCATTTTGACGAGTTTTTGAGAATAATGGAAATACATACAAAATGCGGTATAATTTTAAGATCCAGCGTTCTTATTAAATATTTTTCATTTGAATTATTATTCTCAGAGAATTTTAAGATATTAATTATTCATGGGATATTAAATACATTAAGAGATTTTATCTATTTTCTCTTTTAGTGGCAACAGTTAAGTTTTTGGACATGAATTTTACCGAAACTTTTTAAAAGAAATATTAATGTTTCTTTTTTTTTTTTTATATAAATTAATTTATAACTTTAAAAGTATCTACCAGTATTCAAGTATTACAATTCATTAGAGTCAAAAATACAGAATTTGAATTATGTTAAAATGGCGACATGACGAAAGAAATGTTATGAAATATTAATAACCAATATACTTTTGACGAGTTATTGTTCCGATAAATCATCAAAACAATAATTGGACGATTCTTTTGTAATTTTTGTAAATAAGCAAATTTTATACTACTTCTTAGAATTCTCATAAAACAGATTTAAAAAACAAAACGAATGTGCTATACGAGGGTTAACTGAATTCTACATTAGAAGGATATTTACCTAATGCAAAACGCATATTACGCATATTTATTAATAAGTTTATCAGTAGATTAATTCTAAAAAATAAATAAAATAAATATTATTCAGACTAAAGTAATAGCAGAAATAAGAAATGAAATACAAGTGCTTTTAAAAAAAGGTTAATCATTAGAGAATTTTTTTCTAATTTTGTTGAGATAATTATAAAAAATAAAATTTCTAACCTATTATAAGTGCAAGTTAGAGAGGATATTTATAAGAAGTCATAAATATTTTTGGATCATTGGAAAAACATAAGGAAAATCTGAAGATTTGGACTTCTCGTTTTGGTTGGCAGGTTTTAATAGATTTTTTGAAAAAAATCAATGCATAATTTTGAAACAAAAGATTAATTTTACCATTATTACTACAAAACCACATTATTACCATCGTAAAATTGCTATATGATTGTTAACTCTCCACTAAATTTTTCTAATATCGTGTTAATTAGAATTACTAATAACAAATTTTACAAACTTTTTAAAACTGAAATTGTAATAATTATATATTATATTATATATACTCGAATCCAGATATTATATGTTCTAACCCAGGGATGCACAGAATTGTTATGACCACAATCCGCAAAGATTTCTTGTGGCCTTGAACGCCACAAAAGAAGCCATTAAAAATTTTAATTTTATTTCCATCTATCCTATTTTGCTATTAAAAATAATTAAAAATTAAATCAAATAAAAACAAAGCATTGATTAAACATTTTAAAAAATAGTTAGTTCGATTTTGTTACAGCCAGGCGCAGAGTTGGTGCTAAATTTTTATCAAATAAATGATTGCGAGTTTTAAATTTCTTATTATACAAATAAAAAGCTTGAAAAAGTAAAAAGTTTTGTTCATCATAATGCATCATTTAGCAATGATTTATAAATGTTTTTACCTTTACAGCAGTCGACGTTTGATAAATTGTTAATAAATGTTACAGGTTCCCGCATGCAGACGAGTTTTTGTATTGATTCTGCTGCATTTTCAAAGAAACAAATTTGTGTGATTTGGCATGTTGCGAAGCGATTTGGCTGCGCAAGCAGCCGCTAGCTTCTATCTTGACAAATAAATTTAGCAAAGAATTTGGGTTTATAAAGCAGAAAATTTATTTTTGAGTGCTGTTAGCAAACTATTAACTCTTTTCAATATTTGAAGTTGGTAAGGTAGCTGCCAGTAAATCAATCTGATCAATTTGTAAAGCATGTGGTCTGCTAACCATATTTTGTGCATCCATGTTTTAAATTAAGTAGGAAAAGTACAGCTTATACCAAAACTAAATTTTCAATGGTAAAAATTAGGAATTTTGATTTTACGTTGATTAAAGTGGCCAAAAAGAAAAACAAAAATATTTGAGAAAGTACTTTCTAAAGCTTTTTATCAAAGCACATGTAATCAGACAGGTAATGAATTTTACAGGTAATCAGACTAAAAACAGGATTCTAATTGATTGGTATTCCTACTTATGAATATTTAATTTTTGGCATGAATCCAATTTATGGTATCTGCCACGCAAATAGTAGCTAAATTTATTAAATTTTGAGATCGGATATATATAGTTTGATAAGAAAAAAAAAAAACTTCTTTTTTCATAATACTAAATATTAATGATAAAATTTTATTATTCTTTTTAAATAATGATATTAATAAAGATTGATTTAAAATTATTTTTATTTAAAAATATTTTTATGCAAAAAAGCCTTTTTTTATTCTTTATAGTTGACCTTATAGTATGAGTCACACAAGCTTCTACCCTCGAAACTCTGAAGAAAAAACCATAACCAGAACACCATTCAGAGAGCCTGATGAATTCCGAATGGTTCTAGATTGGTTTCTGAATTATTGATATGTTTTTGATATCACACGTAAACACGCAGTAGACTTTCTGGAGACAGCGGAAAGCATTTCCATTTAAGCATTCATGTTGGATCAGAAGTGTTCTTTCTTAAAAAATATTTATTTACATTCTTAAAATTATTTGAAAGTTAATATTTTTAATAAAAACAAGAAGAAATAAAATGATATCTGGGACATTAAAACCAAATATCCTGCAAGGATTTAAATGACTTATGATTAAAATCCGTAAGTCCTTAGTAATTAATATTATTTTAAAAATAGATTATTGACATATGCTTTACAATAATGAAAAATAATGATTTTAATAAATTCACTGTTAAATTATATCTTGTATGATGTTTACTTTTCAAACTTTAATAAATAAATAATCAAAAGTTTAACAACAACAAAATAAACATATAAAAAATAGAGTTTTTGCATACCGTACGTTAGTTACCGTAGGACGTCCGTTAGCTTTTTCTACCTAGCGCGCATGCTCATAGGAAATTATGTTTCCTATGAGCATGCGCTTGTCATCGGTAACTAACATACGGTATCAAAAAACTCTAATGAATCAATAATTATTTTTAATTTTTTAATTTTTAGAAAGCGTAGCAATTAAAAAAAAAAAAAAAATAATGTGTAAAATAATTAATTAATAACAATGCTAAACAATTAATTTTTTATTTACATTTTGAAAAAAAAATATGGAGAATTTCGTAGAAATGTTTTCTACTAGGTTATATTTTACATGTTATTTTCTGTTCATTATTATTACATAAGCAAAAGATATTGCTCATAAATCAATAATTATTTTTAAAATTTTAATTTTTAGAAGGAGCAGCAATTAAAAGTACGTGTAAAACAAAATGTATGTTCTTTATTATTTACATTTTGAAAAGAAAAAAAAAAAATGGAGAATTTCGTAGAAATGTCGTAACAATCGTAGAAAATTTGAGACACATAAAGAAATGTAAAATATGGATGGATGATAGAATGTCTAATGATAACTTCTGATCCAACACAGAAGCAGCAGACGAGGACACAGAGGACATTGCAGTAAAAGCGCGAAAAAATTCTAAAAATCATTCTTATAAGAGGATGGCAAGTGCACGATAGGCATTCTAAAACTGCAACTATTGGATTGTGATGTCGTGTTCAAGTTATTAAGATATCGGTAGTATTTAAAGCACCATTTCCTAACACATATCTTCAATAAAAATACTCATTTTGAGTCATTGTGTATTAAATGGTTGAAAGATGTAGTCAATCTGATTAGAAAAAAAGTTCTACTACTTGAACATTTTCTATCGTTTAATTGTAATCATAACAGACAGAAAATTTATTTCTAGCTAAATTTTCAATGGTATTTTTGGTTCGTAAAAACATTATTCATTAAGATTAACTTTATTTCGTTTTCATCCAAAAATTATATCTATTCATGGCCACACTATTGTACTTTTATGAAATGAAACAAAATTGAATTGAATTTTATAAAATAAATTTGTTTTAATTTAATGTAAGACTTCTCTTTTTTTCCAGTTATTATTTTTTTGTATTGGTGTATTTTCAATAATACAATATTACAATGTGTTCATTGAAAATTTTATTTGAATGACAGAATATTTCAGTAATTGGCTTATGAATTGTCCGTGTTAATTTCATGTTTTTACACATAAAATGAAGTGTGCTTAATTTTTAAATTTATTTTTGTGCGCAGAATTTGTAAGGTAAAATAAAATTACTTGATAGCAATTAGTAATTTCTCTTTACTATAATAATAATTATACAAAAATATATCTATTTACGATAATATAGTTAGGAATATAATAATTTGTGTTGTTCGTATTTATCAAATTTTTAATTAACTAGAAAAATATTTTCATAATATTGTTATAATTTTTAAAAAGAATGTAATTAATTAATCTTATTAGTATAATAGATATTAGAGTCACAAATATAATTTGAATTATGGCTGTCATAATTTTTAATATGTTAATAACTTTATTTCGATATTTATTTTATTTTTAAATGTTTGGCTTCTGACATAAAAATAATAATTGTAATTAAATAATTTTTTTTTTTGAAAAGATCAAATATGATATATTATTATAATTTTGAATAAAACAATTAACTGTTGAAATTATTATTAAATAAGTATTTAAAAAAATTAAATGGCTATTTTTGTCATATATAAATAATAAATCAGATAAATAGCCAATTTTGTGATTGGTACAATTTTTTTTTAATGTTATGATCCTCAAACTTTCTATCTTCCTTCTCACCGACAATCCCTTTCTCTCAATAAATATCATTTTAATTTAATGAAGTTTTGGCTCTAAATTTAAGCATTCATAATGTTACATTGCAAAATATTTTTTGAACTGAACTGTAACTACAACTGACAAACAACTAATTCTTTACAACAAAAATAATGAAATTTTGAATAGGTAATTTACTGGTGGAATCATGATGTGTTATTGCGGGTGTGTCACTAGGGAACGGTTTTTAAGATTGCTTTTACATGATTACATGAGTCAGTGATTTACTGGTAATTAGTTTTTAAGAAAACACGATGAATTATTTTTGGATTAGTCATTGGTGGAAGATTTTGAAGATTGCTTTTACATGTATTTTCACTAGGGGTATCATATCATTGGTGATTTGATTTGAAGGTTGTTTTTCAAAACATGGCGTCTTAGAAAAAAATGCTCTTAATCAGAGATATGCTAATAAGCAATAAAAATAAGCTACCTTCGTATTAATATGTTGGTGTGAAATGGATCAAAATCGTCAATGAGTTTCGTTTTCAAAATAAATTCAAAATAAATTTTCAATTAAAGAGTAATATTAGTCATTTTGACATCCTCAAAAATTAAAGCTTGCTGTCATGAAATTTTCCGTCTTATACTTAATTTAATTTAACATGTTTTTAATATTCTATTGAAAATAGATTGTACCTTTCTTGGGGTTGTGTTCCACAGTTTGAGGACCTCCGAGTTCATTTTTAAAGTACTGATGCATTCCTACGCTTTTAGATACAATGTACAGGATACTTTGCTACATCTTTCAACCATATAAATAACACAACGATGACACATATAATTAAGTAGTTCAAACACTACAATGCGACAACACCGATGCACATCAAAAAAAGAGTACTCTAATGAGATCAGAGATGGATCAGAATTTCCACACACACAGAGATTTGACACCACAGTACATATAGGCATGAGCAAACCGACTGAAATGCACGATTTGAAATGTTGACAGAAGAAACAGCAAAGCGCTCCAAAGAAGAATCAAATATACAACACATTTAAAGAAGCTGTATAAAGTTCACTCGTTTCGACTTCAACATGTCTGGAGCATCACATCAATGACTCTTTTAAAACTCTCCTCTTTACTTGAAGTACAAAGCATTCTCTTTTCAGATAATTTTTTTTTTTGTAACAATCTTCAGTAAATGGTAAATTTCATATCATCTGGAGCAGAACACCAATAGTTCTTTAAAATTCTTCTTATTACGTGAAGTACAAAGCATTCTTTTATTGATCGAAAGTAATAGCATATATTTTTGAGTGGTAATCTTTCATAAATAATCAGAAATGTTTCAGCTTTTAATATGGCTTTGTACTTGCTTTGTAATTTTCGAATAGCCTCTTGTTTATTCGTTGCATATTTCCTTTAAATGCAAGTAACAACCCTGTTATATTCTTGATCAATGATTCTACTTCAAATATCATTTATATTGAATGAAATAAAATAAATATTGCAAAATAAATAAATATTGAACATACTAATAATTTAAAAAAAAATCAATTTTAATAATTATTATATAAATATTACCAAAAAATATTAGTAAACAATAATAAGATGCAAATAAAAATGACGAAAATAAATAAATATTACGAAATTATGAGAAAAAAGATTAGTAATTATTAGAAAAATAAATATTATGAAAGGAATTAAATATTAATCAATTATCAGTTCATAAGATTCTTGTTATTGCATATTATCCTTCATCCATTGTACATTTTCTAGGGATGATATTTGAGAAGTTTTTTTTTTTTTAAACAAGCAAGATAAAAAATAATAATATTTGATATTCACAAACACTATTTTGAAAAAAAAAAAAAAAAAATCATGGTTTTTCTTTTAGTTCCCATAAACCTTTATTCTGTGTCATATCTCACGACATTTGTGCGTCCCTAAACTGTGACAATTGGCAAACTGAAATTTTCTGCTGTCATTTATTCTTCAATTAATTCAAATGTCTTTAAATAGACTTATTCAATTTGCATTGTGAAGAACTTTTTGCAACGATTCAAGCTGTAAAATCGTTGAATCATTCAATACCTCGATTCAAATTGTTCCCTATATCACAGAAAATTTCCTTTTGATCTCACATCTAGCAAAGCGAAGACCCAGTTTGCGAACAATGCTTCTATTTCAGCAAGCATGAACATCCGCAACGGACTCTTGTTGCTTATACAAGACTACTTTTCATAGGTTGTGAACATTAAATTTTCTTTCCTTCCGTGCCCTTCACCCCAAAAATGATTATCAGTTCCCAAAAAATTATTACCATCATCATTCTTTACCTGATCATCAAGTAAAGCTGGCTGATGATGCTTTACACCACATCTAAAAATGAAGAAATATTATTATTCTAATAAATGATCGCCATTTTCATCATACCAAAATTCCCATAACATTCATTGATGGTAAATTCCACCAAATTAAAATTGAAGATATATCCTCTTTTACAAATAAATTATCGTCATCATCTATCAATTCCCAATAAATATCATTACCAACCAGAGTTATTAATCAAATTATCTTGATGATTCCATCCCATCTCATCTATAGTGAAAACAAATTTTCCAAAACAAAATTATTATACACTTTCAAGTTGAAACACATTCCGGAAAACAATGTAGATATTTTTGTTATGTTTAAATGAGATAACATAAACCGCCATTTGTCTCAACATTTCCTCACTCGAAAACGAAAAAATAATTCACTCGTTCCAAAAAACCAAATTTAAGGATAAATAAACGCTATTCGTTTAGTAGGGTCCCTTGTGCCTTGCATGTAAGTGTCCCTTGAGGGGGGCTGGGCCAATTCTTCGCGAGTCTCCACCACTGTCGTCGTCGCACCGTAGGAGGGTTGTTTGACTTCACTGAAGAGGTCGTGACATCCCCGTTCTCGGTGGCAGCGCTGAAGACGTTCTCAGGGGGTTCAGGAGGGTCCTTCGTCCGGATTGTTTTCGTCTGGTGGTTCGGCCCACGGCTGCTTCTCTCCCGAAGCAAATATGGCGTAAAAGACGACTCCAGCGAAATGGATCAGGCTTGCGATGAGGAAGACCCTTTGCCATTCATCTGGAGTCTGAAATTAACGATATGTACAACACACACATAGACATGAAAATTATTTTTAAGTAAAATAATGTTAAACGGATTGGTTTGAATGCATAAAGATCGGGAGATTTTGTTTGGTTTAGTTCGTCGCTCTACGGTCATTTTATGCACACTTTAGGCTAATTAGACCGATACCTAGAGTTTAACGTGGATTCCGAACCACTCACAAACACCAATGCCCCCGCCAGTATTCGAACCTGGAGCTTGTGGTACCAAAAAGGCAGATCGCTAGTCAATTGGCCATCAGGCCGCAAAGTCACTATACCATTCAAATACCAGAAAATCAAATTATCATATTAAATTACTATGATTTCATCCATAGATCATCAAGTACCTCTAACATGTAGCTCATAAAATTTTAGCATGTTTCATGGATTTGGTTTGTCCCTCTACGATAATTTTTTCACACTTTCGGATAATTTGACCGGGACCTACAATTTAATGTGGATTTCCGAACCACTAACAAACATTCATACCGCAGCCAGGATACATGTCTGAAGCCTGGGGTACCAAAGGTCAGAGCGCTTGCCAGTTGGCCATCAGGCTGTTGCCACAGGAGAAGAAAAATGTCTAGCCAATAGGAATGCATATTCTCCTGCATTCACACTTAATTTGATTTTCATTTAACTTTTTGATGTCAGACTTTGCAAAACACTCGTAAGATGGCTTTTCAACCAACAGGAAACCTAAATGTACGGCAGTGGTCGAAAAATTCAGACTTTGGTAAAATAAAATGGGGAAAATGGAGAAGGTGAAACAAATAGTTATTCCCCTGATCACTCAAGAACTTTCTTATGGACCCATCTAAATGCGTCCTAGCATTTACAAAACTTACGTAAATGTTTTGTCTAAGTGCTGGAAGTTCGTGGTAAAGATATGATATTACCATATAGATGGATTAATAATGGTCAATAAATCTATCCAGTCTGATAAGTTATAGATTGTTGTCGGCCAACCAATCACTTGCATAATAATCTATTATTACAAACATTTGATTGCTCATTGGATGTGATAACGTGAGTTCAGCAAAAGTTGATTAATATATTGATTATAATGTTGATATGTTTACTATTAGAAAAAAATGCACATGAGCTCTTTGACCTAAATGCAGTACAGCAAATTGAAATGAATTGGTGCAAATGACCTATCCTTCAGTAGCTCGGTGGCCATGACAATACGTCCATAGCATGCTTTTCATGAGGATGAATTATAATTTGTACAGGCACATACAATATTTATATTAACTGCATTTAGTTATGATTTTATCATAATTTCTTACATAGCTGGCAAATTTTCTCTTTCGGGAAAACTTGATAAATCATTCACTAAAGCCACTGCTATATTTGAACGTATGAGTTGAAAGCGTACTCGCGCGAGCTTTTTCAAACCTGCTTGTCTCAATTTGGACATAAAACGCTGAACATGCAAAAACATTTGCCAGCTTTCGAAGAGAAAAAAGTCAGAAATTTTCTTATATATCCTTATAGTAAAAGCATAACTTGCATACTTTTTATATTATGATTCCTCCGATAATATTATGATTCTCTATTAAATTCATTGATAATGACATTCACTGTAATAAGCTTATAAGAGCAAAATGTATAAGCTCATCTCTCTCAGCAAGTGCCATTTATTAATTAATTGGTTGCCGTTTTCGACTGAATGTTTTATTTGTTTGAAACTACCTTTAATGTGTGCTAATGTTAATGTGTTTATTAGGCGGCTGTGTAAATATTTCTACACAGCCGCCTGGCGCTAATCTATCCATTGTAGAAGTCATTATCTTATTCCATGCTGCAAAAATGAAATTACTGCTTGATGTACCACGATCTCGATCTGTCACCTTACGACTCACCCCTTCTACTTGTGTGATTGCAGGCAACTTCACGTAGTTGTAGTGTTTTATATGATAGGTATCGAGCCACTTCATAAATGAACTTTGAATTTATTTGTATGAAACCACCTTTAATGTGTATGCTAATTACTGTATATCCTTAACAGCTGAAAAAGGCGAGCAGTTTCTGAAATATTTCCACACAGTCACCTGATGATCACGATCTATCTATTATGGAACTCTCATATCTTTTCCCATGTTGCCAAGGAATGAATTACTGTGACACACCACAATCCCGATCTATCACTTTAAGATTCGCCCCTTCTACTTGTGTGATTGCAGACAACATCATGTGCATATGCACACGTAGTTTTAGTGTTTTGATAATAGGTATATGAATCCCCCTCATAAATGAACTTTGAAAATAGCATTAATAGTAAAATGCAAAAAACTTTCATATATTTGAATAGCGGGGGCATTGTCACTCCGCGTCCGTGGCTTATCTTCAAGTTACACGCGCCCCTGGGCAATGCAAAGGGAGTAACGTCTGTGCAGCGCTTGCATTAAGGCATCCAAGACCAAGCTGTCTAAGTGTTTGCCAGCTGCATTAGAAAGAAAAAAAATTTGAATAGTTCATTTAACTATGTCACATTCAACTAGTTCATTATAACTACTAGACAATTTAACCATGCTACATTTTTATTTATCAGTGGAAATTTCAAAATTCATAGAAAGCTAAAAAATAAATGTTCAAGCTCCATTATGTTTAAAATATTTAAATATATGCAAAAAATACCTAATAAATATGTTAAATTTAAAATGTTGAAAAATTACACTGCAATGCATTTTTTATAAGTAAATACACATTTAAAATCTTCATTTTATGGGAATTAGTTTCTTAATATACATCCTTTACTTCTATTAATTAAGAATTACAATGACCAGATTGGCTAACCACATAATTAATACATTCAGGCTTCAACGTTTTAAGAAGAACTTTACTCATATCAATGTTAATTGCTTTGGTTAAAAGAGCAAGAATTATCTGCACATATAATTATTTTGAATAATTGAATTTAAAGTTATGAATTTCCACAAAAATTCGTTTTCAAGATATATAATATATCTAATCTTACGAGATCCATAAATTTATTATATGTAAAAAAAAAAAAGATTTCATATAGATACGAAATTTCTTTTAAATATAAAAAATGGTTTTTAAGTTTTAGATTATTTTTAATATTTGTTCTTTAAATTATTTAATTTATTTGATTCACAATGTCGGATGCTTTTCTGTACAAATATACTAAATGAGCCAGTCAGTCAGTTTGAGGTTTACGGAGCTCCATGGTCTTATATGGGCCTAAACTCCTAGCTGAGTGTAAGTCCCATGGTGATATAAAAAACATTAATAAACAACAAAGCAGTAAGTAACCAAGGTCTGTCCCAAATCGCCAGATCAAAATAAAATAAAAAGAGCAACGTGTAAATCAGAGAATTTCAATAATAAAAAACATAAATTAAGAAAAAAAGAAATTTAAAGTAAAAGTAAAGAAAATAATTAAAAAATAAAAGAAGAAAACAAAAAATAAAAACCACCACAGGATGGAGTTGCAGCTGCAAGAAATGATGACTAAAGGAACAGGTCAGGATGCTCCTGACAACTGAGCCAGTTCTTCTAGGGTAATTGCAAATTATATAAGACCGCCCTAGGGCGTTTTTAGCATTCTCCGGCAGAGAAAAATCATATCTCGGAAGATTACGAATTTCCTCATTCGGAATGCGTTCAAGATTTGCATAAAAATTTTCGGCAATCTTGAGCATATAATTTTGAATAGAAGGGAGGGCAAGACTATGACGAATGTCATCATTTCTAAAAAGTACCAAGGAGAATTAGTTATCATACGTAAAATTTTATTTTCAAAAGAGTTTTAATATAATTAATGTGATACCTTGCAGCAGAGCCCCAAACCGCACTCGCATAAGTTATTACGAGACGCATATAGTACATGTAGATTAGTAATTTATTTTCAATAGAGAGAGAGAGAGAGGGATTCCTATTAAGGAAGGGATAAAGCATGCGAAGACAGGTGTTAAATTTCTTTTAATATAATTAATGTGGTTAATATATGTTAATTTACTATCAAGGTAGACTCCCAGAGCGTTAGTACTTAGCGTTAGTAGACCAAGTTATTTGTTGATTAAAGAGCAAGATGTTAGGAGGAGGAATTATACTAAATGAGTACTGTCGCCTCATGAATATAAATAGCTCCACGTGCTTAATTTATTGTAAAAAAATGTACTAAAAAATATTTTTATGTAAATATAAGCTGGTGCCAGAGGAATTATAACTTCCTCGTCTGCGTGGGAGTGAGCTTGTTTGAAAGAGCAAGAAATGTAGTATCTGGAAATTACGTTTGGTTTTGAATAAAGTTCGGTTTTATAGACCACTTAGAGTATACGTGTTTTTATTTGGAGACCATAACATTTAACAAGTACTGTGCATGACATAAAAGTATAGAAAAATTGGCAATATTGGCGTCTATGTTGGTGAGATGTTTGGTGATATTTTGGTGATCTTTTTCGAAGACTTGGAGATTACTCGAAGAACACGAAACAGTTATTATCTTGATACGAGCAAAAGTGGGAGAAGTATTTCAGGATCATTTAGTGAGCCTTGTAAAGACCCCTTTTTCCAGTCTAAGTCGAGTCAGTTGAATACTTGTTTTTGTAGAGTGAACTTTTTATTTTATTTCCATAATTGTATTAATAATTGATCTGATTATATTTTTCGTTATTTGCTTTTGCTTGCATCTATGTTGTACGAGTCAAAGCGGGCCTGATGGCCAATTGGCCAGATCTCTGGCCTTTGGTACCAAGAAGCAAATGCCACAGCCAGGATTCGAATCCTGGCTGTGGCATGGATGCTGTTAGTGTTTCATAATCAGGGCCTGAATGACCGAGTATCTGGCGCTAAGGGTGTCACAGGTTTCGAGTCTGGAGGTGCCATCGATGTTTGTAGTGGCTCGGAAATCACTTTAAACCGTAGGCCCTGGTCTCATATGACTGTAAGAGCTCCACAGAGCCCAGTCAGACTTCTTACCCACATCATTCCCAAACTGTATAGGGCAACTCAGCTCTAAACACAGTGATGTGGTGTGGTGTGTGTAGTAGTGGTGGTGCAGAATCCACGCTGAACTGTAGGTCCCGGTCTAATTAGCCTAAAGTGCGTAAAAAAATTGGAACGACAAACCAAACCAAACAAATGTACGAGTTTAAATTTTAATAAAACAATGTTTCGAAAATGTACTTTGTTTTGTTTAAAACTCAGACATTAAGAAACCAAAAGAAGCTCTAGATTTGAATGAAACAAATAAAATAAACTATTATGGTTTTCACTTACTCCTAGATTAGTAAGATTTTCCTCTACAATGGGGCAAATCATGCCGGCCAATGTACCAAATCCATTGGACATTCCCATCAGAATACTGGCATATCTAGGTGCAATATCTAAATGGTTCACGTTGAAACCTGGAAGAGACAAAAAATTAATTGAACTTGCACAGAGGCATTTGCATTGAATTGCATGCGAAAGTACAGCAAACCTAATTTTCAATTTCACTTTTTATAAAGCATGTATATACTATTATATAATTATAATAATATATATGCTTTTATATATAATACTTTTATATAATAATTACTAATAAATGCATATATATTTATATGCATTTCTATTTGATATTTATGTTTATCTGAAAATAAATATTTTCAGATAAAATTAAATTTAAATTCAATTTGAAATTGAATTTAATTAGCATTTTTAAATTTAATCTATCAATTATTTATTTTCATTTTACAACAATCTATATGAAAACCCAAACGATTTTTCGTTTCATACGTTGCATTTTTAGAATTTTACCTATCAGTTATTTGTTTCCATTTTACAGCAATCTATATGAAAACCCAAATGATTTTTCGTTTCATACGTTGCATTTTTTAGAATTTTACCTATCCATTATTTATTTTCATTTTACAGCAATGAAAAACCAAACGGATTTTCGTTTCATACATTTTTTTAGAATTTCACCTATTAGTTATTTATTTTCATTTTACAGCAATTAACAGGAAAAATCAAACAACTTTTCTTTTTATATGTTGCATTTTTTTTAATTTTTTACCTATCAGTTATTTTTTTTTTCCATTTTACAGCAATCTATATGAAAAATCAAACGTTTTCGTTTTTATATTTTTTTTTTTTTTTTTTTAATTTTTACCATTTATTTTTTCCATTTTACAGCAATCTATATGAAAAAATCAAACGATTTTTTCAAACATTTTTTGAATTTTTCCTATCAGTTATTTTTTCCATTTACGTAATCTATATGAAAACCCAAACGATTTTTTCGTTTCATTTGCATTTTTAGAATTTTACCTATCAGTTATTTTTTTCCATTTTACAGCAATCTATATGAAAACCCAAACGATTTTTCGTTTCATACGTTGCATTTTTTTAGAATTTTACCTATCCATTATTTATTTTCATTTTACAGCAATGAAAAACCAAACGGATTTTCGTTTCATACATTTTTTTTTTAAATTTCACCTATTAGTTATTTATTTTCATTTTACAGCAATTAACAGGAAAAATCAAACAACTTTTCTTTTTATATGTTGCATTTTTTTAATTTTACCTATCAGTTATTTTTTTCCATTTTACAGCAATCTATATGAAAAATCAAACGATTTTTCGTTTTATATGTTGCATTTTTTTGAATTTACCTATCAGTTATTTTTTTCCATTTTACAGCAATCTATATATGAAAAATCAAACGATTTTTCGTTTTTATATGTTGCATTTTTTTGAATTTTACCTATCAGTTATTTTTTCCATTTTACAGCAATCTATATGAAAACCCAAACGATTTTCGTTTCATACGTTGCATTTTTTAGAATTTTACCTATCAGTTATTTTTTCCATTTTACAGCAATCTATATGAAAACCCAAACGATTTTTCGTTTCATACGTTGCATTTTTTAAATTTTACCTATCCATTATTTATTTTCATTTTACAGCAATGAAAAACCAAACGGATTTTCGTTTCATACATTTTTTTAGAATTTCACCTATTAGTTATTTATTTTCATTTTACAGCAATTAACAGGAAAAATCAAACAACTTTTCTTTTTATATGTTGCATTTTTTTTTTAATTTTACCTATCAGTTATTTTTTTCCATTTTACAGCAATCTATATGAAAAATCAAACGCTTTTCGTTTTATATGTTGCATTTTTGAATTTTACCTATCAGTTATTTTTTCCATTTTACAGCAATCTATATGAAAGTCAAACGATTTTTCGTTTATATGTTGCATGTTTTTGAATTTTACCTATCAGTTATTTATTTTAATTTAATTCCGTGCTTTTAAAGTTGTTTTAAGCATTTTTGCTGTATTAAGAATATAATATTAGAATATCAACCAGAAGAATTCGCTTAGGCTTTCTGTCCTTTCGAATAAGGAAATTGTATACTATTATGTTGAGCCTATTTTCTATGAATTTCTTTGCACCTTTTGTTAATATTTTTAAAACTGAATTTGAAAAAGTAGAACAACGCATCATTTGTTGTCCAGCAACGCTGAATCATATCAACCAGTGCTATATAATCATATCGATTGAAACTCCTGGTTTATGAAACTATTGATATTTTAAATGCCACGAATCGTGGAATCGTGGTTTTATAACCATCACACAAACAACAACGGAAATATTTCTAAATAATCGAAGCAGACAGACATTTCAACGCAATTTCTCGTGTAATTGTTCTTTGTTTAAAATTGCCTGTTTTGGATAATTCTGCTGAATGTTGCAATGTGAACTGAATAAATTCTTTGTCGATTGTTTGAGTGATGCAAAGAAAAAAATAAAAGAACTGTATTTAAATGAGAAGTGACATGGAGGCGAAAGAATTCTTTTTATTTTACAGCACAGCAAAACAAAAACTGCTATCATTATCTGTAAGGTGTCTGATCAATTCTAAAAACCACCGAATAAGTGTATTTTGTGAATTGCCTCATAATTTCTTTATTTGTTTAGTAACAGTTCTTGTATCAGCAACAAGTGAATATATTATATGTATTAAAGTATATTATATTTGTATTACTATTATATACCATATTTGATGTATTATATTTATATAGTTTTCAAAACGATTAGTTCTGAAAGAAAGAAAATATCGAAAACTTTAAAACCAATCGTTAAATTTTTAAAAAATAATATAAAAAATGCACACTTTAACGTAATTTTAGTTTATAAAAATTGCTATACAAAAAAAGTTACTCTTCTTAAATAATCACTCTTGCCTATTTATATACTATAATCATAATATTGTTATAATTTCCTGATAATTTAGTGAACTGTCTGAAAAACACCAAAAACTATTGACGATTCGGTTGGATAGGATCTACGTAGTATTCAAAACGATTAGTTTTGAAAAAGAAAAAATATCAAAAAAGATTAAAATCAATCGATATTATTTTTCTAAATAATATAAAAATTATAAATGCAAAAGTAATTTCACTGCATAAAAATTACTATACATGAAACTTACTCTTTTAAATAACCAGTCTTATCTATTTATGTACTATAATCATAATATTGTTATATTTCCCTGATTATTCAGTGAACTGTCTAACCAATCCCAAAATTGTAATTTGAAGAAATTCAAACGTGAAAAGGAAAATGATTTTTTTTTTTTTGGATTAGAAGTATGAAGATTCCAATGCTACGTAATACAAAAATTAAAGCAGTATATATTTTGAACGTTAAATTATTTTATTACTTAATTAAAGAAATAAATAAAGTAAGAATGAAATTTTAAAAATGAAGTATACAGAAATGAAGCTCTACGAATGAATTACCTGAGATTGCAAATCCGCTGAAACCGACAGCTAAAATAAGTCCAAACATCACAGCCACGTGATTTCTAGCGTAAGCGACAACCAGAAGAAATATTGCTTCCATTCCAAATCCTAAGGACAATTAAGAGATACAATTAAATCAATAGAAAATAAAAAAATAATACTAAAATTCATTAAAACTCACCGTTAATTTAAAGAATAAATTTAGCAAGAAGATTAACTATCACATTTTAAAACTATAAATTTAGTGTTAAGTGTTTCAAAAAATAGTGTTACTGTTGAGAAAAACTGGCATTAAGTATCAAATCGGTGATGTTAAATTTTTTTATTAGCATAATATGTTTTGGTGAATAGTTACAAATTTATGAAATCATCAATTTTTGCTGTAATTCATTTAAGTCCAAATAGGAAGGAAATTGCTCAATTTTTATCCTGTCATGATAATTTTAGTGAATACCGTTTTGGATTCCATTTCAAATCTAGTAATTTTTAAAAATGTGTGCTAGAGAAAAGTAAAATATGTTGGAAACAGTAGAAAGACTCTTAAGTCAAAATCTTCGAGTTCTAAAGAAATATCGGTCGCTGAGAAACGTTTAGTTCATAGTCTCTCAGCCTGAGAGGAAATATATTTAGAGCATCCCGGCGCATCAGTTGGTCAGCGCATCATCCCGGAGCATCGGGTTTCGGTCTAGAAGTGGAGTCCTTCCACCAACCTAATTGTATGTGCGTGTGTCAATAAAGCTGTGAATTCTCCAAACAGTACCTTAAGTTTCTCAAACCAACCACACCCAGTTGCAATCTGGTTGGCTAAGCCGCACACTAAATTATCATTATTATTTTTCTCATTCCTTTTCATATCTTCCGTGTATTATTATATTGTATGTAAAAATGTTAATATTATTGTAATGCTCGTGTTATATTTGTGTGTTGTACGAGGCTCATATGCGATTAAGCATAACAGTAATAATAACATTAAAAATAATAATAATTATAACATTAAAAATAATAATAACACACACACATATATATATATATATATAATGGTTATTTCAAATAAATGTGGTTTTCAAATGTTTCAAATATTGAACGATGATTTCAAGTCCTTCGCCATTAGAACGAAAGATTCTATTCATCGGTGAATCATGGAAGGCTTGCTACACTGCACACTTTCAGCCACATCCTTTCGGGATAAACACCACATGGATGGTATGAGGGGGAGAATATTGCTTTCCCGGATACTTTTTTGGGAAAACTGCGCATCTGCGAGTTGTGTGAGAGAAAACAACGGAAAACTCTTGCTAGGCAGACATTATACACACTTTCCTAATCGCCATCGAAGCTCTTCATTTCTGAAAGCAGTGGCTGCAATAGGGGCCACTAGTGGAGTTCGTAACTGAATCCTCCGGCATGTTAGCTGGACATCACCACGATTTGGACTAAGAATTAGATTATGATAACACTACCCAAAGAATTATTTAGACAAAGAATTATTAAAAAGAATTATTTAGTCTCAAAATTTCTAATATTTTTTGAGATTCTTAAAATAGCAAATTTTAAATGGAAAAACTTTTATTTAGGATTTATTATCAATGGCAAATAAATGTATATCAACTTATCTTCTTCTTTATTGGTACAGCAGTCCCATGGCGGGCCAAAGCCATCTGCATATTTCATAAATATTTTCTTTTTTATGGAATAGGGTTGTCAGACCTACTCTGAACAATCACATTTGACCGAGACCTACGGTTTAAAGTGGATTTCAAACCCCTACAAACATCCATGGCGCCACCAGGATTCCGAGGGTACCCGAAACCCATGGTACCGAGCGCTAGTCACTCGGCCATTAGGCTCATCTCAGCTTCTGATCAAGATAAATAACAAACTCAAAATTGTTCGAAAGAATCTTAGAAAGTGTTCTACAACTGAATTTCAACATTAAAATTCTTTTAAAATGCAGAGAACATGATAACAAGAAATAAATGCTAGAAAAAAACTTCAAATGAAAGAACTTTTTAGAATGCACACCTCCACAATTAAACAGCTTTCTAACCCCGTCGTTGTTAGATATTCTCGTCTTCTTAAGTAATCTGCAAGGTAACCACCAATTGGAACCACAATAGTCATCAGCAGATGGGGTAAGGCGCCTAAAATGCCAGACTATAAAAAGAAACAACATAATCATTAATAAAGAAGCACGTTTGTATGAAAATATTGACATAACTTTATTTAAAATAAATTACTTTTCTAAACATAAACATATATTAAATTATTAATTACATTCAAACGTATATTACTGAGGGTCCATTTGGGCATATTTGAGCGGAAGATTTTAAGGGCTATTCTAAGGGAGGTGTTGGGGAAAGTAATTGTTGGAAAAAGACGGTACAGAGCAGAAATTTATAAAGATTATAAAAACCTAGATATTATAAAATTGATTAAGATCAATAGATTAAACTGGGATGCTCATGTATTTAGAATGAATGATCTTAAACCCTGTAAAACGGCTCGTTTTGGCAAAACCACAGGGAAGAGGACGACCCAAGTTGAGAAGGATAGACGAAGTTGAAAAATTTACTGCTGTACTAAAGGTTAAGAATTTGGAGGACTACCCAGCAGGAGTGCGTGGGAAATCTCTCAAAAAGAAAGCCTTTGGATCACCCTGGGCTGTCGGCTATTGATGATGCGGATGCAAATATTTTAATTTTCGGCAATAACAATAATCATTGGCGCAACAGCCCCCATGGGCCAAGGCCGTCTGCCTACTGGCAGATTACCAGACGAGAAATGCTTTTTTTACGGGGTAGCGTTGTTAGCCTTACGCCCAACAGCCATGTAACACCGGGACCTACGCTTTAAAGTGGATTTTGAACCACTACAAACATCTCATGGCACCGCTGGGACTCAAACCCGAAACCTGTTGTACCGAGCGCAAGAGCGCTAGCCACTCATGCCCTATCATAATAACAATAATAATAAAGGCAATTCGCCATGAGAATTGTCTTTCAGATATGTTTTCATGAAAAAAATCATGAAATTCTAAATTGAAATAACTCTTTATGTAGATATTTCATTATTGGTAGAACTAAACTAGTAATCAGTAAATGAAATAAAATGCTCAAACTTCTGGAATGAAAACAACTTACAACATAAAAAAAACACCATCATACTTTTATAAGGATTTGTTTGAGATGAGCATCAGACTTCTCAACTTTTCACCAGAATTCAAATTGTTCCACCAAACTTGTTTTGTAAACTCTGATATTATTTGTTTTCTTCATTATAATCTGGCATGCTACAGCTTGATCAAGAATAAAGCTTACCATATTGAGGGACAACTTTTTGTAATTTTGTTTTATTCGAATAATTTTTGGAAAATCATTTGATTATTTTTAGAAGAATAATTCAATGGCAGAGAAAAATAGTCTACTATTTTTGAACAATTTTACGTAAGTATTTGTTTATTTGTTGTATCTCACTTCATTTATATATTTTGCAGTACAAATAAATAACACACACACACACCATACATATGTGCATTGAATGCATTTCTTACCTGTGTTATTTTCTTTGTGCGCTATTCATTCAGCAATTGTTAGTACTTTATATTTATGTATTATTATTAGTTTCACTTTTAATTTGCTTGTTTATTCTGCTTTATTTTATTTATTGTGCACTTAATACCACATATATATATATATATTTAAAAATCTTTCACACACAGTATTTTTCTCTCAGTTTTTTATCATTATAAACTTTGACTTTTTGTAGTTTTGTAGTTCATTTTATACAAAGAATGATTACATGAATTTATAATATTTTAAATTTCATGTATTAATTTCTTATGATATGAATATTTTTATGGTAATGCTCATCGTATTTCCTATTTTGATTAGTAAAATAATAAAAAAATGAAATACAGTCAATGGAAACAATCAATTTATGTTTTTTAATAAAGAATTTAACATGTGTTTGCTTATTATTAGTATTTACCTGGTCGACTTCCAGATTCAAGACTTCAAGAACATGGGCTGAGACAAAAGTAAAAGATAAAAGATTCGGCAGCAATGACTGTAATA